>MU541276.1:696361-1010043 GCA_024362625.1 Silurus asotus | reverse complement strand
TCTCTCTCTCTCTCTCTCTCTCTCTCTCTCTGAGATCCAAAGACCCTGGAGCAGTCTCTTTCTCTTTGCCAAGGCTGAACACTCGTGGCTGGGCTAATCTCCAGAGGTTCACATACTTCTGTAAAAGTGGAAATTACCTCTCCATTATAGTACCACTGTGTACTTTAACCTCCTAAACCATAAATGTAAATATTATAGAAAGAAGAATGCATGCTGTCTGATTAAGTCACATATGTATGGCCTTTATGTATGTATCGAAAGTACTATTCTGAATAATCGAATAGACGTCAATTCGACCTACTCGAGCTCTATATTAAAATACAGAGCTTTGCATTTGTTCACAAATATATACTTAAATGTCTTGTTAAATTTGTATCTGTAATTAACAGTATAATAAATATAACGTAATATATCTTGAAAAAATACATATAAACATTGTTCATTGTTCTTCGGGTTTATTTAAATGGGGTGATTTTTGCCTGGCTGCTCGTGAGGCGCGGTGGCCAAGTGGTAAGGCGTCGGTCTCGTAAACCGAAGATCGCGGGTTCGAACCCCGTCCGTGCCTTTAGATAAACTCCGTAAAAAAGGAATTTCTACCTTTTAGCATTAAACAGATCAAAAAAATCTGTGACCAGTCACATAAAAACCCGTCAAGTAACAATGCAACTTTTTTTCTATAACCTCCATACAAACGCGTGAACCTTGATTATTAAGTTTTAATTTATTTATCATGGAGTCATTAGTATACATGTCATGCAGTTCATGTGAAAAGTTTATAAACATCTTGTAGCAAATAATAATATTTTTATTATCATTATTTTTTATTATTAATAATGATGATAATAATAATACATTAATTGCTATATCATATCATTGCCACTAAGTGGCGCTTTAAAACTAAAAGTAGGAAGTACACTACAGTAATAAAGCCCAAGATGACACCTGGATGTAAAATATTAGCACAGTGACAGTCCAAGGCTTTTACAGCTCAGTCCTAAATTAAAACAGCTCCCACACTCACAATACCATCAGGGTTATGTGAAATATTTTATTATCATTACTTTAATAAACTCGTTCCTATCAGGACCGTGTTAAAATTTTTTAACAGTAATGTAAGCAGGTGTTAAGCAGAGTGTAGTTCAAATGCCTGTTTAATCACTGATTCATTTTCCCCTCTAAAACTTGACATACTGAAATAGTTTTAAGATACTTTTAGCTTTACACCCCATGAGAATGGCATACTCTTCGACATCAGCTTTATACAGAAACTTTAGAAGCCCATAATCTATTAGAGATCCGTCAAAATAGTTGATCCGGATTTTATTGTCATGCAGTGTGAAATACACACCATACAGTGCACCAGCCGGTATGTTTTCTGGGAGGCTGGAAGAAACTGGAGAAAACCCATATAGACAGTAATCGGAGCTCGAAACAGGGAACGTGTGGTGGCAAGGCCACTGAGGCAATGTGCCAGCTCTTCTCCCTGATAGTGGTTATTTAAGGGATAAATTAAAAGGCTAAACGTATAAGCACTAATATATACATTCTCATATTTTATACCCTATTTATCTCTGTAAAGCTGCTTCGGGACAATGGGCATTGTCAAATGGGCTATACAATAACAATGAAGTGAATGATATTGAGTTGTTTGATTATAAAATGCATCAGGTAGGTTTAACGCTGAGAAAGTGCTACAAGCATTGACAGTATAATGTCGATACACAATATATATTTATATAGTTGCCATATTGGCACCTTTTCAGCCAAGAGAGCTCAGATATTCATTTCAATTAAATGTTTTGCTGTCAGAAAGCAGCTTCAAAGAAAGAGGAGGAAACCTTGACAGGAACCAGACTCAAACGTGAACCCAGCCTCCTCTGTATCACAGTGAATATTAGTGTGTTAAAAGGACAAAGCCAGCTCCATGAAGATATGCTTTAGATGAAGTTTAAGATCTCCTGCTATAAAGCTCTGGACCCTATTGCACACCTGAAAAAGTCCCAAAACTTTTTTCCATGTAAAATACTTGGAAAATCTCCTGCTATAGAGCTCTGACATCAACCCTACTTTAAGTGGAGCTCTAACTAAACCCCAGGCCTCCTCACCCCCTGAAAGAGTGGAGATTATTACATCAGCAAATGGGGACTGAATGGGATGTTCAAAAATCCAATCTTATGCTCAGGTGTCCACAAACTTTTGTCCATATTGTGTACATGTCTCTGGGATCCAGGTGAGAAGTAAGGGTTTGACTTTGAGAATAAACTCTCTCACCCTGCTTCACTCTTTTTAGTATCTCCATGTGGGATGCTTCCCAGCGTGTTGATTGGTAACACAGTTTTGTTGAAAGACGGATGAATCTAATCGCAGTAAAATACAGGGTAAAGCCGTTATATAACTCTCGCAACCGCCTCGCATCCTCTCATCAACATACTGTACAAAAACAACGGTTCGAGTACACTTCCACCTATCATAGCTAAAAATTAGCTATTGTTTTTGTTTACTTTCGGTCGAGGATGCAAACACCAGAACATAGAAACTTTATTAGAGGATAAAAGTCATGATCATGTGTCTGTAGATAATAAATTACATGGATAACCAGCCTCTCATACACTTTATACCCAAAAGTACATGGACACATGACCATAATGAATATCACATTCCAGAATCTGCTGTTTTTTAATCATTTCCACTCTTCTGTCAAGATGTTCCTCTAGATTTTAGAGCAGGTTATAGGGATGTGATCATTCAGCCACAAGCGAAATCATACAGTTATGTCAAGCTTGAAGGTCTTGGGTGCAGTCAGCTTTCCAATTCAATTCAATTTATTTGTATTGCGTTTTTAACAATGAACATTGTCTCAAAGCAGCTTTACACAGATAATGTGTTGATTGAAAATATGTTTTTTATAAGTAAGTTTGTCCCTGATGAGCGAGCCGGTGACGACTGTGTGAAGGAAAAACTCCCTGAGATGGCATAAGGAAGAAAGCTTGAGAGGAAACAGACTCAAGAGGGAACCCATCCTCATCTGGGTTGCACCTAATGTCCATTTATAGCAGATATACGATGTTGCGGGGAACAGTGATGATGATCAGAAGTGAACTGTAGTTCTGAGTCAGTGTAGCAGACTGTTGACATGAACTACAATCCTTAAAGCTCCCGAAGCGATAAAGCAAATTCATCCAGAAGGTCTTCAGTGCCGTTGAAGTCAATGGTCTGAGCCGGACGCCTGCAGTCCATTCTTTCACAGCAACTTTGGTTAACCATATCTTCATGGAGATTAGTTTGTGCATCATATTCACTTCGGGGGTTAACATACAGATGGGATGATCAGGGGTGCACAAACTTTAGGCCATTGGTGTAGGTTGGATTTTTTGAGGAGGTATCTCTCATCTCAGCTCCAAGAGTTTCACACGTCCGTGTAGGGTTCCTCATGCTCCTCCAGTATCCTTCCAGTATTCAAACCATGCATGGTAATACATTGTTCCTGAGTGGGACGTGGGACGTGTGTGTGTGTGTGTGTGTGTGTGTGTGTGCTTCTGCGCGCACGCGCAATGAACACTTTTATCAGTCACTCGATTCATGCCTCGCGCTCTTGTGCTACAGTTTCCCTTTAAAGTAGCGCCTATGACAGCGCGCGCACGGTCCACGCAGCGTCACCGAGCAATTAGAGGGGAAGCGCTGGTGCGCGCGCGCACATACTCGCGCACGCACATAGGAGTCAGAGCCTTAAAGCAAACATTTCTCTTCATCCCGAAAGGATTTCGGAAGTGAGGACCAACTGGATCCCCCCAACAAAATCCGGAGATATACACTGCATTTCCCCCCCCAATCAGAACACTGTGGGATAAGAGGTGTGGAAAAACAGCACAGGTAGGACCAAATCACGCAACGTGCACCATGTTTCTCCATGCGAGATACAAATGCACTACTTCATGCTCTTTTCTGTCATACTTCCATCTCTATATAATGCAAATAACTATCATTAACCCTCTTACACCAGCATAAACACTCATATGCATGAACTTTTTTGGGGGTTTTTGAGTGGATAGTAGCCTCTGGGGGAATAAAACAGGATAAGCCATAAGGGGAAAAAGTCCTATTGAGATAATGATCATATAAAGTACACTAAAATAATCATTACAGGCATAATGCAAACACCATGTGCAAACACGAGTGTGTGCAATCATGACATGATCAGCAGAAACTCATGTCTATTCAATCAATCAATCAATATATATAAATAAATATGAGCAACCAGGTCAAAAATCAGATGAAAGTAAAAAGTATGTGAATTATTGCAAATGTATTGCTCAGAATGATTTGACTTTTGTATGCAAATCAAATATTAAACTACTACTGGAAAAAAAAAGAAAGAATTAAAAAAAAAAATCTATGTTTAATGAGACGTACCAGAGATAATGAATAAATAAGTATTCTAAAAGTATTCGACAAGCTTGAAATGACATTTGAAGTACATTATGGAAGATCTCGCAAGCGAAAAATAATTATTTCACGTCTTGCTGTTTCTTCGGTTTGAATTTTTAAATTTGATTTAAATAGTTTTCGGAGTTTTATATACTTCTTATTCCTTACAACACAAGCATTGCAAATGATACTAAAACAAGACGTTAGCATTTTCTCCATTTAATGAAAGAGTAAAAAACCAGTTCATATTAAATCTTGAGAATTTGTGTGTGTGTGTGTGTGTGTGTGTGTGTGTGTGTGGCTGTGTTGAGGTGTGTTAGAGGTTGGGTCTTTGTAGGCAAGGTGAGTGCTTTACCATGCTCCCTCAACTGGCCTACAAAGTCCCAGTTTCTGGCTCATGTGCTCTTCTGCGTGTTTATCTATAAACCTTCCATCAACAGTGCATTTTCTTCGTACACAAAGGAATCAGGAAACCTATTGTCCTTTAACTTTTGGAAGAAAAAAAACCCAGCAAACTATTAATTTAAGATTCCTACATAAAGAAATTCACAGAAGACCAAATAAGGTTTTAGTTCTTTTTTTGAAGGCGTGTGTGGAATTTTCACATCATGGTAACTGTTTTAGTAGCCTTTCCTATAGATGACAGAGAGATGGGGATATTATTCAAACTTCATGGTTCTGGACAGACTTATGGAGTTGCAATTTCCAAAGGAGGACTCTCAGTGAGACTTACCAAATGCTGACGTAGGCAGTTTTCCAATGGGTCGACCATGGAAGTGTGACAATTTTAAATAATATGGCGAAATATATATAATGTTTAAATAATTTAGAGAAATAAAAGATCTATCTATCTATCTATCTATCTATCTATCTATCTATCTATCTTTGTTTATTTAATTAATTAGGGCTGTCAAAATAACGCAATTTAATTTTAACTGCATTAATTTTACTAAAGAATTTCTGTTTCACCATTTTTATTAAAAGTATACCGAAATTAATATATAAAAGAGGTGAAATTAAACCAACACGACGCACATTTATTCGCGATGTCCTTTCTTTACACAGATATAAAAAAAAAAATTAAATACTCCACCCGAAAAAAATATTTTTTAATCACTAAACATTTGTTTTGCGCCAAGTCTCAACTCAATAAAATTAATTTTAAAACCGCCCGTGTGGAAACATGCCAAAAGTTCAGTTGGTGTTTTGATGATTGAATTTAATTATTTTTTAAATATTTATTTAAGAAAATGTTGTCTTTATGCTCTATGTTAAGTTTGGTTTCAAAAATTATAAACCACATTTGCATAAAGCATGAATATGTGTCCATGCCCATGTTGATTAGAGTATTTAAAAGTATTTTTAGCGTATTGAAAAGTATTAATTTCTGGTACATTGACAACAGATAAAGACGTGTGATTAAGTTGCGATTAAGACTGACAGCCCTGAGATAGATAGATAGATAGATAGATAGATAGATAGATAGATAGATAGATAGATAGATAGATAATATATGATGCTGCACTATTATATATATTTTATGCCATTTATGTATTTTCCTGCATTTGAAACATCTCACTTAATGTAAACCATGTGTATTATTTAGATTTATTTGGTGACACGAAACAAAAAGAAATCCACTTTTAATTGATCAATTGCAAAGAAACAATTTTAATATGAACCAATAATGCTTATTATAATGATTACAGTTGGGGATGTAGTTAAAAATGTTTTTAAAATTATGATATTATTATATTATTATATCATATATGAGACAGGAGATTGGGGTATAAACTAAACTCATGGTTTAATAGCATTGTCTCAGGAAAGAATTCATATTAGCCATCAAAAAATATATTTTTAATAAACTATTGGAGGGAATCAAAATATATTAAAGCAAAGTAAAAAGCTTTAAGTAATTGGAGATATTGAGATGTAAATGCAATAAGTAATGTGTTTTAAAATCCACAGACAGAAATACACTCTCCATGTCTTATAATATTCAGGATTATGTTAAATTTTACATTATCCTCTCTGACAGATTGTTGGGCACACGCCTGGTTGTACTAGAGCGTACCAAGTCTCGAAGTGTTTCTCAGCCCAGTGTGGACAAGCACACAAAAGTGCAAAAGTCCAAGAATAATGTAGGGCTTTTTCAAGAATTCTGATGCTGAACAGGGCTTAGCTGTGCCTGTGCCTGCCCTGGGCATTTAACACACTAAACACCGGTGTGTGTGTGTGTGTGAATAGGCATGGCAGCGGCAGCTCTCCGGCTTCACCTTGACCTCGAGAGTATTACATGGCCTGTTTTTATAATTACTACATGCGAGTACTGTACTGTTCTTAGTCTTCTTTGTCTTGAACCTCAAAGCCCCCCTTCATCTCATCTCTGGAATGAGAATGCTTAATTTTACATACTAGGTACAGTTATTACAGAATAAAACAAAGCAAAAAAAAGGCACCATAATTAAAAAATCCAACTCTATAAGATCTTACACAGACCCATGCCTGGTGTTCGGCGTCTCTGCGTCAGTTCTGGCTTGTTTTTCACTTGAATCATGAAAGAAGTCGATGCGCCAAGTTTGCCCTCGTGTCGGAAGCTGGAGCCAAACAGTATAACTACCCTCTCGGCTCAGAATGATGGCGATTAATACAGAGAAATGATACAGTTTTATTACAGTTATACATATAAATAATATTATCATCAAGAAGATTTATTGCAAATTAGAGCAGCTACACATATGGTCCCTGCAGGTAGCATATAATCCAGAAGAATATTCCAGATTACTAAAAACTAATGTAAATGTATTTAGATAGATAGATAGATAGATAGATAGATAGATAGATAGATAGATAGATAGATAGAGGATAAATAAATATAAGAAATTCAAAGACCACTTTTCTATGTTACTGTATTACGATATGACATTTAAATTAAATATTTGGCAACACACAAACACCTGGTAAAAACAGTATTATAATTGTCTTTTTTGTACAAAAATAATATTGTTTCTAATCTTAAAAGGAAGGAAAAACAGTACAGTCATAATTCTTATAACCGTAATCCTCGTTTATCTCAAAGTGAGATATTTTTAAGAAGGATTTCTAAATCAGACTTATCATGTCAACGTTATAAAGCTAAAATAGAGACAGGGAGAGAGAAGCTTTTAGGAACGGGGGCCTGTAAGAAATACCTCGTAACTAGCACAGCGGTGCGCAGAACCGCGTAGCCAAAAATAGATTTTGTTTAGTTGTATGCAGTATTCAGTTGTATGCACCAAGTTGTTCTGTGCATTTGATATCTGTCGCGTAAAATAAAGCGGAGGAACATGTACGGAGTGACGGTGAATAAACAGCAGCGTAACATGTTTATAGAAAGAAGTGGATCCGAATGCCAAAGGGGAGTTCAGAGGTTGCTCTAGTTTGATTTGAGGAGCGTCGAAAAGGAAAGGGTTGGGAAACATTTCGGGAGTCGTAGCCAGACACAGAAGTGCTTAAACCACTGGGGAAGGAATGTAATCAGGAAAAATGAATGAATGGATGAACAAAAAATAGTGATTGAACATGTGAGGGAATTAATAAATGATTAAACAAACAAATAGATTATTCAATCATTAGTATTGAGAATGAAAAAACCTAATATTCGGTAGATATAAATTCCATTTATGAGCTTGTCATCAGGCCCCATGATGAGCTGCATCAGGTGTGATCGTAAACTTCGAAGAATTTTACATTATTTTATTTACACATTATTTTCACCTTTGTTCATTAAAATACCTGAATCATGATTTGACCTTTGACAACAGTCATTAGCCATTATCACCCAGTTATCCACATCAAGGCACCAGTACTTCCATTAAGCTTTTAGGCCCCATAATGCATAAAAAAGAGAACATAGATTTTCAGCAATGCACAATACAACTGTTAAAACACAAATCAGGCAAAACCTTTTTTCACACTGAACATGAAACACGTATTTTTCTGCTTCTTCGTTTACTTATTTACAAAAATATGCATATAATATGCAAATATCTGAACCAGAACAGGGTTTTCCTCCCCAGAGTGCTCACACACCATAAATTTGTATTGGTGACAGAAGATTCTAGATACAAGAAATAGTAATAAATATTTATACACAAGTTATACTCAGGACAACGTGTAGAATTCAGATTTGATATAAACATAGGTGCAAGTGGGAAGTTTGGACAGTTTTTGTAAATGGAATAAATGATAAATAGAAAAATAAATGTGCTATCAAAAAGAAGAATAAAAATCATTTAGACTCTTTTATCACACTTTTCTCTGTTTCTTTCATTTACCCTACTAGTTCATTTATACATTTTCCTTTTGAAAAAGGAAATTCTGAGGTAACTATATGATCTATACGACTAATGTATTTGGACACCTGACTTTTTCAGCTGTATGCGGTTACCACAACCTTTGTGGACACCTGAGCGTAAGATTGATATGTGCTTATTGACAGAGATGGTGAAAGTACACACTTCTAGGAAGATGTTCCACTAGATTTCAAATTATGTTTGTGGTGATTTTTGCTGATTCAGTCAAAAGGCCTGAGGTGCAGTCATTGCTCCACTTCATCCAGGTCAGAGCTCTATAGATGGTCACTCAAGATGTTTCAATCCAACTCCATATAAAGCATATCATAATGGAGCAGGTTTAGTTCTCGTAGTAAAAGTGAAGAGAAAATGTCATGCTACCACATCCAGATACCACATCCAGAGACATACAGAAACTATGTGTCTCCAACTTTTATGCTAACAGTTTGGGGAAAAACCTCAGTACTTTTGGCCATATAGTGTAGCTTTAGATATAGCTATAAATGATTATGGGTACATTTGCAAACAAAATACAGCAAACTACAGTGTCAGTCTTGAATCAGGAGTAACCTACAAATCCCAAAACAGAGATGAACAAACTGACGGTTGAAATCTGTTGAATACATGGTGTAAATCATTTACGGCCTTTGGCTCCTGACAACACACACACACACACACACACACACACACACACACACACAAAGTCGACCAGATCGCAAAGAGTTTCCTTGTTTCTACCTGCGTGAACAACAAATAATAGAACACCCGAATGGCATAAAGGAAAACCAATTTGCTAAAGCTAAAATACAAAATATTAGTATTGTATTCAGTGACATAACAAATTTTTAGTTTGTGTTTAAAAGATGTAGTCATATAGAAATTAATATAGAAAATTACTTCTCCAAACAAGGCATTACACCATACAATATTCCAGTCAGTAGCCATTAAAGAGAAAAACTATATAGACAACAGTTTGTGGACAAATGCGCATACGATCTCTATGTTGTACAATTGTAAATAGTAAGTTCATCCCTATTGCATCTAAGGACATCCTATACAATTGTGGTAACAGAATTGTGCTGAAGTTTGGGAAAGTCAGGTGTTTCAATACTTTTGTCCATATTAAGCAGTTCTCATAGAACTGTGATTTTACTTTTGATACCATGCAAAAGCCAGGGGATTTGTACTGTTACACAAGTACAGGAATTGTCTACTTTGTCCAAGTTTTTAATAATAATAATAATAATAATTCTCTACACTGAAATCAAGTTGAATTCCAACTGGTGGCTTATGAAACTATGATTAATGTTGACATCATAAGCTGACATCCAGTCAAATGAAAACAAACAGATACTCGTCTATCACTATTCTGTCTGGTTCCTTTTTTATTTACTTATTTATTTAATTTTTTTAAATAACATTTTCCTATTATTTTCTCTTTTTTTCGTCTTTTCTTTCATGGCTTTGCTAATTCTTCCAGTGCCTTTTCTATTTTTTTCTACTCTTTCCCACCCTTTTTCTTTCTCTCTCTCTCTCTCTCTCTCTCTCTCTCTCTCTCTCTCTCTTCCCTTTCCTCCCTTGTTAACACTTTCAAACTTTGAAAGCTTTAAAAAAAAAAAAACATAAATCTTTCTTTCATTCCCCCCATCATTTTAAATTCCTTTGCAATGCACAGTATTTCCTTGAGGAAGTGCACATCAAGGTCAGAAATGAATTTTGCCTGAAAGAAAAAGAAAGGAAGTGTGTTGCAGTGTTATAAGATGTAAGACATAGCGGATCAATCCGTCTTCATTTCTTTCTTTCGTCAATCCTATTCAGGACGGGCAAGAGCAGAGTTTAGCATTGATAATACAACATTTAAGGTTTTAATAATTAAAGGGTCTCGCTAATGGGTTTAGCTGCGTTTCCTTGCCAAGTGATGGGATTTGAACTCAGAACCTTGCTAACCTTTACTGACGGGGTGCTACGACCGGCATCGGCATCTTGTTCTCTTTCTTTATGTTGCCCAGAAATCCAACTGTTGCCTATTTCTATCACGCAGGATGGTGAGCGGCGTCCAAACACACAAAAAAAAGTTTTGCTGGAAAGAAAAAAGTGTGTGTTGAACTCAATAACCTCTCCCAGCTCAGCGCTCAAATCCCTGAGCAACCCCCACTTTATAAGAGCAACTTATAAAGCCTCTGGCATATGTGTGTGATTGGAAGCTGTGTCTGTGCGTGTGTTTGTGTGTGTGTGTGTGTGAGAGAGAGAGAGAAAGAAGAAAATTCTTTTTCTAAAGTTTCTCCTGTTGGACGGCTGACAGCGGCGTTACGGCCACAGCAAGCGAGAGAGAGATCGAAAAAAGAGTGGGAGAAAGAAAGAGAGGATGAATGAGAGGCAGCAAGAAAAATGAGGGACTTTTAGGGGCAGCTGTGTTTTATTAACCCAGTCATAATGCCCCTAAAAATCCTTATTGCTCTTGCAATGTTCAGCGAGCACGCTTCTTTCTTCGGTCCCGTCTTAACATGTCTTCTGCAGAGACACGATCGTAAATCCTCAGCACTGATGATCTAATGCTCGAGATAAAGTTTGATCTGTGATGCACAAACCGTGACAGTGCTGCCACCGAGACACACAAACAGGAATGCGGGCGTGCGCCCTTCATCGAGTAAGCACATCATTCCGGCATTTTATTTCAAGCTAGTACGCTGGTCCTGTTAAACAGCATTGCCTTTACATGGAATAAAAATGAATTGATGCTTTACTGCCACAGATATCACATGACGTCAGCATCATATAAACCATCAAAAAAAATCTAACAAGTCACAGTTGTATACTGTCCTCTCATCACTATATGTGTTTTATGATTTATAGAAATGTTTTGCTTTATTTTTTTCAGGTGAACCGAGACCCACATTAAAAAAAAAAAAAGTATCCTCATTACATGCTAATGCAGGATCTCAAAGTCACTACATGAGGTATAAAATTAAAAAAGGCCATGTTTATAGAATTTGAAATTCACACACACACACACTAAGCTCGTAAAATGGGCTACTCATAAATCTTAATAAACAAAATAAACACTGAAAATAAACATTGCTATGGGTTTCATGTAATCATTAGGCTTACAACAAACGATGATTATTAATTACGTTTATTTTTTAATAAACTTGTTAATTATTTGTCTGTAGACATTTTCATAAACATATAGACAGAGGTTATTGAGTTTAAGACCACAGAGGAACTCTTTTTGCAATGTGCAGTGAGTTACATACACACACACACACACACACACACACACACACACACACGCACACACACACACACACACACACACACACACACAATCTCTTAAATTTCAGCAACCATTTTGGTAGATCTTCTCAAGGGACAATACTATAGAAATGAAGCTTTTTTCAATGTGCAGCTTGTAGAGCAGTACAGATTTACTGTCCTCTAAAAATAACTCAAACACACACACACACACACACACACACACACACACACACACACACACACACAATCTCTCACATTTCAGCAACCATTTTAGTAGATCTTTTCAAGGGACAATACTATAGAAATGAAGCTTTTTTCAATGTGCAGCTTGTAGAGCAGTACAGATTTACTGTCCTCTAAAAATAACTCAACATACAGCCATTACTGTCTAAATAACTGGCAGAAAATGTGAGTACACCCCAAGTGAACATGTCAAAACTGCACCATTGATATCTAGCACTGCCTTTATACTCCTGGCTTGTTGCTAGGGCTGCAAATACCGATCATTTTGATAATCGTTTAATCGGACAATGATCCACCCCCCCCACCACCACATTAATCGGATAAGAAAATATGTTGTAGATTTTTGCTTGTTATAACTATATAAAACCCTAATTCAGTGTATTTATGTATAAAAGTGTACTTGAAAACAGTCTAAACCCACATATCGAGTTTAACTGTCTTTAATTTAGACATTTATAATTTAAGGCTTATAGTGGCTGCTTGTTGAAGAGGTCATTTCTCCTTTAGACAAATTCACTCAGGCTGGGTTGTTTCTTTCTGTAAAAAATAAACTAAACCAAAAAGAAACCCCACCTTTCGAGTATGAAATGTGAAGCAATTTGTGTAAATCAACATTTGTATTGTGTTTTGCAGATGGCAATTTGACAACCATGCTTAGAAAAATCTATATAAATTATAATAAAATACATTGTTTTGACAATTTCTGTTTAAAAATACATCCATGTTTTGTTTCCTTTGTGAAGATATAGGCATTTAAAATATATAATACATTTTATTTTGTACAATAATTAAATGATATATGCATAAATTTAATATACAAACATTAAAAACAAGCATTTAAATGTAGTAAAGCTGCAGTAAATCACGTTTGGAAACTGAAGTAGCAAACAGGCTTGATTTAAAAAAAATATGCGTTAAAGTAAAAATGTATAATCATTAGCTGAAAACCACAACAGTGACTAAAAATGTACTCATTTACTGCTGCTGTTATTTGCTGCGTTTAGATTTAGTGTTTGTCTGCACTGTTTAAATTGAATCCCTCACTATGTTGAGAGCAAAGCAACCTGATGCTCGAATCTGTGTTGAAGTTACCAAACAAACAGTTTAGACAATAGCACTTCATAACTATATTTTTAAAAGATAAGGATTATACCGTTTCTGCTTACCGTGCTAATGTTTCGCCTTCATCCGTGACACCTGTGTGTTTTCTTTTTGTGCACTTGTGCATCACTGTGGTACTTCTATGCCACACAAGCTCCGCTTTGCATAACTTCCAGGTACATTTTTCTTTGTTGGGTTTAACATAAAATTGGATGACTTGGGACGCACACTTGTTCCTGCTGCCGGTTGACCCTGTACTTTTTGCTATTTACCCATGCAGTTTTGTTATCTTACCATCATGCTAACCGGTAATTTGAGCAGCACAACTAATTGATAACGGAATTGGTTAACCCATTTTATTATTGATTATTATTTTTACGATTAGTTGTTGCAGCTCTAGTAGTTGTTGAGATGATCTTCCACTTCTTCATAATGACATCATGGCGCTGCTGGATGTTAGACACATGGTGCTTCTCCACCTTTGGCTTGAGGATTCCTCACAGGTGCTCAATAGGATTTAAGTCTGGAGACATACATGGCCACTCCATTACCTTTAGCTTCAGCTTCCTCAGCAAGGCAGTTGACTTGGGGTTGTTATTATGTTGGAAAACTATGGATCAGCCCAGTTTTTGAAGGGAGGGCATAATGTTCTACTTCAGAATATCACAGTACATGTTGGAATCCATGAACCGCAGCTCCCCAGTACCAGCAGCACTCCTGCAGCCCCAGACCATGATGCTACCACCACCATTCTTGACTGTAGGTAAGACACAATTTTCTTGTTTCTTCTCACCAGGCCGTTGCCACACCTGGTGGAAACACAATGTAATTTAAACAAGTTTATTTTATTCTCATCAGAACACAGGACATGGTTCCAGTAATTCATGCTTTTGGACTGGTTGTCCTCAGCAAACTTTTTCCAGGCTTTCTTGTGAGCCAGCTTCAGAAGAGGCTTCTGACTGGAACGATGGGCATGCAAACCTACTTGTTGCAGTGTGCGGCATATGGTCTGAGCACTGACAATAGGACCTTCGCTTCTGCACCTGATACACAGCACTAAACTTTGCTACTAAGGTGAGGTTGTGGAAGACAGTTTCTAGTCACATATCATACACTATGGCAAGACAGGTCACAGCGACAGTTCACAGAGACTGGGGTTTCAAGATGTGCTTTCAAGCTATTTTGAAGAAGAACAAAGCTACGAGCAAAGTCGAGGACTGTAGATGCAGTGGTTGGCCAAGGAAACTTAATGTAGCAGATGTAAGACACATCGGAAGCTGCCCTGTGGTGCCATCAGCGAAGAAATGGCGAAAACCAGTGGGACCCAGGTACACACATTTACAGTCTGGTCAGAAGTGATATTCATGGAAGAATAAAAAACGATTTGGTTGTCTGAGACAATTTTTAGAAATCCTAAAAGATTCCTATAATCCTGGGCTAAAATTTGTAATTGATCGCTGGATGATTTTCATTATGAAATTCTGGCAGTGTTAG
Organism: Silurus asotus; assembly: GCA_024362625.1. Classification (NCBI taxonomy): domain Eukaryota; kingdom Metazoa; phylum Chordata; class Actinopteri; order Siluriformes; family Siluridae; genus Silurus; species Silurus asotus. The sequence goes on along the minus strand of MU541276.1, from coordinate 995,188 downwards.
AACATTTCAGACTCTTTCCTGCAGTGTGACTTCTATGAGGGCAATCAAACCAAAAACCAACAGGAGCGTCAAACCTAATGACGCAATTACCACGACAACTTCAAACCACCTCTATGTCATATGTCAATACGAGTCAGGTGAACAGTACAACAGAAACTTGAGCTATAGCGGGGAAAAAGGAGTGTTTCTAAGACATTTTTTTTATTAAGGAATGTTCTGATCAGCTCTGTTGGTTGTTTTGGTTTTTTTGCTGCTGGCTACCTTTAGCCAGAGAACGTGGATCTGAACAGGTCACGGATTGATGACATAAAACTTCAGATGACTCATTTTCTTGTGTGTCAGTTTTTGACTGTCGAACAGTCTGACAATGAGACAACTGAGATCCTACACTGCGTGACATAGGGATCATATTTGTACAGTCTAAAAAAATCGCACAGTATGCGTCCGGCTCAACTATGCACGAAAACATAGGAACTGAGGTGCAGAAAATTGGCAGCAGGTGCTCTGGACTGATGAGTCAAAATCTTGAAATCTTTGGCTGTAGCAGGAGGCAGTTTGTTCTCCAAAGGGCTGGATAAAATTCCAATGTTGATAACAAACATAGAGGCAATGTCATTAAAAACACTTCAGCATAAGGAAGAACAGGAAGGTCCTGGAAGTAATAGTTTGGCCTCCAAATGTCCTGAGCCCTACATTATCGAGTCTGTCTGGGATTACATGAGAGAGAAGGATTTGAGGCAACCTATGTCCACAGAAGATATGTGGTTAGTTCTCCAAGATGTTTTGAATGATGCACCTGATGAGTTCTTTCAAAAAGCTGTGTGCCTAAAAGAATTAATGTTTTTTTTTGCAAAAGGGTGGTCACACCAAATATTGATTTGATCTGAATTTCTCTCTTCTGTTTACTTTCCATTTTGTTCCGTGATAAAAAATAAAAATGTTAACACTTATTTTTGGAAGCATTCTTACTTCACAGCATTTTTCCATACCTACCTAAACAATTTGCACAATGCTATGTGTGGATGGATGGATGGACAGGTAGACTATAGATATATAGCTTTCTCTCCATTTTTTTCTAGAGGGAAAATTATATATTACTGCAGCACAAAAAGTCAGAAGTATACTAAAAGTAATTTATAATTTACATAAAACTAAATTAGAAAATTCGTTTTTTTTATAGTGATAATTGCGAATCCTAATCCATTTATCAAAGGTCCTTAAGAGAAATATCGTGTAATCCCGGCTTAGAAAATGTTATTATAAAAATATAAATGTTAATATAATGATATAAATAAAATACTATTTTTTAACGTTTATTCCTATAGAAATTGTTTTCCTATGTTTGACTGATGTTCACAAGTTGGTTGAATGTTCTACTTACATACCTGTTCACTGCTGAATCTCTAGCCCACTGCACATAGACAAACTACAGTCAGTACTTCCTACAAAGACACCTACATGGTACACGGATGGAATAAATGGTGACTCAGCGTGTAACTACAACTCATAATAAAAACCTTAGAAAGCCCTGAGTGTTTTGCTCCATTGGCGCAGGATTGATACCAAACAAAAAAGCTCTATATATTCTGCTTTGGAGGCCTTGAGTGTGTGGAATCTCGAGCCTCTTTCCCTGCATGACCTCTAATTAACACGCACATACACAGACACAGATCACTTCCCGGTGCTGAGAGCCATCCTAAGCCAAAAAAAACCCTTTACGGTATTTGCATGGCACATTAGAACAAACCACACCAGTGTGCTAACCAGAAGCCCGAATTAGGCCTGCATGGAGTTATATCAGAGCAATTGTTATGCCATTATTAAAGCACTGCTGAATTCTCGAATCTAATTGAGTTTTTTATAACAGCAGCTCTAACAGTAGTTTGGGGTACACAGAAAGTTGTCAGCAATGGGGCAATTTCCAGGCAATTTCTTTCTTTATTTGTTTTTTACAGAAAAAGGAGTCTTGGGTGTCAATATGTAGATGTAAAGTCGCTTCCATACATTTTCCGACAGAGTTTCACGTTTTTTTTTTTCTTCCTATGTAGTACAAGATATATATTGTTATATAACATTATATATCTTATGTAGTATAAGATATATAATGTTCTAGTTTCCTATATGGCTAAGTCATGGCCAGGTTTTCATCAGCTAGCTTTTAGTTTTATCGGTTGTATAAAATTAAACATGTTTGCTCATGTCGCATTGATTGACAGGTGAAAAAGAAAGCAAGCAGGGAAAGTAGTGCTTTCTTTCAGACAACTCTTACAAATCAGTAGCCTAAGCCTCCTTTTATAGTACAAACCGGTACAAAAGAGTGAAAGCAGGCCGTCTGATAATGTAATGATGGTCGAGAGTAGAGGCGTAGCCGGATGACTGGGTTTGATACTTTGTCGGTTACTCGTAGGCAGTTATAACTGATTATAAACTGATGTTCATAAAGGGTAAACACAAACTTCCTTCAGTCATTCAATTTCATTTTCTTTGTTTGTTTAATGGCAGTGTAACAGCTGCTACTGGTTGCACCATTCCTACTGTCTGGCGTCCGGCCGAACCGCATCAACGTGCCACATTTCTCAATATAATGCTGTTTAGTACATTTCCACTCGCACCCTCCTGCCCATGCCCTGGCTGAGAGAGGGTCGTCTTCTTCCTGACCAATCCACTTTAAACCCCATTCAAGCAGTTACACATAACTTTTTTTTGTAATATGACACATTAATGTCGGAGTGACTCATCGGAGGAGAAAACCAAATTATGCACATACACAATTCTTTTATCTATTTGAACTGATCTGGTACGTTTGTGATGGTGAGAGTTTGGGGTTGAGATGACTCAGAGCAGAACCACACCCTGACTCTGACTCAGTTACACACACACACACACACACACACTGCTGAGGAATCTGAAGATCTTACAGCAATACAACAGTTTGCCCGCAGCTACATGTGTCAATGCCAAGTTGATTATGGACAAAGAAAGTTTAAGAAAGTGGTAAGATTAAATTGGCCCTATATGTCAATATGAAAGAGTGTGTGTGTGTGTGTGTGTGTTTGTGTGTGTGGTACCCAGTGATGAACCTTGAGCTAAGGGCAGCATTACTGGGATAGGCTCCGTATACACAGCTAGCCTGACCACAATAAAGCATTTACAGAAGTATAAACATGAATAAACATTATTAAACCATATTAATATAAATAGTTAATTTAAATAGTTGCCATCCTTTTTTTCTTTTTGTTATACAAGATAAATGGCAGTCATGTGACGATTTTATTCAGACTGAAAGCCTCCTCAGATTATCATGGGATTATTAGGCTGCATGTAAACTGAGTGTTATAAATTAGATTTACATTTTACTTGGACAAATTTTTGTTTGACTTTAGGGCTAGTGTGTAACCAAGAAGAGCTGTCAGTGTGTGTGTGTGTGTGTGTGTGTGTGTGTGTGTGTGTGTGTGTGTGTGAGAACTGTGCTGACAAGAAAAAGGTATTGTTTTTTACAGGAGCAAAAAAAGGAAAAGCAAAGGTTTTGAGCCATGCTGTTATTCAGCTTTCAAATTTCCAAAGTGTGAACCACGCACATGATTTTGTGTGATAATATTTCAGGAATAATTCCAAACCAGTTTACTGTAAAAAATAGAATGTAATATACAAAACACTGCACTTTACAGAATCTTATTAACTGGTTGATTAAGTTAAGTACAAAAACAATGTGTTGTTTAACTCATTAATTCATTTATTTTTAGTAACGGCAGCTTTATCCTGCTGAGGGCTGAACTGGATCTGAAGTCGACAATGGGAACCCGGTCATGCAAAAAAAGGAATACATTGTGACTGAGATTAACTCTTGGTCTGTTGGATAACTGTTTGAGGAACATGAAAGAGGACACTGGCATTAGGGAATACCTTTGCCTTGAATGGGTGTAACTTGGTCTGCAGCAGTGTTTAAGTTGGTGGTACATGTTAAAGTAATACCACCAGAATGCCAGGACCCAAGGTTTTCCAGCCGGACATTGCACAGAGTTTCACACTGCCTCTGCTTGCTTGCCATCTTCCCATAGTTCATGCTGATGCTATCTCTACTCCCGTTAAGCAATGCACATGCAAAAGAAACGTGATTCAGCAGACCACCTACTTCCATGGTTCCATAATTCAGACCTGATGCTCAAGGGCCCATTGAAGGTGCTTCTGATGGTATACAGGAGTCTGAGTGCATGGCCACTCAGGCTGCTCTGCAGTTATGTAGCCCTATACACAAAGTGTTGTGCATTATGTGTTCTGACGCCTTTCCTTCAGAGTCAGTATTATGACGTTCAGCAGTTACAGGAGCTCTTCTGTGGGATGACAAAAGACAGGCAAGCCCCATGAACCTATGCCCATAATTATCCCATAATATGCCCATAATTCTGTCTCTAAATGCCCTGTCTTGGACTACATTTGGTAAAGATACTAGCTACTGCATATTGGTATAAACCACACAATACCTACCATTTCGCTCTGACCCAGTCATTTATTAAATCTAGTCATGCAAAGTTGGCCCTTGTAGAAATCGCTCAGATCCTTATTCTTTTCCATTTTATTATGCTTTAATCACTTTAAGAACTGACTGCTCACTTGCTTCCAGACATTTCAGAAGACATTTTAATTAGATAATCAGTGTTTTAGAGGTTTTGATGTCCAATCAGTCTACATCGCCATACAGACAGTAACCTGAGCTATGGATCGAACTGGAGACATGTTGCTACCGGTGACATATCAATACTACTACATACCTACAAGATCCTATGTTAATCAAGCCTTAAATCATTTTTAGAAAATACAATCATCACTCAGCCTCACATACTCAAAGTAATTTAGTCTATTACCCTTAACCTCAGCCCACATATACTTCGTCCAGTGTGAACTGCTCTCTTTGTTTCACATAACAAGGGCTAATTCAGCTAAAATTAGTTCTGGGCCAGACAAGACTAATAGAGATGGAAACAGTGTTAGAGAAAAGTCCAAGTCCACTACTGAGGGCAGCTGAATTTTTATTTAGGCAGTGTTTGCATTGGCATTGCATACTATCAAAATGCTACCGTTTGCTGTTGATATGTATGAACTTAGACTTTGAAGGATGAAGTATGAGAGGACTCTACAATTGCATTATAATAAATTTAGATTTAGGTCAGAGCATCAGAGGTTTACATGACTATCCATGGGCTTCTTGGTCAACACCCGCTTTCTCAGTGCACAATCACTGAAAGTTTAAATGAAGACAGGAAGGAGGAAGCAAAAACAAATTATAGAGGAGCCATATAACCGAATTGCACTAAAACATTTAGACCTTTCTTTACACACTGAACAGCATAAGTAACAACACTATTTGTAATATTCAAACTGTTATTACAAATCTGGAGATTCTCAATTGTATAGGACGACTGTAGATGCGCTATAATACAATTTTGCATTCACTTGAACTTGGAAACTCAAACCTGTTCCAGCATGGCACTGCCCCTGTGCACAAAGTGATTTGGAGAGAAAGATCTTTAAGTGGCCTGCTATAGAGGTTTGATCTCATCCCTACTGGGATAAATTGGAACGCTGACTGCACTCCAGGTCTCCTCACCTACATCAGTACCTGCCTTTCATAACACCCTTGTGGATGATGAACACATATATCCATAAGCACACTCCAACATCTAGTGAAACAGCTTCCCAGAAGAGTGGAGAGAAATATGAGAGCAAAATGGAACTAAATGTGGAACGCAATGCTTAAAATCACATACTAATGACAAGGTAACCCAATACTTTTGGTAATGTAGTGTATATCTTTGTATCAAACTGTGTTGACAGAGTATGTGAAACTAGAGATATGCACAGTGTGTTCTATAGAGATATGCACACTATATGTACTAAAATGAACGCAGTCATTAGTCTGAAATTTAGAGAACACTAACTGCTAGCTCTGTGTATCCTCGCTTGGGTAACTAATTTGTTTTTCTTCCAAGGCAACAAGCATGCTGTTACCATTGGAATACTCTTTCCAGTTCTAGCTAGTATCAAACAACTAACTAGCCTGAATTAATATTAAATAAAGATTTAATAAAAAAAAGATGATCGTTTACCATATCTTTTCTTTCTAAGCTTCTTGTTTTTATTAACACCATGATTAATTGAGTAAAAAATATTAATAAAAGTAATGTTATAATTAGTAGCTAGTGCAATTAGCTTTCATTAGTTACTGTTAATCATTTACTTTTTCCATTATAAATATTATAAGTAACTTAATATATGATGTGTCAAGTTAAAAATTACATTTCTAACTGATAAGTTATTTGGAATTTTTCTGTAAAGTTAAACCATAGAATCTCTTTGCTGCCAGAGAAAAATGCAGATGGGAACGCTATTCCCGGGAGGTTTAATGTAAAATGTGTGAGGCCAAATGAGAAAAAAAAGGGCAGCTGGGAAAACATGCTAACTCACCTCAGCTGTATGTGAGCAATACTGCATTATGTATATAAAAGTGATACCAAGTGTTATAAAAACTTTTCATTTGCTTTAAAAGATTTTTTTACTATCTTTTAACTAACCTCAGCTAGCTACTCAGCATGTAGTTAAACAAACACAATGACTGAGCCACTGATAGTGGTTTAATACTGAATCAAAGCAAGCCGTTTTCATAAAAAGGAGCTATTAACTATGGTGGATTATGACTGCAGCAAAGACTGAGATCTTATTCTTTTGTAGCATTAAGAAATTAGATAATTAGTTAGTGTTTTTAGCTTCCAATCAATTGAACATTCTAACAGTAACTATAACTAGTGTAAGTAAACAATATATATATATATATATATATATAAGGTCGAAGGATTTTTCTAGCTAAAATTATGATGTACCTGACATACTTGTTCTCCTTATGCTCTCTCAGATTTGAGATTTGTGCATAGATAGATAGATAGATAGATAGATAGATAGATAGATAGATAACACTTTATTTTAAATCATATATAGAATGCATTAAATTCGATGCTATTTTATGCCACAGAAAATCGCTGTAGCACCCCCACCACCCCGAAAACAATTTATGTAAGTGAATAGTGTAGTGGAGAGGGTTTACATCCAGTTTAATAATCATCCATAAAGCTGTAAATGAATTTTCATGGCAAATACCTATTTTTAGAGGTTCAAACTTCACACTGCCTAAATTACATAATATGGACCTTGCATTACCATAGTCACTTTTTTCTGCTAGAACTGGGTCACTGTGACATGTATCCTGAAGGGGGTTTGGAAAAAAAATGTGAACGGTAAAAGAAAGCTCAAAAAAGAAGAGAAGAAAAGAAAAGAAAAGACACACACGCACACAATACAAAGACAAAAGAAAAGAAATTGGGTGAAAAAGGGAACAAAGGAATAGAGGTGGTGGAGGAAACGACTCCAGACAGGAGTGGGTCTTTGATGCTAATGAGACTAGAGGAGATGTGGACTTATCACAATGTTTCATGAAGTAGGCCCTAGTGTACTGTTTCCTATAGAAGTTGCAAGGAGAGATCATATAGTCTGCCAATAAACATGAATTTCATCATGTCTGTTCAAAAAAGAATGAATGATGTCAGTCAAAATATTACAAAAAGTTCCTTTGCTCTATGTATATGGGTCACTGAGGCTTTGCTCACTGAAATTTAGCACATCCTCGAAGTGTGTGTATGTGTGTGTGTGTATGTGTGTGAGAAAGAGATGAGTGCCAAATATAGACACTGGTCAATTTAATACCAAACCCAATTCTAGTGCATGGATGAGAAATTAGGAAGTCACTGTTGGTTTGGTATGTATAAGTTTTAACTGAAACAATAAATCAAGACATGAGACCTACCTATTGTTTTGTTATTATTTAAAATAATCAATTATTTCTGTATTTAATAACTCAACTATTTAATAACTCAAGTTATAATTGTTTAATTTAAATTGTTAAACCCTCTTAGCAGACACCAGGAAGAGTTAAAAACCCTCCTGAGGCTTTTAGAGACTGTATATTGGTCTAGTATTCAAGGTGATGTATGGAAGTATTGCAAGAATTGACAAAATTGAACAACCCCATAGTGCAGTTACAAGAGTTTTTTAAGTTAGTACCTCCCCTCTGGGAAATTTCTCCTCAGGGATAAAGGTCAAGGGAAAACAGAGCAAGAGGGTTGAAAGCATGGTTGTTTGAAAGAATCATGGTGCCGCTTATGCTAGATTTATGTTTAGAGTCCAGGTTGGAAAACTTTTGTTTCAAGCTCAAACAAAAAATAAACTCCTCCTTCTTCCCTTCCATGATATTAATCATTTTATTACCTTCTCAGCTGAGACCTCCCCTGGAGCTTGTACAGCTAAGTTCATGTGGTGAAAGGTAGTTTGCGTGATGCAAAGAATAGACTAGCAACATATGACTTAAGTGAAACTCTTGTTGGAGGAAGAGGAGGGATGCTCATCTCTTGTCTGGCAACTCATCGTATTAATCTTCGCCAACGGTCTGTGAGCTACATGATTATATGATCAAGAGCTTGTTTGGTGGACGGTGAGCCAGTAGACACCTTTCTGTGGAGGACTGTCTGTCAGTCACTTGCCCGAAAAACCTACATTCAAGAGACTTTTTGTGCATACCTTTCCTGTTTGTGTTTTTCATGATACATTTTGTTTGGCTTATCTAATACATACACTTCTTGCAAATAATTTTTGCGGCTGACCTTGGGTGGATCTGTGTTGGGTTGAAATAAAAGCAGTCAGTGAGTCCCCGCTTATAAATGTATTTGTAATTTTGCACTTCTGGGAGTTCTAAACGGGCTGGTTGCAACAAGTTCTCACTATCGTTCAAAATCTAAATCAATCATTAAGTTATAGAAAAACATCGAACATCAAAAACTACATCCTTAAATATATATATATTGATAGAGAGCAGAAATGTGGTTGAGATGGGAAGTATGAGTAAGGGGGAGATGAAGAGTGTGAGGAGAAGAAAAAGTGAAGGATGTAGTGATGAATCAGGCTGCTAAATATAGACAAATATTTTTTATATCTCTCACAGTCCCTAAAGCCTTAGTTATGTGTACCGTGGGATTGACATGCCTGTGTTTATGAATGTGCACACATGCATGCACACACACAAGTAAAATTCTCCAGTTTTCATCTGTGTGTGAATGCAGTTAATCTGATTTTACATTGAGAGTGAACAGTAGTCAGAAACTAGCCAAGATGTGGTTGTGACTAGTTTAAGTTACTATATATGGACCCATATATGCTTTTATGCTTGTTATTTCATTTTGATCATCACTTTAATAAATGTGGCACAAACTGAGTTTTTCACGTTAAGTAATTAGCTAGCTAGTTAGCTTGTGGTATTAGCTTCTAACAGTTCATGATTTCAGCTTTGTAGCTATTATTAAAATTACAGTAAGTAACCAAATATAAAGTGCCATGAAGTGACTTCATATTTCTGGCTAATTATGATTTACCTGAAGGTAATTAACTTCAGGTAGGGACGCTCTCTCTCTCTCTATTTTGATAGATAGATAGATAGATAGATAGATAGATAGATAGATAGATAGATAGATAGATAGATAGAGAGTACTGTATTTAAAATCATGTAAAGAACATTTGTCTATTTTGATTGAGCTTTACGTTAAATCTTAAAACACTGACAAATGATAAATAAATTTGACAGACCCTCTCAGTCTGAATTTAAAGGAGATTAGAACCAAGGTTTTAGAATTCATGAGACACTCCATAATCCAAAGAGAAGATGCTGGAAAATTAATGATGGATAGAGATGGGGCTTTTAGCTGATTAGCAAAGCATATCAGTCATAGCTGCGAAATGGAAACCCAAGCTCAATCAGCGCTTATCCACTGACTTCGTGTCACTTAAAAAATTGGACATGCGTATTAATATAGTGTTTCTTTTTTGTTCTTTTTTTAGTATTTTTTATCTCCTAAAATAATGGCAAATGCTTTCTTTGGATATGAATGAATGGATCTGAAACTTACTGGACCCAGAGTGTTACAGGCCTATACCATGGGTGGGGTGCCAGTTCATTACAGAGCTATGCACTCAGACATCACTATTCATTGACTTAGTGTATGTGGAATGATCAATCTTATGTTTTGGATTCTTCAAAATAATTACAGTTTGACTTTGCAAACTTTTTAAACTCTTTCCACAAACTTGGATGCATTCCTAACAATCTTGACAGAGTTCCTACAAATGCTGAGCACTTGTAAGCTGTTTCCTTTCCTTTTTACTGGTAGTGTATGGCTGAAGACTAAAGAGAATATGTGATAAATGAACATGGATGATCATTCTGCATACTTCTGCACCATGCAAGCAGTTTATGCAAAAGTGTCTGACATGCCCACACTGTGAAATATGAACTTTTTGGAATGTGCATGAACCTATTCACCTAGTCTCCAAACTCTAGCTCTTTTTCAACGACTTAGCTTAAATCACATTTTGGAAGATAAGGGCCCACCAAGGCCAAAAATATACCATGACTCTGTATGTTACTAATGTATTAGGTAGGGCCACCAAAACATGAAAACCCTGAGTATGCAATCCACTTCTTTTTGGGAGGGAGTACCCTTTTCAGACACAGTTCTACCTCACTTTGCCTGTGGCCTATAGGGAGGTAAAGAAAATGAGAAAATTTTGGAACAGGGAAGCATTTGGTTAAGCAAACATGGGCCATGAAATCCTCAGCTCGGTTGGGTCACCTTTCTAACCAGTGCCTGAAAAACTATGGCGCCAATTGTGACAGCAGTGCGAGTTGTAGGTAAAGAACACAGTGTGTGTTCACAGTGTTTCCTACAGAAATTTGCAAATGTGGAAAGGACCACTCAGTTTTTTTAAAATGCGTACTTAAGCAAAAACACTGCTGAAGCAGACTGCATTATAGCTGCTGAATTAACACCATGGATCATGATATTAAACACCATGCCAGCAATGTATCTGAGGTATGACTGTTAATCAGTAGGCTGCTTGTCTGATTTATAGTTCACTGAATCATAAATCCAGAGAATTAAATGGATACCTGCTGCAATATGAAACTATCGGAGGGAATACTTGTGTACTGTCTTTATCAAAATTGTATCAAAACTATGTTCATATTGCCTTGTTTTTAAAAATAAAAAATAATAATAAAAAGCTCTACTCTTTATTTTACCATATGCCTTAATATGAGCTAGAAGTTGTGTATTTTTTTCTTCTTTTTTTATTACACAAATATTTTTAAACAATTGTGACTTGTGTATTGATGAACAGTAACATCACTATAGTCAGTTACATTAGTCGGTCGCATTAGTCAGTCGCTTAAGCTACAGTATGCGGCCAAACCTTTATGGACGCCCAACTATCATACTTATATGGTTCTTCTCCCAAATGTTCCCAGAAAATTTGTAAAGAAGTGTCTTTGTATGCAGTAACATTACAATTTTCTATCATTGGAACAAAGAGGTCCAAACATGTTCCAGCATGACTGCCCCTGAGCACAAAGCACACTCAGTGAAGACTTGGTTTTCCAAAGCTGAATGGAAGAACTAAAGTGTCCTACATAGAGCCCTGAACCATACTGAACAGCATTGGGATGAACTAGAGTGCCCACAAATCCCCAGACCTTCTTATTCAACAGCAGTGCCTGATCTCACAAATGTTCTTGAGGCTAAATAAACAGAATACTCACAGTCACATTCAGAAATCTAGTAGAAAGCCGTACCAGGAGAGTGTAGCTTATTATTCAAACAAAGAGGGCCTAAAATCTGGAATGGGATTGTTGACAAGCACATATGGGTGTAATGGTCAAGAATCCACAAACCTTTGGACAGATTGTGTATTTTTAATTACTTCTGAATGCTTAAAAAAAAAGAATGTAAGTAATAGTTTTCTGGTGCCATTACCTTCTTCAGCAAATAACTTTCATAAATTTATTTTAGTAGTATGTTCTCTTAAGAATGGAGTGATTGCATCTTTGTTGTGGACAGATTGTTGATTACAAATCAGACTACCACTTGAACATTTCAGTGTTCAGTCCCAGTTTCTTTCTTTAGCATATTATCAGACATTCAAGATGGATTCAAAGTGGACTGCTGATGGGAAACAGCTTCTTTAGTGATTACAGCAACTTGAAACAGGAACTCCCCAGCCTTGTGCCAAGTAAAGGAAAATAAATGGGTTTTACTTCAATGAAACACACAAAACCTCCTCAAATTTGTTGAACAAGCTTTTGCAATATCTGTAAACAATGCATATATGAAGGAGGCCTTCAGTGTTGTGAACAGTCTCTGAGCCGATGAAAGAAACAAATTGTTACGGAGTTTTATCAAGGCCGAAATCTGCATTTGATTTAATTTTGGATAGCCAAAATGCTGACTTCTATGAGCTTTTTGTTGAAGAAAAAATACAGAGTACAGCTGGATAAAACAGCTAAATCTAATGAAAACATTACATGTGTGTTAGGGCATTGGGTGTCCACTCTAAACAAGAAAAGGTGGTAATTCCACATTGTTCGCTGCTTTGCATGGAAATTTATAGTATTTGCATGGTTCTCTAATGACTTTGTCATCGTCGGCCTGATCACGGATGATGATGACGACAGGGAGTACAGAAGACTGATCCAGCACTTTGTGGACTGGTGCCAACAGAGCTGCCTCCAGATAAATGTAGGGAAAACAAAAGAACTGGTGGTGGATTTCCGTCAGCACAAAAGAACTTCACTATCACCAGTGAACATTCAGGGAAAGGACATTGTGAGAGTGGACTCTTATAAATACCTGGGCATTCATCTGAACAGCAAACTGGACTGAATGGATAATACTGAAGCAATTTGCTCTAAGTTTACATTTTACAACATCCAATAATTATCTCATTATATCTTATAAACACAGTGTATCATACTCTCAGGCTCCTTGCAGATGCAAAAGCACCTCCATTCACCTTGGTGGGCTAGCTCAAAGCAGCACCTACTTACAACTGTTGTGCCTTTCAGAGTATGCCCATGAAGTGTGGTGGCACTAACCCATGAAGCAAGTGGTTGCCTTCCAGAGTTTTTTTTATTTTTTTATCTCCAGTCATATTTTCAGGTGAGGGGTGAGCTGGCTCTTCATGACTTCTGTAGCATATGTTTTCTGGTGATTAGGAGTGAAATAGAAAAGAAAGAGGGTTTATACTTGTCACATGTTCTTTCACAGCAAGGTTAAATCCTTACTTTGCATATCCCAGCAATGTTAGAAAGCTGAGGTCAGAGCACAGACTCAGCTATGTTACAGCACCCCTGGAACACAGAGGGTTAAGGGCCTTGCTTAAGGGCCCCAAGAGTGGCGGCTTGGTGATACTAGCGCTTAAACCTCCGACCTTCTGATCAGTAACCCAGAGCCTTAAATACTAAACTACCGCCTTTCCAAGTATGTGTAAATGTAGTGGTGGATGGATCATTCAGAATACAGACCAACAGAAAGGCTCCTGGTAAAAAAATAGCTAAATGTCAATGGTAGTAAAAGCAAATACACCATGTTACCATATGGCATGTATATGAAAGTGTGTATTACAATAATTTGCCTAATATACCTAATCTTACAAATGTATTCATAATTAAAGTGAAACAGTGGCAATTAATGACAAAGTGAAAGAGTGGTTTAAACACTCTCTCTCTCCACATGCACACCCCCACATTCGTTTCCAGACTGCTAAGGTAAGTGTAGTGGTTAGATTCCCATGCTATTTTCATGCACCCGTAACTGTACAAGCCTCACAAAACCCCACTGTAAGCTGAAATCCACACTGAGAAGCGGATCAACTATTGGCAGCCAGAAATGTTAGCACAAGTTCACAGCCAGAGGCACAAGCTGATATGAAAGTTTTATATTTCAATTGTCTAACCTTTTTTTTTCATGGTCTATAGGTACTCTAAACAATTAAACTGGTTAGGCAATTTAAATATTACAATATATTTATATAATTTTATTGTATTTTGTAAATTACTGAATAAGAGATTTTCACATTTTGTAGCATAGAGAAACTTAGCAAACATTAGCAAACTAGCATGATGACTTTACATTTCATGGCAAGCTAACTCCATTCTGTGTCTAATGGCTTATTCTAAACATTTTTGTTCTTGTCTTCAGTGACCACATTATTGCAGTAAAGGCCATGCCAAATCCGGAGCCCTGAAATGCTCTCTGGGAATACACCCTAGTTGGGATGCCAGCTCATCGCAAGGCACCACATGCATTCATTCATACACATTCACACACAACTGGAACGTTCTTGGAATGTGACTCAGGATTGAACCTGTGGACCCTGGGGCTGTGCATTGGCAAAACAACCAACTGTGACACATTGCTGAAAATGAATGAATGAATGAATAAAAAACTAATAAAAATGTAGCCATGTTTTTTTTCCTGGTTTGGGTTGAAGTGAAGGTGGAGCTTAGCTCAGGATTACTGAGCATAATATAATGCTGTTTGAAAAGTCTGTCCACTGTACACACATATTTACATCTTATCCATTGACTGTTTGGCCAAAAAATGTGTGGACAATAGTATGCGTAGACAACTTCAAGGAAGGTTTTTCCACCTGTTTTTGGAACACGGCTTTAGAGCTTTTTGTCTATTGTCCCACAAAAGCTTAGTGAAACCAAGTACTAATGTCAGGGAAGTACTAGCTTGTGGAGCTGAATGGTTTTGCATTAAGGTCAATTTCTTCTACCCTATACTTGCCAAAGTGGCTTTGTGAACATGAGCAATGTCATAGCATGGGCTCTTTAAAGTATAGCAAATCCACCAACTAGCATGTTGGAAGGCAACAAGAATACAAGGAGAACAAGCCATTAATTCATACATGTTTATGTTTTCCAATTATGTCATGTACAGTACATCACTTTTTTTTTTTAAAGTGAGCAACGGTCAAAAGCTATTTAATAAACTGTGACGTCAATAAATCTTGGTCTAAAGATCCCTGAGCCAACAGTCAGGTGGAAATTAGAGAGGAGCTAGCACTTCACTAAACTAAACCATGTTCTAATAATAATTCGATAACTTGTATAATTGATTACGAATGTTAAAATGGAAAAATGCACATCCAAGCAAATTCTGTGTATTTTTCTTTTTCTTTTTTTTTTTATAGTTCAGATGTTTATGTTTTGATGCTATGTGATTTATATTGCACATTTGAAGTATTCCACTTTCACAGCTGCTACCATTTTATTAACGCACAAATATCAGCTTTCTCAGTGCCAGGAAAGGCATCTTACAGTGTTACTTTTCATGCACTGTGGAGGTATCGAGTGCCAGGTTAGATATTAGGTGTGCAATATTATTTTTGGTTTGCACTGTGATGAGAAAACCTCCATTTATTGCAACTCCAGATAGCACCATGTTGTTAGTGTGGACACACAAATGTTTGCAAAATTTGAAAGGTCCTTTGGTCAATTTATTTTTCATTTTAAAAGTGAATGTCTGTTTTTTGGGGTTTTTTGCTAGCTATATAGACTGTATGGACAAAAGTTTGTGGACACCAGGCCATAAGATTGGCCATAGCACGTGCATTTTTTAACATCCTACTCCACATTCAGTTCATTTAAGGTTAGAATTCATTGTTGTCGACAGTTGTATATAGATGGCCCATAATGGATGCTGTATGACTTTAACTGTGCCTTAAAAGCACTAGCAGGTGTGGGGTGCAGCTGAGGCTTGCTCGGTGTTACATCTGTCATTGTTCTTTGGTTGACATTAACAATAAAGGTGCAGCTGCGAGAACAATTGCTGGCATGTGTTTGAGCTCTGCAACACCCACACAGGAACATCACGGCCTTCCTGCACTTGCATTTCACACACATCTCAAGTCATTCTAAGAATACACATCAGCATTAGTGATTTTATGGCATATTTTTTGCAATTGCTTTAAATACTCGAAGACTGCAAATAAACATTTTCAGAGAAGTTTATAAGGGAATTTAGCTATTTTGCTCATGGTGTAATTAAAGTTTGATCTATCATTCAAGTGTGAATGTTTGAAATTAAAATGGAATGCATGGAAAAAATGTATCTACGTAAAAAAAAAAAAAGGACGTAGAAAGTATATTGAATATATTTAAATACGTACTCAATTTATTTGTATAATGGCCATAATAAGATGGTAACACGGTTCAGTCCTAAAAGCCGCATTCGCCACTCTATTAGGAACACCTGCAGGCTGTAGACCAACAGACAGTCTGATACAGATGATGTTCACTTGGTCTTCATTACTGACCTTCTGCACAACAACTCTGCATACTGAAACACATGGTTGATGAGAGAGGTATAGAAGACTACAGCTAAATTGATTCAGGATGCCTATAGTAACTAAAATAAGAACTCTTTACAATCATAGTGCGCATAACAAAAAACCTATTTAAGAATGCAAAACAGGTCAGACCTTGAAGTAGACAGGCTACAGTCACATCAGGTTCTATTCATGACAGCCACAAACAGGAACCTGAGGCTATGGCAGGAAGATAAAAAAAAGAAAAACATCAGAAATGCTTTTCTGCTTACCACATTTGGAAAGAGTTGTTATTCTAGTTCTTAACACCATATAGATACTTGTATTGGGACACCTGATTTTTCCAGGCATATGTGGGTCTTTGCCATACTGTTAGCACAAAGATGGAGGCACACGATTGTAAAGGATGTATTTGGATACGTTAGCAATACATTTTCCCTTCACCTGAAGTAAAAGATTTAAACCTGTTCCAGCATGACAATGCCCCTGTCCACCAAGCACATTCTGTATAATGTTAATGAACCTTGTACATTTACATAGAGTCATACAATCAAATGTTGGACCAGGGCGAAGTGGTAGTTTAATCAGGTAAGGCATTGGACTTTGGATCAGAAGGTTGTGAAGTCAAATCTTAGCCACAACAAACTGCCACTCCTGGACCCCTGAGCAAGGCCCTTAACCCCATAGCTGTCAAAATACTGTGAATTGTACTCGTCTCATCAACCTTTAATTTGATCTATTTATTCGACAAATTAAGCATTAGATTTCGCCCTGGTTCTCCAAAGCTAAGTTAGTTAACCTATTTCATGCTAGCAAACATGTCTGACTTGTGTAAAGGTCATTAAAAACAATTTCTAATCCACCTATATACACAACTGCCTGGGATTTATTTAAAGGTTTTAAAGATAATATACAGTGTAAATGCAATCTGAAGATGAACTAGTTTATGTTAAATGGGGTGTGAAATGCTATTCAAGGTTTATACACTGGATAGACCGGTTAAACCCATTGAAATCTCAATTTGTGCAAATCCACATCCAGCCAAAAAATGTTGAGTAAGGTTTTGACCTTTTATGCTTATATTCAATATTTTATTTGTACAGTTCACCATGTTTAACAAGTAAAACAAATAGCATCCCCAATATGGAAACCAAATGCAACAGGGGTGAAAAAAAATAAACCAAACTCAGATGATTTTAGGAAGAAACCGTCAGAGGAACCATAAACAAAATGGAACCCATCCTCATCTGGTTATACTTTGACACAAAAGAAAACATGGTATCTATTTAATGTTGGATGTTCTGTCTTCCTCAGATTGGGTGTTAAACTTTACATCCCATAGTCTAAAACATGTCTAGCAAGGACTCTCTCTTTACCTGATTAGTTTTTAAAAGTCACCTTCTCCCACAAGCTTTATATAAAAACTCACATTCATTCACAATCACAAAGTGCAATGTATCTGCTTAGTGTTCATACCTGTTGCTGTGGTCTACCTGATTTGTAATCTTGTATATCCATGTTTACAGTCTTTACCTAGTTCATGTTGTTAGCTAAATGGCTGATCTTACCCTTTTCACGCTTATTCACCAATATTGCCTTAAGGATTTAAAATAGTTTTTGATTTTGTTTTCTGTTTAACAATGCGCATTTACCCTATTCCTAATCCTATTCCTGAACCTAATCCTATTCCCTCATGCCGGACCGTCGTAATAAGCATTTCACTGCATGTCGTGCTCTGTATGTATGTATGTATGTATGTGTATGTGACTAATAAAATTTGATTTGATCTTATCTGATCTGATTTGATTTGACCCTGCACTTGTATTTCTGTATTCGCTACCATGACCATGAACACGTCACAGTTTGTGAATTGATTGGAGAGTTTTTACATTGTCTAGGTGTGTAATGGATTGCAGGTGACTGTAATTAGTAATCTGGTTGAACACAAACCTGGGTGATGGGAGTTGGAGTCCTTTGTGGCCCTGCTGTTATGAAATGTGTAGTTTGATGCTGAATCCTGGTGTAGATGTAACGCTGGATAAGGATATTCAAACAGCTGAATAAATATGTCACAGTTTCATGCCACAACATCCTGTTTATTGCATATTACTGTACATTAAATGGCAATGAAATTAATAAAGAAATAAGTATTTTAAACAGTCAGTGTGCTGGTTCCTTTCTGTGGAAATGGAATGAAATCTAAATACAATTTCTTCTCCCTTTTTCACTTTTGATGGAGTTTTAAAACACTCAAACTTCACTTCTGATACAAAATCTCTAATGTGAAACAGACATAAAATTATTTCATAATAAACATTATTTCATAATAAACATTTTCAGTTATAAGATGCACTTTGCTCTTCTTTTATAGATAAATGTGTCATACAGCACCAGAGACCACAGAGGACACATTATTCATGAAAACTCATGAAAAGTGGTTGTGTGTTATTGTTCGAGAATTTATTTCAACTTCCATTATTTATATCCAAAGCAGACATGATAATGTGGTACTCGGCAATGGAGGACTGTTGATTCAATGTAGTAGGATATCAGTGGATAAGAGAAATGCTGACATGGCATGCTGAGATTACAGCAGAATCTCTTAAAGACCAGTGAAAGCACATGTAGGGGTTCAATATGGTTCACACACACCTCATACACCTCAACGTTTTTTTATCAGTTTAGAAAATGTAATCTTACCAACAGAACTCCAGAAGATGTGGGAAGAACAACATATATATACATACTGTACAGTGACAAAGTTTTTATCACTCCACCAAATCTCTCTCTCTCTCTCTCTCTCTCTCTCTCTCTCTCTCTCTCTCTCTCTCTCTCTCTCTCTGTCTGTCTTTCTCTCTTTTAATCCTCTCAGTAAGAGCTCACAGACCATTAAAGCACTTCTGGTGTCTCCTCATCAGAAGTGTGCAGGTGTTTTCCAGCACTTCAGCACATGGTTCTTATTCTCCTTCCCTCCTTCTTTCCATCTTTCATGATCTAATTGTGTGAAATCGCTCTTGTATTCGCTCCCCCCACCCCCATGCTGCTTGAAACTGTAAACACCCAAGACATTTGTCATGGATTTCAAAACCACCTGACCCCCTGTGCACTAAAAACGCTATTTTTAGATGCTGGCAAAAACTTCTGCTGTGTACGCTTTCGGAAAATAGGTTAAGCACGTCGAATGTTCGAGGGCGTGGCAGTGAGTGTATCGTGCATACACATAATCCTGGTGGGTATGAGTGTATGCTACAGTTTTGTTTAGCAGTTGATTAGCAATAAAATTCTTTTAACATCTCATTAACGCAAAACTCTGACGGATGAAAACCTGGTCAATCAGATACTTAACGCTATTCAGGTTTAATATCGATCAGGGCAATGAAATCAATTTGATATTTATTTTTAGGTCCCCCAAAAACCTGTGTACATCACAAATGTTTTATTTGCTTTTGTCGTTTTTTTCTTTCCGTAATTCTTTATTTATTTCCGTAATCATTCATGCATGTTAGAATATGTTAGAAATCGTCCTGGCATCACGTCATGCAAAGATTTGTTTTGTTTTGTTTTTGTTTAAAGTCCTCGCATCTCAAATGTATATAAAATAACATGAGTTCTGAGACTGTGACTTTAATGATGTCCTCATTGTATTCCTTTTCTCAATACTGAAGTATTTAGATGGAAGCTTATTCTACAAGTCTGTTGATTGTATGTGTGTGCATTTGTGTGTGTGTGTGTGTGTGTGTGTATATACGTGTGCTTGTGAGTGAACAGGCCGATTGCCAGAAAACAGAGTGTTTCCAGACTTGAGGAAAACTTGGAATATGAACAAGGACTCTCCATAAAACCTAATGATTGTGTGGTTTGTCGATTTGTTGTTTTCAGGATCCCAAGAGGAAGTCATTCACTCTTTTTTCTTCTTCTTTTTATATCAACTCTTATCCAGAACTAATACTCAATGACTTTTCTTTGACACGTTTCCATCATCTTTCAGTAATATACAATTGAAAACAAAAACAGAGACGTAGACAGGCTGGTAGACATCGACATAGCAGAGAGAGAAAGAAAGAAAGAGAGAGAGAGAGAGAGAGAGAGAGTTAATTTATTCCTACTTTTTGTTTCTGTATGTGGGCCATGTCAAGTTTGACTCAATGAAATTTTAGGTCTTTTCCTCTACCTTTAGTTTGGTCAATGCAAACTGAAGGGCCTTACACAATAGACATCAGGATATTGCTAAATAATGTCTTAGCCTGTGTTTTATAAGTAGGGATAAAGCATGACAGGGCATATGAAAACAATCAACGACAGGGTCAAGTACTGCATTTGGAACTGTTTTTATTCTATGCCACATTAAAACATTTATTCTGTGGTACAAACAATTTATTTCATTGTTAATAAGCATAATAAAAATGTCATTGTTGTAGATTGTTCTCGAAACAGGCTGCTTCCTGCTATTACTTCTGCCATAGCACTGAACTGCACGCCTCAACAATGATAGCACGAAAATGGCCATTCTGTGCCACTAAGATAAAGATGGGTTCCTTTTCGAGTCTGGTTCCTCTCAAGGTTTCTTCTTCATGCCATCTTAGAGAGCTTTACCTCAGTTGTGAATTAAGGATCAACTTCAAATTATAAGAAGTAAATTATAGGCACTAAACTTATACATTCTTCTTTTACAACATTATAAACGCTTTATCTCTGTAAAGCTGCTTTGAGACAATGTCCATTGTTAAAAGTGCGCTACTAATAAAAAATTTTTATTTTATTCAAATAGGTGCCACATCACCGTTATGTCTTTGTTTCTGTATTGAAGTAAATCAAACAAAACAGTTCAGTACGTCATGTCAACAAAAAAAAAAGGGAGGCACTGAAGGTTTTTCACCATAGCAATGATTGCATGGTTTTCATTAAAGAACTAGTGCATTTACTATTAGCTTTAGATAATACAGTGTCCCTGTCTAAATAGTTGCTATAGAAAACATAACAGATTGCAGTAAGTGCATTAATATAAACCTGTGAAGTGAAATAAATGCCAGCACTACAGTCAGAGTTGCAGTTAGAATATGACTCACTATCTTTGGACCAAGCAAAATGAGAGATCCTACAGCGTTATGTGATATGATGCTAGCAAGCATAATCTTTAAAGTTTTTGATATATTGATTGAATATAGCAACTAATAGGGCAGACATTGTAAAAGAGGTAAGGGGGCAGGTCAAATGATAATACGAGTTCATTTATTTATTCACCTTCATTAAATCCCATCTCCACCGTTTCCTCTAGAGTTTTATTCCCCATTTCAAAAAAATGTGTTCTAGGATGATTGGTCGGGATGGACCACTGGATGAATCGATTCATGTTAACATTGTCGGTTTAAACAGCTGTCTGTTGCAACAAACATACTACGTATGTTCTCCAGATGTACTCATTTACTCATGAATTACCTGTTCCCTAAGTGACTTTGTTGCACACAATGAACCAGTTTGCACTGCCCCCACCCTGTATTCCACACCTTTAGGAAAAATGCCACATTTTGCACATTTTGTAAACTAAATTAAAAGGATTGCACAGTTTTCACTAAAGGTTTTAAGAGAGTTTTGGGGTGGTAAAAAAAAATTAAATCAGACTTCATCTCATCCTCATTAAACATTTTACCCTGGTAAGAGTCGGGATGGATGCAGGGTTGATTCCCATGAATTACTGGGTGCTGTTGTATAAAAAGCAACACCACACTAACAATCATGCTGTTCTACTCAAAAACACTGACTACTGACTGTGATGAAACACAGCTGTACCAATATTTTTGGCTACTACTCATACATTTTTATTCTAATGAAAAGAACAGCTGTTTAAAACACACACTTCTTGGTGTGCTGTATCAACTGTATATAACAATATATGATTCACCGTGTTCACGTCAAACTCTGAATCGTACCTGCACCCAATAAAACGCCCCTCCAAGGCCATGTGAAAGGTCGCCATCTGTTGTAGATTTTCTTTCGCAGCTCCTGACTGCTTAAGGAAATCTATACTGGCTCTGTAGTGGTGCAACGGACCCTCTTCCTGCGCCTCTTGCTAATAGGATGTGATGGTTTGCTGCTGAACTAAAGGCTGTCCTCCTACACAGGTCGGAGTGAATAACTGTTCTTTTAAGGCCTTTTGGTTGTCTGACAAGTGGGAAATCAACCTCCATTAGCCCCTTTCCACTTTGTGAAGAACTTGCATTGCTGTGACAAACCTTGTCTTTGAGTCATTTAATTTTTTTATTTTTTGCAGGACACCTTGGTTAAAACTGAAAACAAAAAATGCTTTTGGGATGTTTCTTGTTGAAACAGTAGCATGTGGTTTAGTAAGTTTCTTGTTCAGATGACATAATCTCAGTGCTTCTACATTCATTTCCTTCCTCTACAAGTGTTCTGTCATCTGAAAGTAAACCTACCCCCTTGCTGATTCTTGGATTTTTTTTCCATCATGTAAACGTTATATGCGCAAATATTTTCTGAATGAGGAAACCATCCTCAGCAAAAGCAGCGTTGGGTTTCCTTCATAAGTGCCCAAGGCGAAAAAGGATCCTTGGGACTCTGATTTATTGCTGCCATTTTAGTCTGTGTTTTTTTGCAAGCTCATGCAGTTGTGCAGGAAACACGACGGTGACTGTGAACAATTTATTCTTTTATAAAAACGACGCTTTTAAATAGAAAAAAAAGATTTGCAAGGATGAACACATGCCTGTGGTTACAGTGACCAGTGTTCCTGTCCTTTCTTCTCTTCAGATCTGCCTGGTTTATCCTGACATCCTAGCTCTGGATGAAGTCCTTCTTAATTGAGACCACACTGTGCAGCTGGGGATGGTTTCAGATCTACAGCCTAAAGATCCATGAAGCCACTGAGCAATTCAAAAACTTTGAGGACTGATTTGGTGTGTAATTAATATCAACAATCTACTTCAATGGTTTAGAACCACAGGTTGCATGAATTGTTCTGCATTTACGCACTTATTACTACACACCTCAACAACCTGAATGAAATGTGCCACCCAGATGAGGATGGTTTTCCTTTTGAGTCTAGTTCTTCTCAAGGTTTCTTCCCCATGCATCTCAGTGAGTTTTTCCACGCCACAGGCTTTTTCATTAGGGATAAACAATTATTAAGAACTAACTAACAATGGGCAATTAACCTACACATTCTACTGCACCTCTGGGGTTGGAAGTTTGATGCCCACATGTGCTCTGTGTTTGTGTATGTGTGGAGCTTGCAAGTCTTTTTGTGCTTTGGAGATTTCCTCCAGGTTTCCTCCCCAATCCAAATAGCCAGACATCATT
Source organism: Silurus asotus (assembly GCA_024362625.1). Lineage (NCBI taxonomy): Eukaryota > Metazoa > Chordata > Actinopteri > Siluriformes > Siluridae > Silurus > Silurus asotus. The sequence goes on along the minus strand of MU541276.1, from coordinate 971,611 downwards.
GTGTAAGTGTGTATGCAGTTGTTCCACCTGCCCCATCTCGGCTGTCCCTTGCCTTGAGCCCACTAGTATGGAGAATATCCGAATAATTAGCATAGAAAAGGGAGGGAAGACTGAATGAATATGAATGGATGTGGTAAATGTGACCAAAACATGCTATACTCATGAAATGGCTGTTCCCAAAGTGATATGCAAAAAAATGAACCAGTTTACATTGACCCAACGCTGTGTTCCACACCTTACCACATGTTGCACATTTTAAATCTACACATAACAGATGCAAACCTCTGTGAAGCCTCTTAGTAAATCAGCTTACACTTTCTTCTCAGTCATGATCAACTGGGCACATTTTTACACAACGCTCATGTTTAGCTAGATAGCTAGTTAAGTTTTACAACAGCCAAGTTATACATTTTCTATAAGGATGCTTTTTTAATCGCAATATTATAACTACTCTAATTAGTGTCCCATTTGAACAAGCCTTGAAGGAAGAGTTTTTGATATACTGTATGTATTATTTTGGTAAATTAAATGAGGAACTTATTTCTACATTGGCTAAGAGCAAACAGGATTCTCCAAAGCTCCAATCCACGCTGCAGCGAGCTAGTGTTTACCTACTGCAATAATAACAACCACCACATTAATAATAATGATAAGCTCAAAATGTATAACATATTAAATGTAATCATTTAATATTTAATTGAATTATTTAATCAATAATCTTTGTATTGACTAGATAGCACATAGATTGGTTAATAAATCACTGAGCTAGATATTGTACCTATTTAGTTATTTAAATGCATTTGTGACAGTTCCCTGCTATGATGACCCAGCTATATGCCTTGTAATATTTTTAAGAAATTATTGAACTTAACGTTACGCAATGTTTATCTGCATCAGTCAGAGCCTCTCTTAAGCTAGCTAGCTAATTTCACTGTCTGTGTTTAACTAGCAAACGAAAACCTTTTTGTTTAACGCTAACTGGCCTGCTCTGTTTACCACCTTATTTCTATCAGCTATCTATATTTAGCTAACAGTATACAGTAAGTTAAAACAATAGTTATCAAGCTAGTGCAGGCTAGCTAGGTTAGGACATACTGTACAGTGCATAATTGATGTTAAAATATTTTTTTTTTTTATATTTATAGATTTTTTTGGTTAATTTCAATCTGGCACAAGAATGACAGCTAAAATAAGGGCAATTTGTTTCACATTCTGTCCAAGAGATACTTCCAAAATGTTTAAAAACAGCTTTTTGTGATTTATTTGACACTCCAGGAGTTGAGTAGAGTCGACAGGATCGTTCATGCGGGTAGTTTGTAATCGGAGGACGATACGGCTCTCAGCTCGCAAGCTATAATAACACGTTCCTTTATTTGTCTTGAGGTAGTCTGGCTCAAGCGGCAGCCCCAATGAGGCAGCATGACTTCACACACGTGGGAGCAGGCCCTCTGAAAGTAGTGTGCTTGTTTAAGCCTGTGGCGAAGTGGTGACACCTCAAATGTCAGCTTGATTCTGTTACTGAGCCTCTGGGGTTTACATGGGAAAAAGCCAAACGTCATCCGATTCGGGATCATGGCTAGTAAGGTTCTCCTGTACGCCGATGATTTGCTTCTGCATCGTCTGTAGTGCCTTTGTCAGTGTCAGTGTGTATGTGCGTGTGTGTGCGTGTGTGTGTGTGTGTGTGTGCGTGTGTGTGTGTGTGTGTGTGTGTGTGTGTGTGTGTGTGTGTGTGTGTGTGTGTGAGTGAGTGAGTGAGTGAGTGTGTAAAGGGGAACTCCATTTTAACCAGGCATGGCTCCAGCACTCTCTCTTTTCCCATATGATGACTCATAGAAACGTGTTGGGGAATTTTAGTCCATGTGAAAACATTAAACCAGGCTGATTTCCACCCCCAACAACTCCTTTTTTATCAGTGAAACAATAGTTCAAACTTTCCAACAAGCTGATTAGCAGCATTTGTGCTGTAATTATTACGACAGAAGTAATGTTTTAATATAATCAGTTATCTAGTGAGGAATAAATGTTCTCATTAAACCCACCAAAGTGGTCTTTATTAATAATGTAAAGCATGTGTTAATAGTTCTCTAGCTCTTATGTTTCTACACAGTTGTCTTCAGATCTTTTTTCCTTCAAATCCATTAAAAATGATTTTTAAGCATAAAACACTGCTAAGCTGTTATATGTTTTGGACATTTTGGCTATGAAGCGTATGCCAGGAGGGGGGTGTTTTGCTTCTCCGGGTAGGATGGAGTGGAATGACATTTGGTGGTGATCTGCTTTTCAAGCCAAACGTGAAAACAGAAACAGATCGTGGCATTTGCATTCTTGCGCTAAAAGATTATTAAAATCCTTGCCGAAAACACTTAGTGTGGAGCGGTGGTGTTAGTGTTGGAAGGGATAGAAGTTGGTTTTGTTGGTGATGGAGGTTGGTGCTGGAAGAAAAGGTGGTGTTGGTGGTGGGGGTTGGTTTTGGTGGAGGAGTTTGATGTTGGTGGATGGTGGTGATAATAGTGGAAATTTTCAACAAGATCTTGCTGGGTTTTCAGTGACTTTTCTGCTACCTGTTAATTACAACAGCGCAAAGGTTTAGTCATTCAGATATCCTGAAGCCGAGGAACTCTTGAAGCATTAAAGTTTACTTAAAACCTCATAAAGACTTTTGTTATAAATGTTGAATAAAGACCTCCTCGCAGACATACCATCATCAACCATTTTTTGCAATCAATAAAGTTTGATCTTTTCCTACCTGTTAACTGAAAATGCAAGCAATGAAAGAGAAGGAAAAAATAATTACAAAATATTTTATAAGTGAACACACACTTTCAATTACAATATACCTTTTATTGATTAAGTTATTTAATGGGATTATGTTTGTGGAAAAATTAATGAACAAATCCAAACCTTTTTATCCAATAAGAGGAACTTGTAGTTGAGACCTGTCCCATGAGAGGATTGTGCCAAAACGATGAACAGAAACTTATAAAACACAAACAAAATCTTTAATGATTGGTTTTTCTCATATTTTTGCTTGTTTTTTGAAAAGTTTTTAAAAGAATAAAGAAGATTGAAAATTTCAACATTTTGGGCAGAAATGTAATTCCATATATCTGTAGTAATTTAGTTCAATTGTATAGCCCTTTTGACAATTTTCACATTGTCACAAAGCTGCTTTACCAAAATAGATCAAGAATTGTATTTTATTTTATTTTATAAATTTGAGAGAAATCACTTTTCAGCAGCCCCACCTAGGGTAATTTTTAAACAGTACAAGACAGATAGTCACTTGATGTTCAACATAATAAGAAATCATTATTTTATGTTCACATTTCACATACACTATATGGACCAAAATACTGGGACACTTGAATTGATCTGCCATATGTTGTTCTTCTCCAAACTTATTCCACGAAGTTGGAGGCTCACAATTGTATAGGATGTCTGATGTTGGTGGCTGTAGCATGATATTTTCCCTTCATTTAAACTAAGAGACCCAAACCTGTTCCAGCCTGACAGTGTCCTTATACATGAAGATATGTTTTACATGGGTTGGAGTGGAAGATCTCCTGCTATAGAGCTCTGACATCAACATTATTGAACAACTTTGGGATGAATTGGAACGCTGACTGCGCCCCAAACTGCCTCATCCCACATCAGTTCCTGACTTTACTAACACGCATTTAAATCTTCAGAAGCACACTCCAGAGAAGAATGTGGATTATTATAGCAGCAAATTAAGACTTAATGGGGAATGGAAAGTTCAAAAAACACATACTAAAGTTATGATCAGTTGTCCACAAACATTTATTCTTATAATGTGTTTTAAACAGACTGTTAAATGTTATAAATAACCAGATAATTGGGGTGTGTAAATGGGCTTAAAATAAAACAATGATATCCAAACTTATGTTGGGAGTTTTGATCAAACTATTGTTTCTGTGACATAAGATGTTTTCTGTAGGATCTTCTTTCGTCTTCTGGAGAACACTTTGCCCACCATTCCATGTTTGGTTTAAAAGCAAGCTGGCTTATTACGCAAAGAGTGATGAAACATTGTGGTGGTGGCATTAGACTATGATTCTCTTTCTCTTCTGCATAGACTGGGGCTTCATTCAAAATCACCTCTGGTGTTCTTCAGGGAATGTAATGTAATGCAAGAAGCAGAGTTATAGAATATAGAATATACTGTGGCAGTGGGCGGGTGGCTTTGTGCCACTTTACTGCAAGCGAGCACACACTCATTATTAAATATTACCCACAGGTGCATGATTCATCCTCCTTAATTCCTCTGGTTCCCCCATCCATTCACAAACCAGCGCTCAGCCACATGCCCGCTGCCACGTCAAATAAAAACAACATAAATAAAAACAACCGAACAAATTTAAGGTCATGCCAATGCAAATGCTTTATTATACACTAATTTTCCATTTGCAGTTTGTCACTAGATCACTAGATCATGAACATTGATTTCTTTTCTTTTCTTTTTTATAAGAAAAAAAAAAAGTTTAGCCTGTGTGTGGGGACAGGTGAGCAACCAAGTATCAAATCAGTACCAAGAAAAAATAAAAGAATTGTGAAAGTGTGTTTTGTTTGACATTTATGGAAGAAATTTCTTTATTCATCTATGTGCTGGGTTATTAGTGCAAACACGGGACTGCTATTATATAAAGGTCTAATGTGCAGATGGAACATTCCTACAAAAGTGCCTAAATGTGTTCAATGAATGATTTCATATTTCAGCTAGAATTACAAAAATTCGCTATATAACACACACACACACACACACACACACACACACACACACACACACACACACACACACACACACACACACACGCACACACACGCACACATGCATGAGAGGCTTTTATCTAGTTTTATCTTTACAACAGCAAAATTGCAATAACGGTAGTGGAAATGCCATGTACATGCTTCAGTCAGAAAACAAAAAAACAAAAACAACCATTGAATTCATCAATATCTAGGATTTGAGTGTGTGTGTGTGTGTGTGTGTGTGTGTGTGTGTGTGTGTGTGTGTGTGTGTAAAAATACAACGTGTATGTACAATGTACAACAACGCTACAATACAACTAATTGAAGAAAGTACAGTATATAGAGTACTGTGCAAAAGTCTTAGCCCACTATTAATTGTATTAGATAACCATACAGAATTATTTCTTAGCCTTTTAAATAGAATACAACCAGAAAATCTAGCAAAATTGTATGCTGTATTATGCTGTTTTGTGATTTCCCCCTACACTTGAACAATAGCAGGAACCTGGCTCTCATAAACCTACTAATTAATGTCATTGTTAACGCCTATATTTGACCTACTATATTGTGTCTAAATCACATATGTGAAAAAGGTCTATTCCACCAGAGTTGTGCAAGACATGCTTGAGCATTACATACATATGCTGTATGACCAGTTCATTGAAATCTTGCTGTTAAAATCTTCAATTACATCTAAAAATGCCAAAGATCACAGAATTTTACAGATAAAAAATTATATTTGCATCAGCAATGTCACACAGCTGGTGGAGGCGAAGGACTTTTGCATAGTACTGTATGTCTATACAAAAAATGTTACTCAAAATCAAAAGAAAAAATAGGCATGGACTAACCGCATGCGATTTGTGCAATAGTGTGCATTTCTGCATACAGCAGGAATCTGAACTACACAGTCATCAGCAATACTGTCTTAACATAAGGTCTTATATATATATATGTGTGTGTCTATAAATAAAATTGTTACACAGTGAAAAAAACAAAAAACAGAAGTGATACATTCATGGCATTTACACTGAGTGCACTTTTTAATTTTACAGGGTTGTTCGTTTTGGCAAAAATACGTCAAACAGGCTAGAATTGGTTGTCTCATTATGTAAGGGGAGTTTTTTTTTATGTTAGCTATAGTTTGGTAAAAATAAGTGCAATTGTGTTTCAGCATGTTGATTACGGTGTTAGCGTATTTAAGAAAAAATGCATTTTTTCCCCCTAAATGTTCACAATGTCATATTTACAACACATACGAAGCGGAAAACAACTAAGAATTTCAATTTGGGTGAAACCACCTTGTTTCTCTTTCAAGTTAGTTGCTGTGCTGAGAGAATCTGTATAAATCTGTATGTCTGTTTTAAAGCTTCTGTGTCAAGAAGGAAATTATTCTTCAAGAAAAGACTTCCAATGTACTTTTAGTTCTAGACAAATACCGGTGGACTGGTACTGGGCTGCACAGAAAGAATAAAAACTTTTTGTATTTGTATTTCTTTTCCGTTTTATTGACTTTCGACAGTCAGTGGCAGTTTTTCTATGCAATAATGAATGAAGCTCGCACTGATTTTCCATTATAGTGAGTTAAAGAAATGTTTTATTGCATACATATCGAATAAATAGTTAAATCAAATCATATGTATAATAGTAATATACGTTATTGTGTGTATCGTCTTACGTGAGACAGGACTGTGGTGCAAAAATGGTAGGGGACTGCTGATCGAGCTTAAATAAAAAAAAAGATGAAGCACATTGGTGGCAGTGTTATTATTCTGCTTTTCTTCTGCTGTGACTGGGTTTCTGTTCAGGATCATCTCTGGCATTCTTTTTAGTGATTAATTTGGATGTTATATCCAGAATTCTGTAAAGCTCCTTTACAACAATGCTCTTTGTAAAAGTGTAAAAATAAGAAGCACGGTGGTGGGAGCATTATGTTGAGATTCTGCCACTCTGCAATAGGACTGGGGGGACTTTAGTGAAGATCACTTCCTTCCTATAAGCAACCCCATTACATCTCCAATACAATAAGTCATTCGATAGTTCAACATTTTGACTATATTTTTGATAATCTATACATTTTAATTGATGCTGATGTAAAAAATTAAACAAAACAACAAATAAAAACCCATCACGCGACATCAACGTAAAAAAAGTTAGTTTGACCTTCAAGTCAGTGCCACCACTTAATATAAATAGACCATGCGCCCCCTAGCTGTGCAGAAGAACATTTAAATACAATCCTAAAATGGCTCCTAACATGGGTTTTTAATATTTCTCCCCATTATTATTTACAAAAAAAAAACTATGTTCAAAAATGGCGTAAGTTGAAATGACATAAACGGAGGTATATCTGTCCTTCCCACACACAGAACAGATATACTGTATCCATCAATGCTGAAGAAAGTCCACTTAAAACTACCCTGTATTTCATAAACGCGGCCTTGATGGCTTTTTCTCACACCACTAACAGAAAAAAAGGGCGAAATGTCTTTCTCGCCAAGATCGATGTGTGCATTAACTTCACAATTACCTAGCAGACAGTTGTTCCTTATTAGCTATAACAGTGTCTGTCTGTAACAATAGATTTCATGTAGTATTTATATTGTTCCCAGAGTAGCAACTATTTCAGGTTTACTAAAAGGATTAGATCATTATATAAAACATTTTTGGGAACTTTGTAAGAAGAGAGAAAGGCGAGTCTTGTCATGGGGTTCGATTCAATGTCTTTTGGTGTCTTTTTGTGAACACATCCTCTATCCTGCATTTATTAAAGTACATATATTAAAGTATATGTTGAATGTAACCTGTAAACAATATGTGCAAATGTGCAGCCGATCATCAGTTAGACGATACGACAAGCACGATAATAAAATCCTTAAAGCGTCCTTCTAGGTTGATTTCAGGGGGAGCAAGCTGTAAAAATTTAGTGAGATACTAAAAGAAAATGTGACCAAACACACAGAAATCATTCTTAGCTACTTTCATTAGCCCCATGTAAACGTATGCTAGTTGCTGTTGTGTCGAGCATGAAATGTCACCTCAGGAAACACTGACTGAGGCGACTACAAGTGAAGTCGTATTACTTGTGATTTCTGCCCTGTCTTGGTGTTGTTCAGCTGACAGAGTTCACGTAGCTAACAAGTAGCTAACAAACATGACTAGCCAAGCATTGTTTATGTGACATGAGGTGCAAGGCTGTTAGTGCTTCAGTACAAGAGCTAACCCAAATGCTACTCAGTGTCACACGGAAGAAGCTGAACGTATAGACATGCTCTGAAGATACTGCAAACAATGCTGAAAAAAACAAAAAAATATCAGCGTATCAGTCTATTGCTCTGCGAGTAAACTCTTTGCACTTAGCTTGTGCTTCAGTTTTATTACCTTTCTTTTCTTTGCTTAAGTATTCAATTAAATGTTTTTGTGTGTGTATTTATTTATTTGATAAATAAATGATTTAATAATACTAACTATTATAATTTTTTTTTTATTTTTTCCATGAAATTGCTCTGTATAGGATGATGGTAAACCTTTAGTATTTCTTTACTGCCAAGGAAAAGCACATTCTCTCAAATGTCCATTCTACTCCCACCCCCAGTAAACCACAAACAGTTATATCAGGGCTCCAAACCTTTGTTAATGTGTGCAAAAGAACCCTACTTAATAATAATAATAATAATAATAATAATAATAATAATAATAATAATAATAATATTAAAGTATCATAACTGATTATGGCCCTAGTACGCTGACATGAAGCTGGTGCTGCTTCAGTGAACCTTGTTGTTTTGGTTTTATTTTTTTCAATACTAGCAGATTCTATAAATTTTTATACATCTTACATCACAATCTAAAACTCTTAATAAACCTCAAAACAGCATTAGATGGAACGTGAAAACATTTGCTCTAGAGGCTAAATACTTTACAGCCACACTATGGAGTTTATGTACAGGGATTCGATTGAGACCACACACACCCCTGTAGGTGATTATCACATTTCAGAGGACAGTTATGACAACAATGTTGTTTTCGAAGTTTATAATCTTGTCGTTTTTTTGTGTTAATTGTTTAACCACACACAAGAAAATGCGGTCATTAAAAAAAAAAAAAAAAAAAAAAAATACTCTACATTGGTAAAGGTGCTATAAGGTTATCAAAGTGCTATTTGTTTTTACGCTGTATTTTTATTATTTTTTTTATTTTTTACAACATCTAAGCATCCTGGACTGATTTTATTGGAGAGCTACTTTGTGTGAGAATAAGTGAAAACAGTGGATTGCATCTATACGATATTGTATACATAAATGCAGGACACATTTTACATTATATTCCTGATGTAGTATTTGTTTTGGTTTCTTTTTTTCAGCTCATCAGTGTGATTAACTATATGGCCAAAATTATTTGGACACCTGACGCTTTCATATGTGGTTGTTCCCCTAGCTGTTTGCACAAAGTTGGAGGTACACTTGAACTAGGAGACCCAATCCTGCTCTGACAATGCCCCCTGTGCACAAAGCCACCTCCATGAAGATATGTTTTACATCGTCTGAAGTGGAAGATCTCCTGGTATAGAGCTCTGACCTCAAAATACTGAATACCTTTCAGATAAATTGGAGTGCTGACACCCTTTTGGATAAATGAGCACAAATCTCCACAAGCACACTAAAAAAATCTTCCTAGAAGAGTGGAGGTTATTATACCTACAAATAGTGGTATGGAGTGTTCAAAAAGCACATACCAATCTTATGGTCAGGTGTCCACAAACTTTGTCCATATAGTGTACATCTCCTGATATAGATGTAAAGTGGAATTGTCAGCGTGCCTCATTTCATCAGCCACAAGGTGGCACAAGATGCCAAACTTTACTCCTAGTGCTTGATTTCCAGGATGGAGGGATTGTGGTCCAGTATAGCCAGGATGATCTTGTCCATGTACTGTCGGAGGCGGTAGTTGATCTCCTCCTGTTCTTTCAGAGCCTCGACCAGCTGCATAAAAGGAGAGAAATATATGCACAAACGTGAGTCTAGGAATAAAACCACAAAAAGCATTAATCACTTGGTCAGTGGTTGAGAAAGGGCGAGATTGAGATGGGAAAATGTTGGTGAAGGGGTAAAAGTCTACTAAAGCACAAAAGATTTTACTACAAGTCTTTTTTTAAAGACTGGCAACATCATTGGTGGACATACCGTTAAATCTTTCACTTTTTACTTAAGAAATTGTTGATGCTATTGTTTGTAATGTATTCCCTTTTTTCTTACTAGTGCATGCCGACTTTTCAGCATTTTAGAATAAAGCTGCAACGTTCAATTTAACATTTTTGGCAGACACCCTTTATCCAGAAAACCAGTCTCAATCAAAAATATGTCCTAATCCTGGTCCACTAGGACACATACTAAGAGCGCAATTTGTCTACAACTGTTTCCGAGAGAAAATAGCTTTTTATATATAAAGTACTATAATTACTTATAGTAAACGCTGGAAAAGGTAGGATTTTAGACATTATTTGAAGACTGACAGAGACTCTGAGACTCTGAGAGCTGTTCAGCCATCAAATGGGTGTTCATTCCACTACCTTGGTGTGAGAAAAATAGAGGAATATTGAAGCGTATCTTTCTTGTACCCTGAGAGATGGTGGGATCATTTAAATGGTGCTAAAGGATGGACGGAGTGTGGTGCAGTGCAGGGTGAGATAAGTGTTAAAAGGGAGAGAGGCACAGGTCAGTTTTTGGCTTTGTAGGCAAACATTTGTGTTTTAAATCTGATGCATAAGCTACAGGAACCTAGGAAGGTTGGAAACAGGTCATAGTGCATTTGGATCAGCTACAGAGGTCAAATGTCTTTAATAAAAAGTGGGGAAAAATATGGTCTCCTCACTGCATGCTTTCTGAATGCACTGTACCTACAAATTGCTGCTGCTGTAATCATAAATACCGTCTTGTTGAACTGAATCGTGTGTTCTTATATGATTGGCCTCCAATTTTATGGTTTAATAATGGTTTCATTAATGTTCTAACTTGAACAAGAGCCATATAAGGATTTATAGAATAAATTAACGACAAGCATTAAGTGATATCCGTTTTTTTCCTAATAGTGTTTTAATCTTTTTAAATGCATCAGTGTTGCTCTCTCTCTCACACACTGATCAACTTCTCTAAATTGGATTGATTGCTTCAACATCAACACCTTTTCTATCAGTGTGTGGCACAAGATGGTCATAGTCACATTGCTTTATCACAAATCTTCTCACGAGGAACAAGTAATGTGAATGACCTGTGGATGAATTTCTTTAAAACAACAATAAATATGACCATGAAAACCAGATGCAGTGCATCTGGAAAGTATTCACAGTGTTATGTTACAGCCTAATTCCAAAATTGATTCAATTCATAATTTTCCTCATAATTACACAAACAATACCCCATAATGACAACGTGAATGAAGTGTGTTTAAAATCTTGGAAAATGTATTAAAATAAAAAACCAAAAAAAATATCACATGTACATAAGAATTCAGAGCCTTTGCTCAATACTTTGTTGAAGCACCTTCGGCACCAATTACAAATCTTTTTGAGTATGCTGCTACAAGCCTGGCACACCTATTTTTGGGCAGAATTTCTCAAGCTCCATCGGGTTTAGTTGGATGGGGAGCATCGAGACACAGCCATTGGAGTGCATTTTCATGGCAGGCTGCCATGTGCCTTTTACTGAGGTGTCACTTTCACATTGCCACTCTACCATAAAGGCCTAGTGGTGGAGTGCTGAAAAAAGGGTTGTTCTTCAGGAAGGTTCTCCTATCTCCACAGAAAAATGCTGGAGCTCTTTCAGAGTGACCATCGGGTTCTTGGTCAGCTCCCTGACTAAGGCACTTCTTTCCCGATCGATCAGTTTGGCCGGGTGGCCCGCGATCTTTTTCTGTATCCTTCCCCAAATCTGTGCCTCAATACAATCCTTTCTCTGAGGCCTACAAACTATTTTTTTGGACTTCATGGCTTGGTTTGTGCTCTGACATACACTGTTAACTATGGGACCTCATATAGACAGGTGTGTGTGCCTTTTTAAATCATGTCCAATCAACTGAATTTAACACAGGTGGACTCCAATCAAGTTGTAGAAACATCTGATGGATGATCAATGAAAACATGATGAACCTGAGCTCAATTTTGAGTGTCTTGGCAAAGGTTGTGAATACTTATGTACGTGTGATTTTTTTTTTCCTTTTTTTTAATTTGTAAAGGTTTCAAATAAACTTCTTTCATGTGGTCATTATTGGATATTGTCTGCAGAATTTTGAGGAAAATAATTAATTGAATCCATTTAGGAATAAAGCTGTAATGTAACAAAATGTGGTAAAAGTGAAGCACAGTGAATATTTTCTGGATGCATTGTATCTCAGTATTGTATCTGACCTCGTCTCGGGACGCGTTGTCAATCTCGGTAGCGAGACTCTGAGCTTTAGTGTGGCACGCAAACAGGTTTTTAGCTTCGTACAAGCTGAGGCTGAGAATCTGTCCATTCAGATCGTCGTTCTGGTCCCGTAGTTTATGGTTCTCCTGTTAGTGGAGGAAAAAAAAAATGGTGAGGGTATCTACAAGATAAAGCATGCTCTTCTGCAGATCGCTCTGATGCTAAGTTAGCAGTGTGCAGACAAGATAATATGAGGTATGATAAGGTTACACAATAGCAGACCTGACGGAGGCGCTTGACTTCATGTTCCATCTCGATCTCACGCGTTCTAGCGCTGAATTCCGACAGGGCGGCTCTCCCACGCCCAGGTCTCTCCGTTTCCAACTTAAACAGCTGCAAGTGCTCCAGCTCCCGCCGCAGGTCCTCTATCAACTACAAATACATAGAGAAGGAAAGATAATGCTCCACAAAAAACAGAGAACTATCTGATACCAATATATCTACAATATATAATCACAAGGGCTGTTGTTGAAGAGGACATGAAATGCATGTTCATGACAGCATTCATGCTTTTAAGTGTATTAAACATACGGCTGACTTTTCCAGCCATATGTGGTTCTTATTCAAACTGTTGTACAGGATGTCTTTGGATGCAGTAGCAAGAACGTTTCCAAACCTGTTCCAGCATGACACTGCCCCTGGGCACAAAACCTGCTTCATGATTATATGCTTAATCTGGTTTGGAGTGGAAAATCTTCATCTATAGAGTTCTGACCTCCAGCCTGTTAAACATCTTTGGAAAAATTGGAATTCTAACTGCACCCCAGGTCTCCTCACGCTTACTAACAGCCCTGTGCTTGAATGGGCACAAATCTCCACCAGAACACAACAAAATCTAGTGGAATCTTTTCCCAAAAGAGTGAAGGACAAATGGGAACTAAATGTGGAACGAGATGTTCAGAAAGCCCATACCAATCTCATGCACCACAAACTTTTGTCTATACAGTGTATATTTGCTTATATATTTGTATCTGTTTTCAAGCACAAACAACTGGATGATGGAGATTAGAATTTACAAAGGGGGTAATTAAACAGTAGTGGCTCACTTCCTGCATGGCCTCTCGCTCTTTCTGAAATTCGTGTCTGTTCTGCCACAGCTTGTCCATCATCTTCCTATACAGATCCATCTCGTCCTTCAGGCGCAGGCTCGTGTCTTCCAGTTTATCGGTCATGCGCTGCTTCTCCTGCAACAAAGACAAATGGAAAAGTTAGCGACCAATTGCTGGCTATTATGTTGACAATTAATAATGATGACGGTGATGACATCACTCACTTGGTCCAGTTTCTCAGTCTGAGACTTTAATCGGCAAACATTCACCTTCATCTCCGAGTTTTCCTCCTCTAGCTGCTGTACCCTGGTGAAATACGGGTACAACACAATATATAAATATAATATGATACGATACGATACCTGTACATTGTAGATAATTATATATGACCTGAAAGATACTTAAGCTTTGAGCATGCTTGTGAAATTGTATGTGTTTGTGTGTATTACCTGTTTGAAAGAAGCTCTATTTGGTTGCTCTTGTCTTTCTCCATCTTGCTGTAAATCTCTCTGTGTCTCTTCAGCTCCTCCTCTAAATTTTGCTCTGCTCTTGTCTCTTGGTCCTTAATCTGCTCCTCCAGCTCATGTACTCTGTGGACACAGCACACACACACACACACACACACACACACACACTGTATTGCACAGAGTGGTACCAGATGTATGTAGTACTTCTGTTTGTGTGTTTTCTGTGATTTCCTCTTGGATGAGTTTGTTTTTATGAACCAAATGACAATTTTATCTTGACTAAATTAGATTCCACTGTTGCTAGGCAACTAGGGAAACCAGCTAGTGAGCATCAATTACCTATTATCTATAGCTAACAATGTAATGGCTAACTAGTTAATTATTATGTTTTTTATCCAGACAATGGATTATGTAATAGGAGAATGACAGACAAATATTTTCTGGATGGCTAGAGTTATTGGATGTAATTACACTAGCCAGGGTCTCTAACAAAACTGCCATGATTTCGGCGTGTCAAATACAGAGAAGTATTTGACACGCCAGATGTGTCAGAATTTGGCAAAAGAAGGATCCTCTGAAGTGGATTCTTGCTAAATTAATAAGCATGCAACTGTATGTGAATGCAGCAATATAATTTGTTCTAGAGTGAAGACTTTTATAATATGTGGCGATGTGCCTACCTGTGAACCAGATGTGTGTTATCCTGTTTCAGTTTGGATTTCAGGTCTCCGTTTGCCAGGCTGTCATTCTCTAGCTCTGTCACCTTCTTCTCCAGGTAACTTACCTGAAGTAACACAAACACACACACACACACACACACACACACACACACACACACACAGACACACACACACGGTTCATCATGGCCGCTTGGACTGGTTAAGGCTTCACAGTTTGGCCCTTGTCAACATTGTTTTGACCGTCAGGCTCACCCATTTTTCCTGCTTCCAACATATCAATTTTAAGAACTGACTGCTCCCTGTTCACACACACATACTTACATATACATTTATGTATTATTTACTATCTTTCTTAGGAGCTTGTATTCACGTTATAGTATATTATGACATTATAAATAATGTCATAATATACCCAATTCCAACAAATTGACCTTGACCAAAATTAGCTCTTTGGCTCTTTTATTTTATTTTTTATTTTAATGAAAGCTAAATTCTTTTAAACAGTTTTCCTCAGAGGCACCAGCCAAATGTTCCCTTAGATCAAAATGCCAAGATATTCCTCTATTTGCTCCTTCATACCTGCTTATGGTTTAAAAGCCTCTATTTAATATAATATAATATAATATAATATAATATAATTTAATATAATATACATTTCTGGAATCTTAACAGGAATATATTTCAAAATTAGGTTCCTTAAGTAAACTAATAATTACTTTTTTGCCAATGCAAATACAGAAAAAGAAGAAGAAGAAAAAGAAGAAGAAGAATATACTGCACACCATCTGGTACAAAAAAGTTAACATTCAGCACTTTATAGTCTAGAAAATGCAGTTAGATATTATAGGCAAAATTCCAGATACCTGACAATCAGATTCGTATGTGCTTTATGATCATCCCTTTCCACATTTAGTCCCCATTTGCTGTTAGAATACCCTTCACCTTTGTGGGTAGATGTTCTACCAGATTTTAGAGCATGCTTGTGGAGATTTGTGTTCATTCAGCCACAGAGGGCGAAATCGAGCATATTTTCACATGCCTACAACATTGTGCTAACAAAATATTAATGACCCACATATGGCTGAAAAAAGTCAGGTGTCCCAATACCTTTAACTATATAGAATATACAAAAAGTGCTACTCAAGAACGGTGCAAGTCTTAAAACTTGGTCTTAAAACCAAACAAGATTCCTCCCACCACTGAGTCCATTTCCTTGAACACATACTTTGCAATGTCCCTGTAACAGTGCAAACATATATCCTTAAATGTAGTGCATACTGATTTTAAGTGACTGCCTTAAACTCATTATGTTCCTTATTTTTTTGATCGTGTGAGTGGTACTGGAAGTGGGTGGTACTAGAAGTCTGGAAAGGACACCCTGGTTGCATCCTTGAAACCACTTTGTAATACAGCCTGCAAATCTCCTTTGGATTCAAAATGAAACAGGCAATGTTCAATGACAAACTGGCAGACAGATGCAGTCTAGACATTCAGGACGCACCGACTGACTGTCTGTGTGTGCAGAGACAGAGTTCTCTGTACCTTCTCGGTGATGTCAATGTCGCAGGAGTCAATGCTGTCGCGGAATAAATCCTCAGTGCTGCCATGGCTACTGCTGAAATTACTGTGATGGAAAAGCTGTCTGTGAGCGAGAGAGAGAGAGAGAGAGAGAGAGAGAGAGAGAGAGAGCGATTAGAGCATTTGTGTAAATTCACAACAATTTACTTCAGCCTTCTTTAGAAATGCAGTTGTGCTTCTGTCAGTAGACTGCTCTTAAGTAAAAGTGTCTAAATTTTACCTAGAAATTTGCAAGAGTTGTCATGTGGTCAAATGTCATTATTAATGTCACTACTTGAGTATTTGGAGCTCCTGCATCCCCTGTCCACCCATTACATAACAAACACTGAAACATCAATAAAAGCTTGACAATCACACACACAGGAAATCGAACGTCTAATCATAACAAGGAAACAGGCATTAGTGATCAGTGACATTGGATAAGGTCATGCAAGGGCCTATAGTTTATGTGGCCTATCAATAAAGAGTTCATTTTTCTGTGATTCTGATATAACAAAAATATTATTTTATTTTACCACGTCAAAATCTCACACCTTGTGAATGGGACTGGTGTTGCATGCACATTGGCATCTAACCATCCTTTTCACCATCACCATCATAATTACCTCACTAAATAGATGGACTTTAACTCCATATAATAAATAAATGCTAATTCATACAGTACTATACTCCACAGCCAGGGGTCTCAAATGTCCAACAGAAAGGGACTCTTTATCTGTACAAAGCCAAAAAGACCACTCAAGCAATATAGACATATTTTAAATGTGTAACATAACATTAAGGTTAGTTATTGGAATTTGTTTATTGTTAGATTCCATAACGACAGCTGGTCAGACACTAATGCAGAAGTTGTCAGTCACTGACCCGGACATGAAGCCTGTTTCAGCTCGAGTCCTTGATCAAAGTAAAGAATCAATTTGTTCGTCCATGATGCTTTCGCCACCTCCAGAAGGATAACACAGAAAAATTACCTCATGATCAAGGCAAATATATTGAAACTGGAACCTGGCATGTCTTACAGCTTTGATCTCTACACTACATTGTAGGTAGCTAGCTGAAGTTCCAGAGATCCAGAAGACCTTCAGAAAGTCCTGTTTAGTCCATTATAACGGAGCAGCTCATTTGTTCTTTAAACAGATATTATATTTGAGCTAACATCAAGTGATTCTGAAGGTTATGTGCTCTAAGTGAGACACTGATTCGACCCAAATACAGGAAGCGAACTGAACATGGTGTGTATTTTGTGCCTAAACGTTGCTTTTTACATTTACTGTAGAATGAAACCACACAGCAAACAAACCAAAAGTGTCAGTTTTCACTCTAACATGGACAATGTGAACAGTCTAACAGGTACGAAAGTCCTCAAGTTTAATTCATAAACTTGAACTAAGGAGTACAATGTTACAATCAAAATTTAGTTTAATTGTTGCAACAGGCTTCCAAAATAAAAAAGAAATATTGCATTCTTACCTTCCAAAAGCTGTGCTGGAGATCTTTCTGTTTGGACTGAAAACCAATAAGAGCAGTTAGGGATTGTAGCCTATAAACATTACCATTTGGATGTAACGATTTGGTGTTGCAGTCAGACAGATGCACCGGATTAGTGGTTTGATCTGTCAAAGATTAAATACTCACCTGTTGGCTTTGAGGTTCTTGAGTCGAGCTTCCAGGTCGTTGAGCAAGTTCACTTTCTTGCAGCATTGAGAGCAATAAACATCCAGCAGCTCGCTGTTGTAAAAGTGTCTGATTTTCTGAGGCGTATGTCCAGCACTAGATACACAAAAGAAAAGAAAATTGGTCAGATGTCACATTGGTATATAATGTACAAAGGTTATTTGAAATAATTTTACAACCCTAGCGACTATAATGCTCATCTCACACTCATTTTATAATAAAGTAGGAGAAAAACTAAGAGAGATTGTGGACAGAGAATCATGTGTGGCTTGGACCCCATGATAGACTCAGATTCTGAACAATATGATGACTAAGCATCCTATAAATGGCTGGTAACTAAAGTGTGGTTTGACATGTTCATGAAACCGGATTAAGAAATTGATGGCTCATGTTACAAGCAAGCAACCAGAGAGAAACTGTTGTACTAACTTACTCACACACCTTACAAATCAGCCTGTTTTTTTTTTTTACTCACATTGCCCTCTTGACTTTGCATTAATCAGTTACCCTACCCTCAATATATGCAAGTAAGTGATATGTTTCACTAACCTGGAAGGCAGTGAGGAGCCCAGATCCGAAAACCCGTTTGTCCTCGTGTCGTCATCAGCACACGGGCTACTGGGAATAAAATCTACATCTTCTCCTTCTCCGTAATCTTCAAACTGCTCCTCTGCTGAAATGACAGATGCCGCTGTCGACGAGACAAGCTGATTCGAACTGCAGGGAAAAAAACAATTTGCAGAACCTTAGTTAGCTATCACCTTCGTCATCTTGTCTTCTTATGAGATATTCACCTGTTCCCAGGTAGAAACAGTGCACTAAGGGCTTCCTCTTTGTCGTCATGGCGAGCGTCAGATGACTCGGACCCCGCGCTGCCGTCCATTTCTGACTCGAGAGGGTACAGCAGGCAGGGCGGTGTAACACCACTCTCATCACCACTCTGCACACACAGTACATGAAGCATGTACAGAATATTATTATCAGCATTGATTGATAGACACTTACCATTGTCAGTTTAAATACTTGATTATGATTGGCTGGAGGCTGTAGTTAAGTATAATAGTCGTTCTAAACGAATGCTCTACCTTATAAACAGTTGTAACCAAATTTACACGCTGATACAGATGTCTACAGAATGAGATGGCTGTTGTAAACATTTGCCTAATGACCTTACTGAGTGAACTAGAGCTTTTATAGAGAATAAAGCCATTTTAATAAAGGCACAAGACGAATTTGATGAACCGGAGAGGACGATGTGAAAATGTAAAATTATAACGAATAACAATACAAGGAATTAACAATAATAGCTTCATCATTAGTTCGACTTCCAGTAGATTTTTGGAGTGTGTTAGTACAGTCAGATACCGACTTTGCAGTCAGTGTTCCAATCGTAGGAGATCTTCCACTCCAAACCATGTAAAGTATACACTAACCAGGAATAACTGTATAGTCACAGATCATGCACAACATTATGACCACCTGCCTAAGATTTTATGTTGTCCCCTTTTCAATTAATTTATATTTGTATATTTGTATAGCAATAAACATGTCTAAAAGCTTTACACAGATAATGTGGTGATAAAGAATGAATAAGATGTTCTTTATAAGTGTAAGTTTGTCCCTTATGAGCGAGCCGGTGGCGAATGTGGCAAGGAAAATCTCCCAGAGATGGCAAATCAACTTTGTGGAAAAATTGTTCACTTGCTGCCTAATACTGTATTTCCCACCCAAAAACAGGGGCCATGATGAAGAGATGTGTTATTCACATGCATTCACAGACAGGTATTTCATACAGTGAAAATGAAATTCATTACTCAAGCAAGAAACTTTCTTTTCAGTCTCCTTTTACCTCAGCCACAGCGCACGCATAAATCATCTTTAGCAAAAGCATCAATATTATATTATCATACTATTATAAAATTATCCTGGGATACTGCATTAAGGTTTTCCTGGGGATTGGAAATGAAGGCAAATTATGTGTTTTTATTCAAATTCTACAGGAAATAATAATTTTTTGAAAATGTTACATTTTTTAAACTGTTTTGGTTGACCTTTCCTCACGATGTTCAACTTTTTTTGAAAAAATCCGTCTTGTACATTGTAAGTCTATCTGAGAACAAGTCTATTCCTTCTCCACTGCCTGTTATTGGGAATGAAAAAAAAGGGCTATTAAATCGACACAAATGTATATGAGATTGTGCAGTATGCTATGGATGCGGTTTGCGAGCTCTGACTAGTGTGCACTCTGACCATTTAATCAAAGGATGTGAAAATCCTGACATTATTGCATGCCTGCTAGATGGCCCCAAAGTGGCCAACTTGAAATCTGATTGGTTAAAGCAACCAGTACATTAAGACACAGGCGCCCGAGGTGCTGATTCTGAAGGTACATTTGACTGATTGGATAGAAACTCCAACATAAACTTTGACTTCAGCAGCAGATCTGAGAGAAATGCTATGAAATGAAGAGAATAGTTTATTGGGAATAATTAAATACATATTCATAGACAAAAATATTTTTAATGTAAGTCAGATTCTGTTTCTGTCCCTGACAGCCCACCACACACGTTTAACATTCCGGTGTAGGTGTGAGGTAGTGTTGCGACCCTTAGAGGACATACACACATTGTTCTGCTCATTTGATTATTCATAAATATTCATAAATATTCATATCACACAGATGGGGGCTAGAACAATTCTTTATACTAAGGAAACTGCTCCGAGTATGCGTGTGTGTGTGTGTGTGTGTGTTTGTGTGTGTGTGTGTGTGTTTGTGTGTTATTCATGAGCAGGTATTGCATTATATATGCAGCAGCTCCTTCTGTATATTTTTATCTCATTTCAGTCTTTCTAGATACACCATTATCCATCTAACTTTCTCTCTCACTCTCTCTCTCTCTCTCTCTCTCTCTCTCTCTCTCTCCACTCTCTCTCTCTCTCTCTCTCTCTCTCTCTCTCTCTCTCTTTTTCTCTCTTTCTCTTTCTCTCTCTCTGGGTACCCCTCTAACCGAGATATTTATAGCAGACTTCATTAGATCTGTGAGTTACGGCTGGCTGTTAATGTTCACACCCAAGTAGGCCACTACTGAACAAGCACACACACACACGCGCGCGCACACACACACACACACACACACACACACACACACACAAATCATGCAGACTTTCACTGGGCGGAGGACAAAGCCAGCACATGTCTAAATAGAAAGAAAGGTTGTTTTTTTTTTAAAGCATTTCCTGGATTTGGATTGGTATAGGATGACTTTGGATGCGGTCACATGGAATATTTCTTTTAATTTAACTAGGAGACCCAGCATGATGATGCCCCTGTGCAACAAAGCCATTGGAGCGAAAGATCTGTTAGAGAGCTCTGACCTCAACCCTATTGAACATGATGAATTGGAACACTGACTGCACCCCAGGCCTCCTCATATCCTACACCAGTACCTGACTTTACTAATTGCCCTTGTGGCTGAATGAGCACAAATCTCCACAAATAGAATGAGATGTTAATAAAGCACGTACCAATTCTATGTTCAGGTGTCCACAAACTTTCGGCTATACAGTGTGTTCATTTATCTAAGGAATAATATAAAATAATACTAATCCTTTTTTTCCCCTCGAGGAAATTTTCATATCGGATTTCTTGGTACAGCTCAGGTATTGAGCCATCATGCACCACTACACACACACACACACACATACACACACCACACACACACACAGAGCCACCTACTCACACCCACACACACACACACACACACACACACACACACACACACAACCACCAACTCACACCCACTCCAGCAGTCTCCAGGTTCATGAGATGAAGGCAATCTGAAATCTAATAAAAGGCACTGAAAACTGTGACAGATCGTCTCAATTTGAAGACACACACAACTACGCACCGTACACACAGAGATAGAATAAGTGATAAAATACTCAATAGAGATAGCACGAAAGATAAAGAAAGAGGGAAAATGGAAGAACATGGCTGAAAAAGGAGACTTTGACTTTTACACACCTTTATGAATATTACACTATTTAACCGCAGTAGAACCTAAAGCTTAAAAAACCTTGTTAAGTAGTTACACATTTAAATGAATAGATTAATAAAAAAATTGGAGAGGAAAAGAAAGACAGACAGAAAGAAAGAAAGAAAGAAAGAAAGAAAGAAAGAAAGAAAGAAAGTGTGTGGGGGGTAGGTGTGTGTGTGTGTGTGTGTGTGTGTGTGTGTGTGTGTGTGTGTGTGTGTGTGTGTGTGTGTGCGCATTAAAGAGAGAGACGGAGAGATGAAATATCAACAAAATAGACAAATCAATTATTGACATGTTTTGACTGTGCAGTCCAGATGAAAGGCAGGAAAGTGCAGAACAAAGAGAGAGAGAGTGGGTGCAAGAGAGAGAGAGGGTGCAAAAGAGAGAGAGCAAGAGAGAGAGAGAGAGAGAAAGAGAAAGAGAAAAAGAAAGAAAAAAAAATGAGCTATGCCATTTATTATTCATTCATCTTGAGAATGAAAATGTGAAGTGATGGAGCAGAGAAAATGGCTCTGTTTCCAAAAGTTCATCACTACTAAGTGCACTCGCTCAAATAAGTGCACTTCCTTGTACTGTATAGAACACTGAATGAACACAGGCCTAATCCTACTTCTGAGTGTTCTTATGGACCACTGTATACTGTCCTCCCAGAATTCACTGCACACACATCTTACAGTGTTGAATTTCACACACACAACCACACACCCACACACACCCACACCCACGCACGCACACACGCACGCGCAATAATTTCCACATATTGCTGCTAAATCTCCTCACATATTAACACACACACACCCGTACACACACACACACACACACACACACACACAACAAAGCCCAAGTTCTGAACATCTCGTTTTAACTTCTAAACCTCTTGGTTTTCTTTTTCAAACAGAAACGTGCATCATCCTGCCGCAGTGCCCACTGAGTAAACTTAATCCTTAATGTAGTGCTCAGTTAAACCACTTCTGATACTGATAGCAGCAGTAACGCAACATGAGCAGGTGAAGCAAAAACTGTCTTACTCATAAAATATTTTAAAGGAAAGTGCTGATGGTTAACCATGTTTTTTTTAGACAGTGTCAGAGAGCAATTAACCTCTTATTGAGGCCGTAATAGTGAATTACAGGTGCTGCTGCTGCTGCTGCTGCTGCTGTGTTACTTTGCTGGCTGAGTATAACGAAGATGACAATGTGGATTTTCACATAACACAAGCCATTATCTCACAACCTACTGGCTGCAGGATCTTTAAAATGTATCACAGCTAAACTCATTAAACTCTATACATTCTGTTATGTAGGTAACTATAAATGGATAAATACTGCGACAACATTCAGCTGCATGTAGATTATTTTTCTGTCCCGGAGCGTTTTATTGTATTTACAAAGCTGTTAGAATACAATAAAACACATTTCGGGACAGGAAAATAACCTACATGCAGCTGAATTATTTTTTTGTCGCAGTATTTATCAATTTATAGTTTATTAGAACAAACATTTAGCAATTTGCAATGCAATACTCTCTTTTTTTTTTGTTTTACTTTTTTTGTTAATTGTTTCTCGGTTTGTTTTTGTTTTTTTCACTCCCCGATTGGGATTTCCGTATTTTCTGAAAACAGCATGTTCTGTAATCCGGGTGCAGTGTGACTTTTTGTTCTCCTCAAGAGCAAAGCTCAACGAATAGCCCTCATTATCAGATGAACACAAAAATCCCAGCAGGAGCGACAAGGAGGAATTTTAATGGAAGTCCTGCTATTGTTCCCTGACCTTTACCGACAAGCACACACACACACACACACACACACACACACACACAGACTTAGCAGGAGGTCTTCCAAGTCTTTACTCAATCAGCATATGTATTCACTCACACAACAAACATTTGTTCACAACGTTCTTTCTTTACTCAGATATGAAATAAAAAAATAACTACGACCAAAAATTATTTTTAATCACTTAACATTTGTTTTACTGATGAAGTCTCAAATCAAGCAAAAGAAAATCCCCCAGGTTGCACTCATCCGGCAATTAAAAACATGGCAAAAGTTGCGAGTGGTGTCCTGATGATTTACCTAATTGAAATCACCATAATTATTTGAAAACATTTACAAGAATATGTTGTCTTCATGCTCAAATCAGCCAATCACATGGCAACAACCCAATGCATTTAGGCATGTAGACATGGTCAAGACGATCTGCTGCAGTTCAAACCGAACGTCAGAATGTGAAAGAAAGGTGATTTAAGTGACTTTGAACGTGGCATGGTTGTTGGTGCCAGACGGGCTGATCTGAGTATTTCAGAAACTTCTGATCTACTGGGATTTTCACGTACAACCATCTCTAGGGTTTACAGAGAATGGTCAGAAAAAGAGAAAATATCCAGTGAGTGCCAGTTCTGTGGGCGCAAATGCCTTGTTGATGCCAGAGGTCAAAGGAGAATGGCCAGACTGGTTCGAGCTGATAGAAAGGCAACAGTAACTCAAATAGCCACTCAATACATCCGAGGTATGCGGAAGAACATCTCTGAACGCACAACACGTCGAACCTTGAGGAGGATGGGCTACAGCAGCAGAAGACCACACCGGGTGCCACTCCTGACAGCTAAGAATGGGAAACTGAGGCCACAATTCGCACAGGCTCACCAAATTGGACAATAGAAGATTGGAAAAACGTTTCCTGGTCTGATGAGTCTCGATTTCTGGAAGGATTAAGGCAGTTCTTAAGGAAAAAGGGGGTCCAACCTGGTACTAGTAAGGTGTACCTAATAAAGTGGCCGGTGAGTGTGTGTGTGTGTGTATATATATATATAAAAGCAACAGTCTTGAGCACAATGGGAAAGAACCAGACATCTCCATGCTAAAAAAAGAAGAGGCAGGTCTGCAGCTCAACTATATGCATGCTCATCATCTTCACAGCATTGTGCAGCAAAAATTTATCACCAGGGGCCAGACCATCATTAGCAAGTTCTACTAGCAGGGTTTAAGGCATCTGATGTAGGACATTTAGCAAAAATGACTAGATCTGTAGTGTGCAAATTTTGAAACTTTTTTGATACCACCTCATACAGTATATACTGTAGGCTGTCCTTGAGTGGCCCAGCCAGAGCACAGACTTGAACCTGATTGAACATCTTCGGAGAGATCTGAAAATGGCTGTGCGCCGATGTTCCCCATCCAACCTGATAGAGCTTGAGAGGTTCAGCAAAGAAGAATGGGAGAAACTGCCCAAAAAATTGGTGTGACAAGCCTGTAGCTTTATACTCAAAAAGACTCGAGGCTGTAATTGGTGCCAAATGTGCTTCAACAAAGTATTGATAAAAATTATTGAATACTTATGTAAATTTTAATTAATTAATTAATTATTTTTATACATTTGCTAATTTTTCAAACAAACTTCTTTCACGTTGTCATTATGGGGTATTGTTTGTAGAATTTTAGGGAAATAATGAAATTAATTCATTTTGGAATAAGGCTGGATCAAAAATGTGGAAAAAAGTGAAGCGGTGTGAATACTTTTCAGATGCACTGTATATATATGAGTAAATAAGTCTGATTCAAAACAAAACTTTAGGAGACAAAGATAAACTATTGGAGTAATTAGAGTAATGGGAAGTTTCTTGTCTAAAACAAAATTTTCTTGTTGGCAAAATAATGACTGTAATTAGAAAGTCCAACAATAAGGTCACCAACAGCAGCTGAAGAATGGAGGTTAGACAATAAGCTCTCTCTCTCTCAGACACACAAATGCACAAAGACTAACATACATACGCACACACACTCACAAGCTCATTAGCATGCCAATAGTTTGACCTCGTTCCCATCACAGATTACCACAGGGTTCAGACTCACACTCGTTCATTCATTGTAGTTGAGCTGACTGGGTTTATCTTAAATTCCACTGGAGTGCCATACCCACACAAACACACACACACACATATAGTGGTTAAAACATATTCCAAAACATTACTAAAGATGAAGTGTTAACCTACTAACAGTGGACTAATATACAGTGCATTGTGTGTAGATTAACACCGAGAACTACCCCTAAGTGGCGAGTTACATTGCTAACCATAACATTGGTATGTGGTCTTTAAGAGTTTCATTCCACATTTACTGTTATAAAAAACTCGACTCTTCTGGGTAGATGTTTCACTAAATTTTGTGGAGATTTGTGCTCATTTATGCATAAGGGTATTAGTAAAGTCAGGTACTGATGTAGGTGAGGTGAGGAGGTCTGGGGTAAAGTTGAGCTGTACAGCAGGAGATCTTCCAGTCCAGCCCATGCAAAGGCAGTGTCATGCTGGAATGTGTTTGGAAAAGGCAGGTGTCCCAAAACTTTTGGACAGAGGAGTACATTATGTCTTATATCTCCATTTCACTTACATCATACGCCCCAAATACATAAAAAATCAAACCATGCTATTATATCCTTTCGTTACAATGTTTTGTACTGAAAGTTTTCTTGTGACACAAAATAGAAAATAAAAATTATCTTTTCTTTTTACCAATGAAAGGTCCTATTGAAAAAAATAGTCATTAAACAGTTTAGCACTAAGGTATGGTTCTGTATTCTTTTCATGGACAGAGTGACACAGTATCTCGAAACACAGCCAATGAGATCGTGCTTGTGGCTCCTGGAAGATACCCTGAGCCTTGCATGATGCAAACTGCTGAGAATTGAAGTACTCCAAACAAAATGTTCACGATATCATTGTGAACTATGATTTGCTGTACAGGAGAGCAAGGATTATATCCTGCAAAAGCAGAAGCAGCTCTACAGTAAGCTCCTTGTAACTGCCACAATTTGGGTGTAAGCTTTACATTTACAACATTTGGCAGATGCCCTTTTCAACTAACAGTTATCTCAGTTATACAGCTGAGCAATTGAGGGTTAAGGGCCTTGTTTAAGGGCCCAGCAGTGGTGGTGCTTGTATTTGAACCTTCTGATCAAAAGTCCAACATCTTAACCACGTCTCACAGTTTCCCGTGCTCCTCAGGGTGATTTGACTACAATGGAAATAGGCAGTTCCTGGTATTCTGGTGATGTTGGTGGAGTGATGATTCCAAAATTATAGATGGATGATATTTCTTCTTAAGCCAGATAAGGCTAGTTCACCCTCTCTTTAATATAACACTCCTCTGATTTAGCATGCCGGTTGTGTAAAACACTGCCAGACTGAGGGTATGGCAGTTGGCATTGACATGGTATGTAATAGGATGGGGTGGTGGGTGGCTTAGCATGGGTCTGGGGTGTGACAGACAATATTGTCTGGCGTTTATTTATACAATTTCTCGCTAGCTTACTCTTCAAACAGTGGGCTGAACATATATATGCAAAGCAAAGCCAAAGCTGGGCTTTATGATAAAAATCAATGAAGAGCGAGCTGAAAAGTTACTAATGGTGTACCGTGCCATGCAGCACGGGCATGAATAAAAAGCTCACGGGCACTCTTACCCCCCCTGATCTGCTGTGTGGGAGTGGCCTGCTGCCAAGACTGTTATAATATAAAGGGTCGGCTATTACTGACATATCATTTGCTATTTAGAGCTTAGATACTGAATGGAAGAACCAAATGAAAGAGATTGCTCTACACACACACACACACAAACACAGTACTAAAACAACAGAGCTTGCTTGTATGCCGCACCCGTTCTGTTATCTCTCCCACTCTCTCTCCCTTGCTCTCTCTTACCCTAGGTGTCAGGATGGACTGGTCATCCCCTCCCTCTCTCATCACTCCATCATCCGTGGACATCCAGTGCTTGTCCTTGTCTTACTCCAACAGGTGAGAGATCAAAAAGATCAAAATCCGCAGCGCACACAAACACACACTCTCTCTCTCTCAAACACATACACACACACACACACACACACACACACACACACACACACACACACACACACACGCACGCACACGTGTACACTCTGCAGCCCACCTCCTATATGCACAGGCTCCAAGCGTCTCACAGCTTACACACCCACACACACGCTGCTCCTGAGCTCACACACCGTTACCAGGCACGTCCAAACATGCGTGCACACACTTACACACACACACACACACACACACACACACACACACGCACAGGATGCCAATGATCTGCCAACAGTTGTTGAGTTCTGGCCACTCCTTCCTCTCTCTCTCTGTCTCTCTCTGTCTCTCTCTCAGACACACACACACACACACACACACACTCTCTCTTTCGATCTCACACACTCTGCTGTTGCTAGGCAACTATTCAGCTGGGCCATCCCCTGACATCAGCTGGAGCGTGTGAGCGTTCCGTTGCACACACTTACACACACAAGGTTCTTCGTTTAAACTTAGATGGAGGTGAGACGTGATCACGCTCAGCCTCACACATCTGTAAGGTATAAATAACTGCATTTGTTCAGTTGTGTATTCAGTTCGACAAATTCTGCCGTTCAATTCGTTTACAAACACAGGCATTTCAACCTTTTAAACACACCATTTAAAATGAAACCATCACCGTGAAACAAGTATATTTCTGTTTAAATGTACATAAGGTGTTTAGTGATGTGATTAATTGATGCTGTGTTTATATTCCTATGTGCAAAAATAGATAATTATAATGGAATAAAAGTTTCAAAGGTTTGTATCCCAATGAATAATGGTTAGGTTTTGCTGTCAGCTTATATTAAAAGAATAAAAAAAATCTAATCTCAAACTAGAGGAAACTAGAGGCTCGACTCCAGAAAGAAAAAAAATGCAGTAATGTGTAATAACTTGTTCGCCCACAAAACCCCACTGCTATGTTCCCTTCACTGGCTTCCTGTAGTTGCTGCATCAAATTTAAACCACTGATGCGCTCCTACAAAGACAAAAACAGACCCCTCTACCTCACAAAACCAATCCCACCCAGCACTGCACCACACTCCCTCCATCCTCTTCCACTGCTCAACTGTTCTCTCCATCTCCAAAGAAAGACATGCTCCAAGACTTTTCTCTGTTCTGGCACCAAACTGGTGAACCGAACTTCCACTTAATGTCTGAACAGCTGAGACTCTATTAGTCTTCAAATGATTTCTGCAGACCTACACGATATGGACAAAAGTATTGGGACACCTGACTTTTCCAGCCATATGAGATTCAAACCAACTCATTATAATTCCTGTGTTACCCTCTCCACAATAAGATCTGCCTTATTTTGAGCCAAACTAATTCTCTGTTTACACAGTACCCATTATATAGACTTATTTTGATGCAAATTACTAACTGTTATTATTATTTTTTTTATTATTGGCCATTTCTGACATTACTATGGGTTTCTATGGTTTATCTGGTAATGCTTACTAGTGCTATCGAGTATTCACATAAACTTCACGTGATCTTCCTCTTTATGCGCATAGGGAGGAGTATGCATTGGCCTGGCATTCAGAAAAGCTTAAACTCTTAATCCCTTTTAGGTAAAAAGAAAAAAGAAAAACAATCAAAGCTGCAATGCGCAACATTTTGGGGAAAGAAAAATTAGAAAAAAAGTATAATTGCTGTGTCTGCCAGAGGAAAAGTCCAATCCAAAGCCCAATCTGGCACGCCTGAAACAAGTCACGGTACAATCCACACCATATGGATAATAGTTTGTGGACACCTGAGCATATTATTTGTTCGTGCCTTTTGAAAATCCCATCCTACATTTAGTCCACATTTACTGTTATAATAACCTCCATTTGTCTATGTTCCACTAGATTTTGTGAAAATTTGTTCTCATTTAACTACAAGGACATTAGTAAAGTCTGATACTGATGTAGGTGAGGAGGCCTGGGGTGCAGTCAGCATTCCAATTCATCCCAAAGGGGTTCAATAGTGTGAGGTGAAAGCGCTATAGCAGGAGATCTTCCACTCCAACCCATGTAAAGCATTTCTTCATGGTGTTTGGCTTTGTGCACAGGGGCAATGTCACGCTGGAACAAGTTTGGATCGCTAAGTTCCCTACTAGCATATTTCATGCTACTGTCTCATTCTTAACAATTGTGTGGCTCCAACTTTGTGTTACAGTCTGAGGAAGAACCACGTATGACTGAAATAGACAGGTGTCCCAAAACTTGTATCTATATAAATACAGTAAGTCGTTTATCTCAAATTCAAACCCATTATACAATCCAGGTACATAAAAAAACAATTCTGACTTCAACGTTAAGCTTTAAATCAAGAGAACACAAATCTGATTGAAATAAGTTGAACAATTATGGGTAACAGATTGTGTAATAAAAATACCCATATATACCATTACTTAGATATCAGTATATAATGAAACTCAAAACTCTTTTTTGTAAATACATAAATTAACAAAGAATGAAGAAATAAATGGATTAAACTTTCAGGTGGTGAAAATTTTAAGAGAAGAGTCTTACTCCCGGAAACACACATAACACTTAGTGGCTGTTATCAGTTGGAACAGCAGTGAGAGAAAAGAGCCATTTTTCATTTTCCTTCCCACATTGCATCAGTTCTGCCCCAGTTTCCAATTTCCCATAATTCCCAGGCACACACACACACACACACACACACACACACACACACACACACACACACACGCACACAGACACACACACTGTACATACTTTAGAGGGCTGTTAGAGCACTGAAAGAGAAGTTGATTGATGGAAAGTCAAACAGATATATAGATTTATAAACAGACAGACAGACAGACAGATAGACAGACAGATAGATAGATAGATAGATAGATAGATAGATAGATAGATAGATAGATAGATAGATAGATAGATAGATAGATAGATAGATAGACTACAGACAGACGGACAGATGAAAAACCGGGAGTATTGTAGGAAACATCTGTACACAGGGGTGTGTGTTATTACAGGTGTGGTTCACAGATAACCCTTACTGTCCACATCAAAAATAACTTCATGCACCACACGAAACATACTCACTCACACACACACACACACACACACACACACACACACACACACACACACACACACACACACACAAACACACACACAAGGTATGACCTTCACACCCATAAACATACACCAAGTACAGTATTAATTCTACAGTCAGTTTATCAGCATTGCCATTTTTGACTAAAAGTGTGTTAGTGTATTGTGTGGATGGATACTTGTAGGGTGGCTGATCCTCAGGGCTTTAATGTCTCTATAAACAGACACACATACACACACACGTACGCACGCACACACACACACACACACACACACACACACACACAGAGCTCTGCAGTATGCTGTATGTTGGTGAAGGTCACAATCCATTCATCTGTATCTTCTTGGCTATCTTGGAGTCTCTACAGCTGATTCACACACACTAAAGACATTTATACTGTATTTCAACCGAAGATTGAAGCCTCAGACTGGGAGATGGTGACTACAGGCCAATATTTATGCAGGGAAAGTTACGTGTATTCTGCTTAAAGCTTACAGCTGCTTAAATAGATTTCCTATCGATTTTCTATGCAAATTGCCTGCACTTGGTTAAAGCATGCAAGGTTGCCAGATTGTTCTCCGATTGAGGCATCTTAGAGAGTGATTTACAATAGTTTCTCTGTAGCACTTGCATTTAAACATCCTGAAAGAATCTGGGATGGAAAATAGCATGTAATATTCCTGCTTTCAAATATTATATGAAAAAGAAAAAGATGGTCACAATATACATGAGATTAAGATGCTGTTTAGTTACCATGATTACATGACATGATATACACTACCAGTCAAAAACTACCAATTATTTTATTATTTAAAATGTGATATATTAATACTGAAGACAGTAAAATGATAACAGAACAAATGTGGAATTGTGTAGTCAACAAAAATATGTAAAATAACCCAGAATATGTTTTATATATTCGATAAATTAAAGTAGCCACCTTTTACTTTGACGACAGTTTTGCACACTCTTGCCAGTCTCTTAGTCAGCCTCACGAGGTTGTCACCTGGAATGGTTATCTTTAGAGTTCCCAGAGGTGTTGAGTGCTTGTTGGATGCTTTTCCTTCACTCTCTGGTCCAACTTATCTCAAACCAACTCAATTGGATTTAGATTGGATGATTGTGGAGGCCAGGTTATCTGATGCAGCACTCCATGACTCTCCTTCTTGGACAAATAGCTCTTACATAACCTAGAGGTTTGTTTGAGGTCATTGTCCTGTTGGAAAATCAATGATGATCTCACTATGTGCAAACCAGCTGGAATGCCATATAGCTGTAAAATGCTGTGGTATCCATGCTGGTTAAGGTTATACTCAATTTTCTCTAAATCATTAACCACCAATCACTATCAAAAGCAGCCCCATACCATCAGACCTCCTCCTCCATATTTCACAGTGGGAACCACACATTCAGCAACCACCTATTCACCTTCTGTACATCTAACAAAGACATAGTGGTTAGAACCAAAAATCTGAAATTTAGAGAGATCAGACAAATGGAAACTCTTCCACTGATCTTATGTCCATTTCATTCCTGTTTCTTGGCCCAAGAAGATGGCCCAGGTTTCTTCTGCTTGATGTTCTTTTGAAGTAATAGATTATTTTCTGCAATTTGAACATGAAGGCCTGATTCACACAATCTCCTCTGAACAGTAAGTGTTGAAATATGTCTGCTATTAGAACTCAAAAATGTCATTTTTATTTTCTGAGGCTGGTAATTGTAATAAATGTATCCTCTGCAGCAGAGGTAGCTCTTGGTCATTTTTTCCTGGGACAGTCCTCATGAGAGTATGTTTCATTATAGCATTGGATGGTTTTGGAGACTACCCTGGGGATACATTCTTGAGGATTGACTGACCTTCATTTCTTGGACTGTGTTTTTTTCTTTACTTAACTGAGTTTTCCTTGCTGTAATATGGATTTGTACAGTAGTTGTAGTAGCACCAAAGGGACTATTGACACTGTAATCACCTTTTCGTCTGCACAAAACAACTGATGGTCTGAAGAACATTAAGAATGCAAGAAGTGTCACAAATGAAGTATTTACAAGAGACACATGTGACCTGAAAGACATTTCAGGTGGCTACCTTGTGAATCTGATGATAGAATGCCATCAGTTTGCCAAGATGCCACACATTTACAAAAGGTATTCAACACATTTTTTGTTTACTACACAATTTTATACATGTTCTTTAATAGTAAATGTTGAGTCCAAACTTTTGACTGGTATGTAAATGTTTCCACAGTGCAGCAGCGGTGGTGTTTTTAAACAGCATGGACTTACTGACCACATTATCAAGCATACGTCTATTGGCAGTCCACTTTTGTACGTGTACAGGGTGAGGCTAGAGCTTATCTTTTTCCATCCTCTGCCTGTTTATCATTGTCGGTTTAAGACCACAGGAAGCAGTGTAGAAGCACTAGAGGCACAACCATTATAGTATCACTGTTGTACTGGAAATGATGTACCACTGAAATAAAGTGGTAGAGGTCTATTTCAGATACCTGCATATGTGAAGGTGTCCAATAAATGTTTATGAGTGTTCATAAATCTTACAAGCTGGGAAAATGGAATTTCACTTACTGATTATAATCCAACAATCTACATCCTGCATCCTTTTTGGTTTTGTTCTTACAATTTCTGTTTGTAAACATTTACACTTTCAATCCAACGTACACATATTAATTATCAAATTATTATTTTGCAATTTTCCTTATATTTTCTCCGCAAACGTCTTTCAAGTGCAGCCTGTCACCCATAGATGGCAGTGTTTAGTAAAAACAAAAACTCAATTTTGAATAAACTTTTTATGTTCAAAACTGACACCTAGTGGTAAAACACACAGTTACACTGCTTTGTGTGTGTGTGTGTGTGTGTGTGTGTGTGTGTGTGTGTGTGTGTGTGTGTGTGTGTGTGTGTGTGTGTGTGTACGTTAATGTATACTATATTTACTTTTATTTATTTTTTTACCATGCCCACCTGTTTATCTAAGGGTAGCTCTTAGTCGTCCCAGGAAAGGAAAGACCAAGAAGACCAATAATATGGATTTGTAGCTATTTACTCTTTACACAAATAGGGCAATAATTTATATAAAAAACATTTCATAGACTTATAAAAAACTCCTACCTGATAGTAAAATCCGTTGTCTGTCTGATATGTGTGTGTGTCCAGAATGTGTCCATGTGAATCCAGAATATTCTTCAGGATCTCATCACAACCTGAATCATAGACAATATAGGCAAAAAAATATGTCTGAATGAGACAATATTGCAATAGTATTCAAGTATACAAAATTCTATTGAATATTTGTGATAAGTATCTGGCAAAATCTGCAGATCTGAAATCAGATCACTTGATGATAGTATAATACTGACATTTTTCTGTAATCAAAAATATAACATACAAATATGATTTTTGATTCTAAAAATTAAAGTTTAGCATTGTTTACCAATGTCAGGTCAGACCAGGAAAGAAACGTTGTACTCGTACCTATCGTACATATGCTATTTTAGATATAGTCAGGTCCATAAATATTTGAACAGTGACAGATTTGCCTCTGTATAC
This sequence comes from Silurus asotus, assembly GCA_024362625.1. Taxonomy (NCBI): domain Eukaryota; kingdom Metazoa; phylum Chordata; class Actinopteri; order Siluriformes; family Siluridae; genus Silurus; species Silurus asotus. The sequence goes on along the minus strand of MU541276.1, from coordinate 937,404 downwards.
CACTAAAATGGATTTGAAATAAAGCAAAAATAAAATGTTTTAGCATCATTAAGCTTTCATTCCCATTTTCATATTCTTCTCATTCTACAATTCTGGTAAAAGGTTGTCATCTGTCCATATCTTGTTCCAGAACTAAGCAGGCTTTTACTTTTTTGTTTTAGCTGTTTTTTAGCGGTCTAATCTGGAATTTCTGTTTTTTAGCATTGCCGATGTTTTGCATTTTGAGGTAAACCCTCTGTATTTACATGTATAAAGGCTACTCTTGGTTGGATGCCTTTGAAAAAGACATCTTCCCAGAAGAGTGAAGGTTACTATGATAGCAAATAGGGGCTAATCAGGGAATAAATGTAACAATCTTATGCTCAGGTGTCCACAAACATCTGGCCATATAATGTATCTTGAAATACAGAAAGTTGTCTAATTCTACAAAAATATTCAAACCTATTTATAGAGAAGAAACTGCATGATTAAGCGCTCCACATTAATTAGTAAGAGCCTGGGCGCTTTTAGTTTATATAAACCCATAAACTGTATGTAAACATGTGTGTTTGTGTGTGTGTGTGTGTGTGTGTTTCCTGGGGCCTTATTAGCAGCTTAGGGCACCAGGAGACAAACCACACAACCGAACACACACCGTTTCTCCTCTGGAGCAGCTCCTCGAGTGTGTTGCTCAGCCATGTCAGTGGGGAGCTACAGCATATGTAAAGGTTTCATTTACAACAGCAAAAATAAACTTATTGTTAATAAAATACTTTAAAAGAAAAAAGTAAATATCTTAGAAATGTTATTTCATTTTGTTAAATTGTGTTTATTTTGCTAAAATAGTTTTGATATGGCATGTGGTATTCGTTGGACCACAAGCCCTTCCTTTTCTTCTCCATGCTCATCTCTTCCCATAATTCTATGTTAGTTTATTAATCCTGGTTTTATTTGTTTAAAAACATTTTAGATATTTATTTTCTTGAGTGTTCCCAGTGGTTTGTATCTTAATGTAAACCCTCTCATTTTCTTGATGTCTTTTGACTGAATTAAAGACATGAACTGAATTTTGCATTCAACCACTTTAGTGTTCTACGGCCTTTTAGGCCTTTTGGTCAGGTGTTTGGTAAACAGGACAAACTAGAACAGATAAACATTTGAAACAATATATCAAGAACAAGTCAAAAACTATTACAAACTGAGTACTGAGAGTGTACTTTACACTGTTGTTCTTTTATACTATGAGTGAGTGTGTAACTGGGAAAACATGTGCTCAGTAAAACATGGGTGACGGAGAGTGTTGTAGAGTGTGTGAAGTGAAACCTACGATGGCCATGTCTGAATATCCAACACAGTCTAACATCATTTTGTGATATAGTCACAAACTTTAATCTATTGATATTGATTCGTATTTATGGACACGAATTTCCCTATTTTTTTTTGTGTCACTCACCATGACTGGATCATGGGTAGAGGATCATGGGTAATGCTGACAGAAATGTCAAAGTTAGCCTTTTCCCCCATTTTGATCAGAGAATATGGCAGGAAATTTAAGGTTAGTGTAAGGGTTGTATAAATATGCGTGTCTCTAATTAACGCAGTCTCCTTTATTAACCGGGAAATTATGGAATTCCTTCCTGAAAGGAATCACTGACGATGGTTTATAATAGCCAGTAGCTTTCCAATTATAAAGCAATAAAAACAAGGATAAAATCTCCTGTTTGAATGTGGTGTAATGGTGCTTGAAGATTGAAAAATCAATTACAAAAAAGAAAAACAAAACAATACAGCGTCTCTGGTATTCAGTTGCAGTAAGAAAACTTTGTCGGAGGCACCAAATAGACTTACTATTGGAATACACTACAAAGAAAGTCACACGAAGAAAAAAAACACAAATTAATAGATTCCAATTCATGACTATATCAAAAAATGCCATTAGACTGAGCTGGAATGCCACAGTGTCTGCAGGAAAATGGAGTTGTTCAGTTGTTCATTATTATTCAGGGCTTTTGTCAGACATCCTTATCCAGAGTGACTTAATGATTTCATTAAGGGCCTTGTTTAAAGGCCTTTGTGGCATTTTGGTTGAGCTGGGATTTAAACTCACAACATTCTGGTCAAAGTTCAATGCTGCTGGTAGTAATATCCTGGGAGTAAAGCGCATTGAACTACACAACTCCACATTTTCCATGTTGCACCATCAAGGCTTCAGGATTTGATATAAAACACTGTGCAGTGATCACAATCACGATCATGACCATGGTCATAAAAATCTCACCAAACAATAAAAGGAGCAAACTCTCACGGTGTTACCTTTAATGGCGAACACGCCATGGCAAAAATCTTTAAAGCTGATCTTGCCGTTTGCGTTTGGGTCCAGGCACTCCGCAAACTTCTTTATCTGAAATAAAAAAGAAAAGGACGGTTAAACGAATAAGCAAGAGGAAGATCACGTCTTTGACAATAAAAAATATCAGTAATCAAACCGAGAAGACCAAAATCCAGAGCTGGATTACAGAAACATCTTAAATTGAGGTGAAAAGTGACATAAAAAACAGGAGAAAAAACTTGATCGAAGACACTTAGCACATCACTCAGGGAAACTGCCTACCAGTCGTCTCTCACTCACTAATGCACCCTCAGAAAAAGGCATTAAGTGTCATAAAAATATATATGTCTCTTAGGAAGCCATATGCTGGAGCAGTAGGGAGCATATGGTGTTTCACAGCTTGAGACACACCAGAACAGTCACTTAGCATTTAGTGCTGCTTCTAATAAAGTGATGCATATCATTAAAACAGGGCACCAGGGTGAAACGTACTGTGTGAAATCTTCTATCAGCTGAGGCATTTCTATAGGGCAAATGGTGCATCATGAAGGAAACACATTAAAACTTTCATAGACAACATCTTAAACGCAGCACAACTCAGTGTTCCAAGATGGCTCACATAACATACAGTGAGACTGTACACTAGTACACAGAACTGTTTCCTCACTTATTTCCAGAGCTTCTCTTTCTTTTTTGTGTTGTTATGCAGTGCGAACATTGCACTGTTTCCCCTTAAGCATCATTAAAGACCCATCTGTCTGTCTACATGCATTAAACATTAAGCTATTATAAATAATAAAACTATTACTCAAAGAGCTAACTCAAATACGATATGATCGTTACAGAGCTAGGATTTTAATTGTCCTAAAAAATAACCAGCCAGGTTCATAATGCACACAAACACACACACACAAGACAAAAAAAACATGCTTTCACTTCAAGGGTCTCACTAAAGATGCCATGATTCGTGCAGCACAAAAAGCTGCACTGTTTTAACCCAGAGAGCGAGTAATTAATGATAACGACCACCTCATGCTAATTGGAGAGGAAATGCTTGTCATGAACTTTGCTGGTCAAAAATCCTCAACTCTGTTCAAATATTGCGCTCTAGAAAGCACAGTTTGTGTTATAATAATCACAAGATACAGTTCTCCACACAATTATTGGTACCATTGGCAAATATGAGCAAGGAAGGCTGTGAATCATGTTCTTTACTGTTTAACATTTGGATCATTTGTTCCAAGAAGAAATTCCCAAAATACTTCACTCTCATGGATATCAAACAATGGCATTGACTAAAAGACAGGAGGCGGAAATGGAGGTGCCACAGTTGAAGATGTTGCGAGTTTCATTTGGAGTGACGAGAGATGGACAGGATTACAAATGAGTTCATTAGAGGGACCATGCAGGTAGGACAAGAGACAAGAGAGGCACAATTGAGATGGTTTGGACATGTGCAGAGGAGGGACAAGGGGTACATGGGTAGAAGAATTCCAAAGATGGAGGCACCAGGCAGGAGGAAAAGAGGGAGGCCGTGAAGGTTTATGGATGTGGTTAGGTTACACATGAAGGTGTTTGGTTTGAAAGAAGCAAATGTAGAAGAGTGATATGGAGCCAAAATAAATCAATAATTCAACAAACAAATAAATAAATGTGTGTGGCACAATTATTGGCACCCTTATTATTTCATATGAGTAAGATATACTTAATTGTTTGTATTTAGACTATTTTAGTGCACATGGGTGACTAAGAACATGAAAAATGTTGAACTGTTACTACCTGTTTCAGAGGGGTATAAATCTAGGTAGCACATAGGCTAATTTCTCTTATACATATATATATATATAAAAGACAAGGACTACACGTTCATACAATCACAAATTAGTCATCATATAGTTCAGATCAGACTCATGCATCTAATCAGCATAACAGAAACCTGCCAATCATAAGAGATGCAAAACAAAAAGGCTTTCAGTTGTTTGTGTCACACATGCATTAATGAGGTCTAATCTATGAGTCTGGTATGTCAAATATGAGTAATGGCAACCTGTTTGACTGAGACACCACACACACGCACGCGCGCGCGCGCACAAAGAGCTTAACAGAGCTATCCAATTATACACATCTGGAATGATGGCAGCAATGATTATATGACATATGATATGAAACCAGCCAGATGTCAGAGAGTAACAGAACATATCACAGTCTATATCTCATAAAGAATATAATCTACAGGTCAGAGGACAGGGGGAGAAAAAAACGCAGCTTTACCTCCTCATCCGTTTGGCCGAATTGCCTTCCGAGATGCACGAAGTGTTCAACTCGGATAAATCCGTCTTCATCTTCATCACACATGTCGAAGATTTCCTTCAGCTTCCTCACTAACATCATGAGATGCTCAGGCTGGGGAGCGGAAATGCCCTCCATCGTTTATCAGTCATGTATCATGTATCATCCCCCCCTCCAGAAAAAGCACTATTACACGAACACCAGAGAGAAGTGCAGTGTGACTGCTATCATCTGCTCTCTCTGTGCTTTACTGTTAGTTTCATCATCATCATCATCACTACCATCACCAGCAGCACCTTCGTCATCAGCAACAGCATCATCAGCACCATATGATCGGTGGGAGGGGCATAATGCTGACGACAATCCGAAACCCCGCCCACTTCCAGAACCACTTTCTGAGTTAAATTTGTAGGTACTTGCTTTTGAGGTGAAACAGTGAGTGGGTTACATTCAAAAAAGCTGTTTTTTATTTATTTATTTCAATTTTCTGTAATAAATCTATACATTTCCTGACAAACGTGTTTCCGCTTTGCACCTGAAGTGAAAGAATGTTCAAACACTCCAAAATATTTAAATATATACTACAAACTATATAAAAATATACAGCAGTGGTTATTAAAACTCTTCATTTAAGTATAAAAATGTTTTGTGAGAAGAAATCTGTCGTTATGTAAAAATGTACAATAGAAAACCCTGAGAGAAGTGGTTTGTTAATGGTTGTACTGAGAATCTTATTGGTTTTAATGGTCCCTTTTGGTCTCTACTGGTAATCTGCTGCCTTATATTGGTCAAAGTGTAATAAAAAAAACCTTTGCTAACATGATCGACATGATGGTATCTACTGGACACCAACAGATACCATAGGGAGATTATTAAGTATCCCAATTGATGATCTAATTATGTATACAATGATATATAAAATTTCAGTTTTCTTTCAAATTTTGGGTTATCATTAGCAGGAACATTACAATTACAATTTGTAATGTTCCTGCTAATGATAACCCAAAATTTGATAACTCAAAATTTAAAAGAAAACTGAAATGTTATATATCATTGTATACATGATTAGATCATTAATTGGGAATAGACAATAAGTCAGTGTGTAAAATTCTCGGCTAATACGTTTTCCAGAGCTTTACATCTATTTATTGCTATTTTCATCCTGAATTTATTTCACACTTGGGACTGTATTCATCAGTTATCAGTTTTGGTAAAACACCACCCAAACAAAGAGTTACTTGGTCTTTATTTGCCAAAAATGCATTTTTGGTTTGCTTGTGCCCATTATAGCCTCAGATAACTGTTCCTCAGTTCATTCTGAAATTCCTTTCCTGCCAGTACAAACCAGTCTGGATATTCCCATAAGCTTCAATGAACTCTCATGGTGTTTTCATCTTTAGAACTGCTACTCCCTGAATGTTTTTTGTTTATCACACCACTCTAAAGAAAGTCCCAGGGCATTAGTAGGTACAGAAATACTCAATCCAGTCAAATTCACCAAGATCGCATTTTCCTATTCATATGTATAGATTAACCTAATATTTTTTTACCTGTGTCCACATTAATTTAGGCACTGCTGCCTACAGACAATGAGTCCAGTTATCACTGTTTAAGGGTTTCACAGAAGCTTTCTTATGTTTGGATGTCATCTTCAGCATACTACATTTTTTGTTCAAAATATATACATATATATATAAATGCCAGATGAATTTTACCCATACATGCTTGTTGGGCTTCCCTATCTAAAACCATAGCCCAATCGTTTGGAGAAGAACTACATAATGGATGTGATGGTCAAATGTCCCCTTATGTTTGACTTGACTTTCACCACAATGATTTATGAGAGTTTTAATTGCCAGATGTCAGATTTTAAGTGCAAACCAGAACAGTACTTAGTATTTAACCTCCTGTCTGTACATACATTTTTGCAAAAATAAAAAACATCATACTTATAAAAAAGAAAAACCATTATAAATTACATAAACATTGAAAATATATATAAAAAACAAAACATTTATTCCATTAAGATTCACATTCTCTTAAAAAGACATTGCAGTACAAAAGTGATGCTTGATGACCAAAATCGTGTTGATTTAATCTTTACTCTGTGTTCTGCACAATAAGCCTGGGCTCCAGCAGCGACTCCCAACGCTCTGTCAGCTACAAAAAATAAATAAATAAATGAAAACACACACATCGAAGATAGAACCGTTATCACACATTCACACAGCAGGTTGATCCGCAAAAAAAAAAAAGGCGCCTGCTACACCTTCGATTGCGCTTCCTGCTAGTCATGCTGGTGAGAATTTGAAAAGTTTGTCAGAGTGTTATGTGTACATAATGTCCTGATTATACCAAAAGTACTTATGTTTGGGAGATCTTTACAAGAAAATGCAGCTTAAGCAAATTCAATATGGCTGCCTGATAAACATTACAGAATCAGGATATTTCTTTTTCTGTAGATTGTTAAGTCCTGGGGTTCTAAGCCGCATCATATGACTTCACCTACTTTAAAAAGAAATTTGAGGAAATATATAGGCAAAATTTTGTGGACACTTGACCATATAATTTGTATTTGGCTTTAAACATCCCATTCCACTTTTAAAAAGTGTGCTTGTGGAGATTTGTGCTCATTCGTCCACCACACCAATTAATTAACGTGATCATTAGGGTTGAGGTCAGAACTCTGAAGCAGGAGATCTTCCACTCTCTGACCATGTAAAGCATATACTCATGGAGCTGGCTTCATGCACAGAGGTATTGTCAAGATGGAACAGGTTTTTCCAAAGACATCCTATACAACTATGTACCTCCAACTTGGTGGTACCAGGGGGAAAATTCAAGGCTGTAAATGTCAGGTGTCCGATTACTTTTGTTCTAAAGGATACCTTTTCAATTCTCAGGAAAAAAATATATATAAGAAGTCTGTGGTTTGGAGAGGACATGAGTGTGTGTTACCTGAGAACCCATAGTGATGGCGTACTCTACTCTTTCAGATCCGTCTGGATTTTCATACACCAGATCAAACTTCCCGGGTTCAGTTCGAACTACGAAAAAACCAGATCAAAGCGTTAGCTGAGAAAAATCACGTTAGACACAATGCACATTACATTACAGGGTTAAATGTACATTACAAGGTAAAGTAGTTGCGATAGCAATGGCACACAAACGGTGAAGACGAGTTCAAATGTGACAACAGAAAAGAGTGAGTAAGAGATGGATCAGGGATCAGGAGAGAAGATGTAATCAGACTGCCTCACCCCTACAGTCAAACATGAAAGATGGAAGTTTAATAACTTGGGAAAACTGAACCAACATGGCTACCATTCCATCTGGACTGCAGCTAATTGGAACAGACTTCACTGTTCAACAAGGCAATGAGATAAAGAATACATCCAAGCTCTGTAATCATTATTTCGAGAGCATATAGTCAGCTGGAGTGTTCCCCATCATGGAATGGCCTCCCCAGTCCCTGCACCTAAATCCTTTTGAACTGCTCTGAGATGAACTGGATCACATTGTCAGAAAGAAATCTCCAACTAGTGAAGAACACCTTCAGCAAGATTTACAAGAAGCATGGTGAATATTTCAGCTAAGAGTGTGTAAAAGCTGTTATTAATGCTGAGGGAGGATTTTTCATTGAGAATTAAGAGGATTAAACATCTGGACATTTATATATTTAGTTAGTAAAAGTAAATCTTCATAACATTACATGACATAGGTTGTTGCATAGAAACTAAAGGAACATGTGAAACAACAACAAAAATAAACAAATAAAATAGAAAAGCACTAGGTTTCTATAGTGTTTACAGTGTGTGTAGATAGATAGGAGAAGGTATAGATAGATAGATAGATAGATGGATGTGTGAATGTAAATCGATATCGCTTGGACATATCTGTAAGAGAACGCTGAGGATGGAGCCACCAGGAAGGAGGAAAAGAGGAAAGCCAAGGAGAAGGTTTATGGATGTGGGGAGGGAAGACATGCAGGTAGGTGTGGTTAAAGAGGTAGATGGTGGAGATGGATGATCCGGCGATCCCTGATCAGCAGGCGAAAGAAGAAGAAGAAAGTGTGAACGTAGATCAATGAATTGCATTGTAGCTGTAATGATTTACCGTGACTCTGTGTCAGAAGCTCCAGTTCCACCATATTAGTGCTGTGATTAAATCCAATAATCTTTGCTTCCTGTATAAAAAAAAGAAGAAAAAAAAAGATACAGGAGCTGAATACGATGGCGATAAAATCAAAAGCTCTTTCTGTTTACTATAAAACTGAAAAACACAAACATTGCAGGTGAAAGACTACTTTTTAGGGAAACTGACGCTCTCTTCTGAAAATCAATTAAGCAGCAAAAGAATTTAGAAATGCAAAATGACAGATATTAAGAGCGTGTGTCCTTCACTGGGACTGACGATCCAAGTGTATTTTTATTTAAAAGCACAACACTGAATATAAAAGGTCAGAAAGATGATTTAATTCCTTTTACAGCAACTCACTGTTCTACTTATTAATATAACAATGCACAGAATGTCTATTTCACAGTAAAAAATAAAAAAAGACAAAGAAAGGAAGGCAGAATAGCAGAAAGAAGATGAATTGTAGACATTTTCTTAAAGAAGATTGGAGTTTGCAGTGTGTGTAATCTAGCAGGATGTATTTTTAGGTGTACAGTTGTAGTATGTATTTCTAATAGAAATTCTTGTGTGGTTTAAAATAAAACACCATCTTGTATGTGACTAAAACCTACTTTATAATCAGACACTTCAGGTGAGTAGTTCTCGTTGAGCTCTAAAAGCTGTAGAGGGAAAAAAATGGAGCAGCTTAACATACTGTAACAGTGTAATAAATAATACATACTTCTCTAAAAATAGCTTTACATACTAAAGTCTCAGACACACACATTGACTGACTATGGAATAATATCAGTATAAATAAAGCTATATTAATAATAATATATCAGTATGACTGTAATATTAGTATAAAATGTCACGTTGTTAAAATTCATTTAATGAAAAAGCGCCCACCATTTACATTAACAATGCAAAAATCCAGCAGTTACACGACACACTTACCTTAAAAACAATCTTCTGTCCCACTGCAGGAGGAGCAGCGAGGAGAGGAAGAGCACTGTAATCTCGCTGGGGAGCCGGCTCTGGAGGATTCTGCCAAATACAGACAGATTAAAAAATAAAATAAAACAAAACAGAAAAAAAAATAGACATACAAGATGAAAGGCAGTCAGACAGACAGACAAATAGACAGACATACAGACCAAATGAGGCAGACAGCTAGACAGAAAGGCAGACAGACAGACTAAACAAGAGAAAGATAAACAGACCGAAAGAAAGAGAGTGAAAGAAAGACAGACAGAAGGACAGAGACAAAAAGTAAGACAAAAACAAAAGAACAGACAGACAGGCAAAAAGAAAAACAGACAGGCAAAATAAAGGAGAGACAGTAGGAAAGTCAGACAGTCAGAAATAAAAGGTAGACAGATGAACAGAAAAACAGACAGGAAGAAAGGCAGGGGAAAAAAAATGTAGACAGACAGACAGACTAAACAAAAAAAAACAGACAGACAATAAATAGACAGACAGACAAAAAGAAAGATAGACAGGCATATTAAAGGAGAGACAGTAAGAAAGCACACAGATAGACAGATAGATAGACAGAAAGAAAGGCAGACAGACAGGCAAAAAGAAAGACAAACAGACAGTGAGAAATAGACACAGACAGATGAACAGAAAGGCAGACAGACTGACAAAAAAAGAAATGTAGACAGACAGAGAGAAAAAAAACAGAAATACAGAGACAGACAGTCAGAATGAAGACAGACGGATGGACATAAAAAAAAAGGCAGCCATAATAAGGTTTTGGTAAATAAAGAAAGAGGATAAAAGGTTTGTGGACTTTGAAGTCTACAGTGACGTTTTGCAGTGGTAGAAATTGTTTGCATGGTGTGATTGGATGTGTAAAGTTATAATCCTAATATTTACTAAACAAATTAAAAGACTACATTCACATTCTGACTTTCTACCTGCAACAACACACTAAAATAAGTCTTTGTCCATGTTCTCAGACGTTCAGCAGAAGGAAGACGGTTCTCAGCTCTCACTCACCTGCAGGACCAAGCTTCTATTAGTCTGAAACTCTTTCTGCTTCCTCTGATCTCCGTTGTCATAGTTATAATTAAAGTTCTGCTTCCAAGGCGTCCCTCTCGCCCGGCCAAACCCACCCCGGACCCCTCCTCGACCTCTGAGCCTGTCTGGAAATCCCCGGCCCCTCCCTCGAGGAGTCAACCCAATCATGAGCTGAGGGTTCGGTTTCTTTATCACCAGCTCTGTGTCACTGCTGCTGTCCGAGTTCTCCGCTTTGTCCTTGTTGTCCGGAAGCGTGGTTCCTACCGGAGTGGATGGAGGCTGAGCTGCTCCGTTCTTTACTACAGGTTTGGGTGTCGCTGGAGCATTCGATTTGCTGGCCTCGTCTTCAGATGACGACGACGCCGAGGAGCCCGAAGATGTTTGCGTCTTGGACATTTTCGAGTTCCCGGAAGGTTTTTCAGTTCTGCTACGAATGGATGGAGATGGTCGTGTTTGCGGTAATGCCACCGTTTTACCGGCGTTTTGAACTGAAGACGTTTTCCCTGTGAGAGAATTCGTTTTCCTGGAATCATCATCATCATCTTCTGAGGACGATGAAGTGGTCACAGTTTGAGGTTGTGCTTTCGAGGTGACAGTACAGGATTTTTGTTTGCCAGAAGATGATTTTGGATCGGCGTTTGCTTTCTTCACCGCTGCCCCTGAAGCTTCTTCTTCTGACGAAGACGAATCTGAGGAAGGTTGCGTTTTCTTCGCTGTGGATTTTGGTGTTATAGAAGACTTCAGCTCTTTACTTGTCTTAGTGCCTGGACGGGTTTTTAAGCTTGTACTTGGTTTGGGAGATTTTTGACCAGGAACGTTTTCGTCTTCCGAGGAGGATGACTTGGAGGAAGAGGATTTTCTAGACGCAGGCCGCTTGGATGCCACCTGTTTGGATTTGGATTGGGCAGGTTTCTGAGTAACCTCCTCGCTGCTGTCTGATGAAATCGCATTCCCATTAGTGAGCACAGAAGCCGCTGAAGCTTTCTTGTTGTTCTTGTCTGTCTGGGATTTTGCAGATGGAAGCTCTGATTTATAGGCCTCTCCAGACTCGTCTGGCTTCTTTTTCTTCTCTTTTTGCTTTTTCTTTTTCAAACCTGCTGGTGGGGTGACGCCGTTCGCCTCACCCGCTTCTTCCCTGGTCTTCTTCGTTGGTGCTTGCAAAGAACCCTCTTCCTCTCTGCGTCTTTTTTTCCCTGCATACTCACAAGGAACACTGGACACCTTCACCCTGTTGATGAAAGACATTGCAGATAAGCAACACTACTACTGGACACTGCTCATTAAATAAAATTGTAGTACAACACCATGAAAAGCAAAAACATTTCATTACAATGGCATTTCGTGATTTGGTATTGCTTTTGATTAGATTAGTGTACTAATAGATGTATGGAACCAGTTTGATTTACACATCCAAACATATTCAGACACCACTTTTTACCCATATACAAGTTAAAGGCACATCAGTGTATTAAATGTTTTGGATGCGGTAGCAGGAAATTTTCCCTTCATTTGAACAAGGAGAGCTGAACCCATTTCAGCATGATGCTGCCTTGGTGCACAAAGCCAGCTCCATGAAGACATGGATAAGAGTGGAAGATCTTCCTGCTACATATTCCTGCAACATTTGAACACTGACTGCACCCCAGACCTCCTCACCCTACATTAGTACCTAATTTATTAGCATGCTTGTGAATGAATGAACACAAATCTTCACAAAATCTCATGGAAGATCATCTCATTCATCTTGTAGAAAAGTAGAGGAATGTGGACGATGTCCTTTTGCAGGATATGAAATAAGTGGTTGCATTGGGAGGTGTGGGCTTTTGGTGTCCAAACAAACTCGTGAAATAAAGCTCATGTGGGTGTAGGTTTTTATTATTGTTGTTATTATTATTATTATTATTATTAAGCAAAGGTCGCTACTGATCAACTAATTACACAGGTGGAATCAGATAGACAACACTGGTGTGAGTCAATGGTGGTTTGTAAGATGACTTTGGAGATGAAGAAGAGGAAATTAGTAAAGGGTTGATTAAAAACCATATGGTGGATGCTGAAGATGAAGATTATTGTGTGAAAATGAGAAAATGTAACGCAGGAGGTGGGACAGGTGATGGTGAAACAACCCTGATTAAACATTAATCCAATTTTCCAAATAGAAATAATTAATTTACCTAAGAACCTTAAATATTTGGTTAATAATTGACTAGCGAGGACGTTACCTTATACTGTCATTATCCCGGACCACATAGATGTTCTCTGCAGGAGGGAGAAAACAGTTCTCAATGAACAGGTCTAACGCTGTTTTACGGCTGTAATCAAACTTCTCTCGAATCACGCTGCACAAATCTGCAACTACGCGACATTTATTCAGATCCACCAACAGCCAGCTCATGCGGCAGTCGGGCATGCAGGGAGGAGGGTAATCAAAATACAGCCGGACTCGAACCGCGTTGACACTGGACGCCGCCATGTTGCTTGTGAGCCGCAGGAAGAGCTGGGACATCCGGGGAACTTACAATGCTGATTACGTCACCGAGATCGCGGAAGTGAATTCTCCCCTCTTATTCAATTCAGTGTTCAGTTTGTTTCTGTATCTATTTGTTTATTTTTTTTGCTGTTTGTTTGTTGAAATCATATATTGCATATAATGTTATATAATTAAATTGGTTTGGATTTTATTCATTACAAAGTTCAAGTGTATCAACAAACAAATGAAATGTCTTGGTGTGTGTGCATGGTTTCCTGCAATGGACTGGCAACCCATCCAGGATGTCCTCATCATCCTAATCTCATCCTGAGTTCCTGTTCATTCTCTTGATTCTCTAGTTTTTACTCTATCTCTAAAAAAGATGCCTATATGTATATTAGTGAATAAGTGTGTAGATTTGCAGTGGAATGGCATCTCAAGCAGGGTGTCTTCCCTCATCAAATCCGGTATTCCAGGGCTTTCTCTGGGTTCTCCAGTTTCCTCCCTATTCCTAAAACCAAGCCATTACATGGATTGGTAAATAAGTGCATAGAAGTGTGTGTATGGTTTCCTGCAATGGACTGGCATCCCATCTAGGATGTCCTCATCGTCCTCATCATATCCTGAGTTCCAGGGGTTTCCTCTGGGTTCTCTAGTTTTCACTCTATTTCCAAAAACATGGCATTACATTGATTAAGGAATCGGTGTGTCAATATGTCTGTTTAGCATGTTTGCCCTCATCGTATCCCCCGTTCCAGGGCTTTCTGTGGGTTCTCCAGATTTCGATATATGCCTAAATCCATGCCATGTGTATTAGTGTATGTGTATACTGTATATATGTATGTGTGTGTTTCTGTATATACACACACCACACACACACACACACACACATATATATATATATATATATATAAAATATGGAATGGAAAACACAACCACTAAATGTCTCAAATAAATCTATCTATGCTTTAATGGAAACTCCGCCCCCAACTACTTCCGTTTTTTCACTCATGTCAGCTGACTCAGGAGTCATATGATGTTGTATTGAGCTTCTCAGCAGTTTTGCTGAAGCTATTCAGAGTCTGTCCCGGGAGTCGATCAGAACTGATCCTGACCCAAAACTGCAGGAAAGATGGCGCAGTGCTGCATTAGTGCTTTTGTGGCCACGCTGCTCTTCACATCGGTGTTCCACAGAGGTGAGATTCACTACAAGCTTCTCTTCTGTTTCAGGAAAGTTTCTTTCATTTGCATGAGCAGTTTCCACTTAACTGTAATAACCTGGTTGTTTTAAAATGTGCATCTACACCTTTAAGGTGGGTTTGTTTTTGTATTTTGTTCATTTGATTAAAAAGTGAAAGTGAAAGAAGAGCAGATGAGTGTCTACTGCTGCTGCTGTGGATCTGGATGTGGTGTAATAAGATCCTAGAAGTATCCTAAAGGGGATTCTTCCAGGATCTTATTACACCGCATCCAGATCCTGGAAGTATCCTAAAGGGGAAATTCCATCCTGAAACACATTGACCTTGTTCACCTTCAAATATTTATCATGCACTTTATTATTTGGGGCTATGTTTTGTTTTTGCACTCTCACTACAAATGATGTTAAATCAACACCAAATCTGGTCTACATCATCCCTGGACCGACTCGGACAAAATTTATTAAAATAATGTAGTTTACTAACAAATCTGACATCAGCGCAGCCAAACAGAATCTTGGTAGTCATCTTCAATACCATAATCTTAGCATTCACAACTACAGTGACCTTTGAATAAGATGAAGAATTGGATCAGGTGACATTTATGGCACAACTTGACTACATTTATCTCTTGAAAGAAGGCCGGATGATTGATTCTTATTACTTTTTTTAAATCATGCATCAGACATCGGAAAATAGCAAAAGTTAAGGAAAATGATGTTATAATGTCTTAGAAATGTCTTTATTTCATTCAGTAACCAAAGCAAAAGTTATATTTACCTGTCAAATTCCCAAAGCTGATCATACAACATCACAAACAAAAGTGTAGTTAATCTTGGCAGAATATTGGCAGAAGCAAACATATTCAGATAGCAACTGTTTGAAAGCAAATAAGGCTTGCTGTAATGCATATTTGTTTTATTACCGTTTTTAAAACTGTTCCTACTACACAAATGCCAGAGATGGCACTGTAATGCCCAGCAAATACCCACCTGGTATTCATTAGTCATTAGATGTTTTCAACCTGTAATTAAAAAAAAAATTTCTGGTGTGTGTTGTGTAGATTATACAATTAATTTTTTCCATGAACTGCTCTTTTTCTCTTCTAGTCTCAGCTAAAGAGGCATGGGATTACGTGGACGTGCGAGATGGAGCTCACATGTTTTGGTGGCTTTACTACGCCAACAGCTCATCAGCCAGCTTTCAAGATCTGCCACTGGTCATGTGGCTGCAGGTGTGACTCACCTGAAAATCTTTTTTTATAATGAAAGCCATCTAAGACTTAGGAAAGTATATGCTCTTTAGTATTTGTGACTATATTAATCATGTAGTCATATTGTTTCCTATCAGGGGGGTCCCGGAGGATCGAGCTGCGGTTTCGGAAACTTTGGGGAGATCGGCCCTCTTGACGTCGACCTTCAGCCGAGAGAAACATCCTGGGTGCGTGTGTTTATCATAATTAATCAAAAATGACTTTCTTTTACTAAATCTACAGATTTCTAATTTGTCAACACAAAAGCTTGTACGGAGACTCACCATGTGTGTAAGCGCCTGTGTTTTGCATAGAACGTGATGTCATTCTCCACCATAATGGTTACTGTTTTGTATGAAAGTAGAAACTCAGGGTTATAATAATAAGCCCAACTACCTTTCCCATCTCACCAGCAGCAAAGCCAAGAGACATGATCATTTTATTGATCTGTTTATTAAATTCATTAATTTCATTTATACTGAGGGAATAAAACACTAGTTACTCTAAGCATTGAACTTGATGATCAACATATGTTGTTATCCCGTCATATCTATATTACTTCTTGAACCTTGCACATTATAGCTAAAATGTCAAGGTAGCTAGCAAATCTTTAAAGTTTTTCACCACCAGTTTAGCATTGTACAAACCGCAGGTATAAAATCGTCCCGCAGTCGCACAAAAGCACTTTAGGATCAGTGACGAATATGTTTTTGTGGTTTCTGTCAAGTTCCTCTTTTTTAAACTCACTAAACATGAATCAAAAGATGTGGCCTAAAGTCGAAGGGCAAATTGTGCTTATAATTTTGAGTTTATATTGACTGCTTTAAGATGCTTTATGCAATATAGTTGAAATGATGATATGTGTGTGTAGGTGAATGCAGCGAGTGTTTTATTCGTGGATAATCCAGTCGGTACTGGTTATAGCTACACAGACTCGTATGACGCTCTCACTAAAGACGTGGCAATGGTGGCGTCGGACATGATGGTCCTCCTGAAGCATTTCTTCTCGAAAACCCCCGAGTTTCAGGTAAAACACACAAAGGTGCAACGTCGGCATAAACTGCCTCTAGTACTACTGATGGGTCTCAGCCTGAACACAGGGCGAGCATGTTTTGATCTCCACTACGTTTTTCCTCTCTTGTACAGAGCATCCCTTTCTACATATTTTCCGAATCTTATGGAGGAAAGATGGCGGCTGCGATTTCACTGGAGCTCAACAAGGTACAGAAACATGTTTTGCTTCCTGGCAGAGTGGTTGTTTTCATATCCTTTCAGCTCAAAGCATTTTGCCCCAATTCTTCTCCAACTTGTCTCATCTATAAGGTTTTTGCCTGCAGAACTGCTTCTTCAAAGCTACACTGTGTAGCCAAATGTTTGTGGACACCTGAGAATAATATTGGCATATGCTTCTTTTTGAACATCCCATTCCACATATAATCCCCATTCGCTCTTATAATAACCTCCACTCTTTTGGGAAGTTGTTACAATAGAATTTTTTTTGGCAGGGGGACGAACCACATATAGCCGGAAAAGTCAGATGTCCTGAAACTTTTGTCTATGTAGTGTATATGTGTGTGTAATGGTTTGTATTTGTGTGTTAATGTGTGCTCAGGGGTGTGAGTACATCTTTGTTTCCTTCTGTCTCTCTCTATAGGCCATAAAGAAAGGCTCTATCAAGTGTAACTTTGCAGGTGTGGCACTTGGAGACTCATGGATTTCTCCTATTGGTGTGTGTTTTACACTTTTCTATATCCATGTGTAGTGTTTTTTTCCTACAGAGTTTCCAAACTTTAACAGAAAGCCTGCTGTCACTGATATTTTATGTTATTACTCTTTTAAAATCCAGCAAAAATGACAGAAATTTTATATACATTTATGTCATAGTCTTATTTACTATTTTACTATTACACATAGTAAAAACATTCAGTGTAAAACTCTATTGGAAGGAATATAGTCAAAAAACCAAGACTTACTTAAGTACATCATCTGAAAACTGCTAGAGGCTCAGTCAAGTGGAAGTTCGTTCCTTAACCTCGGTGCCGGAACAGAGAAAAGTCTTATAGCATGTCTGTTCAGTCGAACATTGGTAGAGGATGCAGCAGCTACATTGAGGGAGCGTAGCAGTGAGGTGGTGTGAGGGGACCTAGGAAACAACGCATGGCCGCATTTGTTGGTGAAAATCTTGTTTATTTGTAGATGTGGTTAATCATCGGAGGCAGAGAAGGAGTCATTGCATACCGATCAAAGTCCTTAGAGTGTAAAGGTCGCAGAATGTGAAATTTGACCGTCACTGGATGTGAAATTCTGTTCCACCATATGATGAGTCGTGAAATTTGAGTAACTGAATAAATATGAAATGAATATAAATATGCATGAAAATTTAATTTCTTTTTTCTTTTCTTTTTTTTTTAATAAATAAATATCCAGCCTCGATCATTTCAACCTAAAAGTCCAGTATAAAAGATGCTGACAATGCAGACAGATGAAATTAGCCACAGAAGTGAAGTGTATTAAACCTAAAAGCCATGATCGTTGATTGTGTGCACAAATGAATACCATTAAAGAGCAACCATTGCATTTCTAACTGGATGATTGTACATTATAAAATGTTATACGATGAAAAAACGTATCGTCAAAGTATTTCCCTAGTGTCAGATACAATCAGAAACTATTGTAATTAGGATTTCAGAGTTTAAAAATAATAAATAGGATTTATTGAAACATCTCATGTTTTTTTTTTTGTTTGTTTTTTTCCTTTTTTCACAGACTCCGTTCTGACATGGGGACCCTATTTGTACAGCACTGTAAGTAAAATTATTATTACAAATGTTACCACATACATTGCCAGCTAAATGTTAGCATTTTATTAAAATTACCTCAGAAATCTGAGGAATATCTGTTGACGTGGTGAGGTTTTATGTCAGAATGCTGTTGTTATATATTTATCCAGTATCAGCTTTGCAGTTTCTTTGTTACATGAAAAGCTGTTTTATTTTGACAAAGTAATAAAAGAGGCTGGTGTATGAATGATTGCTCTAATATAAGTGATAACAGGAACTGCTCTGTTACGTGAAGAATCAGCAGCAGCAGCGTGGGAATATTAATGGGGAAAATATTAGTCACCTGATGGTCATTAATATTTATAAAGTATACAAATGTGTATTGTTTAAAAAAAATGGGATTATGGTATTTGTGTGTGTGCAGTCCCTGTTAGACGATTTTGGACTTGGCGAGGTGATGCGAGCAGCTAAAGAAGTACAAAAGGCTATCGAGGAAGGGCAGTATGACACCGCCACAGAGCTATGGAACAACGCTGAGAACGTCGTAGAACAGGTCGGAGACTTACACCAGATTTCCCCAAACTGTGCTGTGTGTGTTGATCTCAGTATGACTGGACAGAGCTGTCATCGCAACAGAATGTGTGAAGAAAAATATCGCCTTTTTTCATAGTGGTCCTGTGAGAACTTTGAGGGAGACATGACCCTTTATAAGGGCACGCTTACTTTTTTCCATTCCCTGATCTAATCACTGAATTTGTAGCATTCTTTTCCTTTTTTTGTTTGTTTGTTTCAGAATACCAACGGAGTGAATTTCTACAACATCCTCACTCAGAGCAGTGACATGCTCAAATTCACCACAGAAAACGAAGGCTATATGTGTAAGATTAAATCAATGATAAAACATGCTTTTTTACACTGTGTGGCCAAAAGTTTGTGGACACCTGAGCATAAGCATGCTATGTGCTTTTTTTTTTATTTCCCATTCTACATTTAGTCTCGATATATTTATTATTATATTCTCCACCCTTCTAGAAGATGTTCCACTAGATTTTCTGGAGATTTGTGTTCACTGATGTAGGCGAGGAGAGGAGTCAGTGTTCCAGTTCATCCCAATAGTTTTTCAATCTTCTACTCCACCCCATGTCAATTTAATCTTTATAGAGCTGACTTTGTGAACAGGGACATCGTCATGCTGGAACAGCTTTGGGTCTAACAGTTCAAATGAATGGAAAATGTAATGCTACTGCTTCAAAAGACTTTACATTTGTGTGTCTCCATGTTCCATTTGGGGAAGAACCTAAAATAGTTGGAAAAGTTTGGTGTCCCAATACCTTTGGCCACACAGCTTATAATGAAATGTAGGCCCAAAGGGAACATGTTTTAATTCCTATCTTGTCTTTGTCACAGCTGCTTTAAAACGCCGACATGTTCGACCTCTGCAAGGCCAGTCGCTCGACGTGCTGATGAACGGACCAATCAGGAAGAAGCTTGGCATCATTCCCAATAATGTGACCTGGGGAGGTAAACATCGGCTGAAATTTTCACGATACACAAGCGTGTGTGTTTTTTTTTCCACCGCAAAAAAACTCCTGTATTAATAGAAATGTGTGGTTTGATTTCTACTAAGCTCTTAAAGTGCCAATTCATGTCCCTTTCAGCCATCAGTGTATTTGTGTGTGTGTGGGAGTCTAGGCCAGTCTGGAGATGTGTTTTCCAGCATGTCTGGAGATTTTATGAAGCCCGTGATCGACATTGTTGATGAGCTTTTGGCTGCAGGAGTGAATGTGACCGTCTACAACGGCCAGCTGGACTTGATCGTAGACACCATGGGTAAGTCACTATATTGATGTAGATTCCAAACAAATTTTCTGTAGGATGCATCTGTACAAACAATTCGGTAATAGTAAGTTATTCCTCAACCTTTAAATGCTAAACAGAGCAAATCCGTGAATAACAGATGCTCAATAGCTCCATCTAGCTAAAAAAAAGAAGCTCTTAGTTAAATTTGAGTCTTTTTTATATATTAGACAGGAACAATATTAGAAAATAACATAAAATAAGAGCATGTATCCTTAAGTATATGGTTATCATAGGTTGAAGTAGAAGATCTTGAATGGCATGCTATGAACGCCCTATTAGACATGATGAATTGGAACGCTTCTCACTTCACCTACATCAGCATCTGACTTTACTAACACTCTTGTGGCTAAATGAGCACAAAATCTCCAAAAGATCTAGTGAAACATCCTCCCAGAAGAGTGGAGGTTACTTTAACAGCAAAATGGGACTGAATATGGAATAAGATGTTTAAAAGGCAAACACCAATCTTGTGCTCACGTGTCCACAAACCTTTGGCCACTGGCATATGACATCATTTGTAAATCATTGTTTGGCTGTAAAGATAATTTTGGCATGTTTTATTTTTCATATTACAAAGCGTATTAATTGCAAATACCCAAAACCTAAAAACATAAAGACTAAATGAATAATATTAAAGCCTGAACATTGCAAACATTGCATTTCACATTCTAAGCACAATTAATGTTTTAACGTTGTGTAACATTTGTCAAATGATATATATTCCATTGTTAATTTTGATTTTTAAATCATTAAGAGTATCAAAGAGTAGCAATGTGTGTGTCGTTTTTGCAGGTCAGGAGCTCTGGGTGAAAAAGCTGAAATGGGACGGACTCACCAGGTTTAACCAGATGAAGTGGACGGCACTGGAAGACCCGCAATCAGCAGGCCAAACCGGAGCTTTTTATAAAACCTACAAGAACTTTGCTTTTTACTGGATCCTCAAAGCTGGACACATGGTAATGAACTAGTTTATAGATAATGTAGAGTTCAATAACAGCAAAGTCTGGCTGAAGCACTTGGAGGAAGTGTTTGCTTCTTATACTGTATATACATGTGTATATTCACATTCAATGAATGTAGTGTCTTATGATTGTGAGCGATTGCCTTATGACCCAAAGAGGAAGTAAGTTTTCTTTCACTTCCTCTTATACATATGTACAAAGACACACTATATGGACAACGGTTGTGAGGCACCTGACATTTTCCAGCTATATTTGTTCTTCGCAAAGATTTATTTGAACTAGAAGGCCCAAACCAGTTCCAGCATGACAATGCCCCTGTGTACAGCCCCAACTCCATGAAGATATGCGCTGCATCTATTAGAGTGGAAGATCTCCTGCTGTACAGTTATAAACCCTATTAAACACCATTGGAATGAATTAGAACACTGACTGCACCCCAGAACTCCTTACCTTACCTACATTGGTACCTTTGAAAATGGCCGAATGAGATGACAACCACAAACCCACAACCCTTTTGTCCGTATAAATATATAAACATGAGTTGTGCTGTAGCAAAACCATTTCTATGATTAAAACCTTTTTCTCTTTCATTCTTTCCTTACCTATAGATCCCATCTGATCAGGGCCCGATGGCACTGAGGATGCTAAAGATGGTGACACTGCAGGAGTGAAAAAAGGCTGCTTATTCATTGCAGACAATCAACACACACCACCAAATTCAGTGCTTCTACTCCCCCCCCTATGGCTTCACACCAAAAATTCAGTTTCTGAGGAAGCTCTTGTTTGATCAAACTGACTTTTATTTTGTTTTAACTGAAAAATATCTTAAATAAAGGATCTTTTTTTTACCTAATAGTCTTGTTAATGAATTTTCAGCTCATGCACTTGACTTCTGACAAATGAAATACTGTACAAACTAAAGTTTCAGAATACAGTAAAAGTGAAATAGAATAGAAAGGAAAATGGTTGTAAATAATAGTTTAATAATAAATGATGTCATTCACACTGTTAAAAAACTACATCTGAGGATAAAAACTCTAAACTTGAATTAATCATTTACTGAACACAGGAAAAAGAAGAAAACCAGGAAAACCGTGGTCGTTCCTTTATTTATAATATGCACAAGTTCACTTGTTGTCATCCGAGCATTCATCTGCTGATCTGTTTTTCTCATTTTCTAGAATACTGAACACACTGCATTACAGTAGGACAACAATGGGATCATTTGGCTATAGCAGGGTGTTTGGGTGGGGTAGGGGATGTGTATATACACCTATCTCAGATCTACAGACATATATGAGAGTTGGTAGATTCCCTTATCCAGAACGACTAAAAACATTATTAGAGAGTTAATATAGTTAGAAAAACAAATATTAATTTTAACACTTCTAGGGGGTTTAGATGTCATTTTAAGACTGCTAAAGATTCATCTGTTTAGACATCAAGTAGAAGTCCTTTATTACACAGGTTGTCCACACTGGCCCATCACACCCCTATGTGGTTCTTCCTGTCTAGGATGTTGTTGTCTTCTGGAAGTTTACAATTTCCCATCATCAAAACTAAAGAGGGCCAAATACAGTTCCAGCATGGCGATACTCCATTGCAAAACCAGCTCTATATAACTATTGTGTTTTAAAGTTTTAGTGTCCTTCGCAAAGTATAAACCTCATTCCGCAGATCCTTTACGATGAACTGGAATGTAAGCTCCACTCCTGACTTCTCTAATGCTCTTTGGGCTGTATGGGCACAAAATCATGTTTTCAAATCTAGACTTTGGAGCTTATTTAACAGTTCAAGGGGAATGTGCAGGTGGAATGGGTGTCATTGTGACCATGTATTGTACAGTTGATCTTTTTTTTTTTTCTTTCTATGCATAATTTGTGTTGTAACTTAAGGATTCTCATAAACATCATAGAACATTCCACAGAACCAACATAAATTCAGCATTGGTCTAGATCAGGGGTCACCAACCTTCTTGAAACTGAGAGCTTCAGTTTGATCTGAAATAACAAATTTTCTCAATTTACCTTTAATTATATGTTATTATTAATAATTAATGATATTCATCTATGTGAAGACACTGACCATGTTAATGATTTCTCATAATAATAACCAACAATGATTTAACAAAGTAGGAAACAGCTATTTTTAGAAAATGCTTGCTGGCTACTCTTGTGGTCCTTGCAGGCTACCTTCATGTTAGTGAACCCTGGTCTAGATTATAGTGGGTTGATTGGTGATAAAAATAGCATGATAGCAGGTAAATATGACAATGTGTACAGATAGAACTGTATATTTCTCTCAGGACAGCATTGATTACACAGACCAGTGTGAATGTCTTGGGATTTCATCTTTTAAGCAAATTACTTGCTGACTCCTTTCCAAAAACCAGTCAAAATTAATAAACATAAACAGGCACAAAGCTGAAGAAGCAGAGTATTTTATTTTATTTTTTTAAAAGCCAACTTTGGACTTTTGAGTAAATATTTAAATTAAAAAAACACATTTGCACAAATCTTTTTGTGAGTATACAGTATGTGTATGCTCATATATTAGAGGAGTGTGAATAGCTCAGTGTTTGTCTCCCCCACTGTGACTGTGCAAGGCTGAAGCCCTCTCTGGTCACCGGCTCCACCATCAGCTCAATCACTGCCGCCGAATGTTCCACCTCAAGTCCAACCACACGGTACTGCGATGAATATGAACGACCGATAAGTACCGGCGCTCCAGGACGGACTCGAGGATCCGGGCCGCGTACGCGACGGCAAAACACTCGGAAATACCGTACAGGTTGTGCTGCGTAGTGCCAGCGTAGCGTGGCGTTCAGGAACAATTTAGCAGCTTTCCCATTTACATCAATATCTCCTTTCTGCCACACCACATCATATATAGACATGTTCTGGATGGACAACGGGGGAGTGAACAGACTCTCTGCATCTAATGCCTGCAAAAACAATTTCCATCTCAGTGATTTCTTCAATCCATGCAGAGGCCACAGGTTTTTTTTTATTAATACTTAATAGTGATTATACCTCAGCCCTCCTAAATTCTTAGTTCTGATCGTTTAGAAAGCAATTTTCTATTACATTATCACTGTCATTCATCTGCAAGGGAAAGTTGAAACAGATGACTGTTTCTATACGGATTTGCTGATGATGGATGTTGAGGTAATATATTGCTCAGGAGCACCTGGTTCCACAACTCCAACGGACTGTAGAAAACTGTAGAAATGACATTGCTTATACCATCCATGATATTTCTCACTCGTCAGTGTTTGTGTTGTTTTTATTATTTATAAATTACACTCTTGGTGTCTCTTAAATAAGGATTGTAAGTGACCACAAGACTGTCATTCATTTAAAGCTTTTGTTATTCATGTTACGGGGAACCCAGCCATTAGGGTTGTGCAAGCCAGTGCATAAAGCCTTGGGCTACTGTTGGCCAAAAACACAGACACAGCAGGGAAAGAAAATGTAGGAAAGTGGAGGTTAGAGTGGGCACGTTAGATGTTGGGTCAACTATTATATCATGAGGTGGATGGATAGAGAAATGCTGTAGGGGTGATCCTGAGGAAAGAGTTCAATAAGAGTGTAGTGGCAGTTAAGAGAGTTTCTGATAGGGTGATGAACGTGAATCTGAAAGTTAAAGGGATGAAGATAAATGTCATGAGGAGAGGGAAGAAAAAGGAAAAATTCTGGAGTGAGTTAGATGAAGTGGTAGAAGGTGTACCTAGGAATGAAAGATCGGTGATTGGGGCAGACTTAAATGGCCATGTAGGTGAAGGGAACAGAGGTGATGAGAAGGTGATGGTAGGTATGGCTTTAGAGACAGGAATGTGGAAGGGCAGATGGTTTTAGATTTTGCTTAAAGAATGGAAATGGCAGTGGTAAACACTTATTTTAAAAAGAAGGAGGAGCATCTGGGTGACATATTAGTGGAGGAAGGTGCACACAGGTGTACTATGTTCTTTCTAGAAAATGCAACCTGAACAAGATTGGAGACTGTAAGGTGGTGGCAGGGGACAGTGTAGCTAGACAGCATCGGATGGTGGTCTGTAGGATGGTTTTGGAGGTGAAGAAGAAAAGGAGGAGAGTGAAGACTGAAAGAAGAATAAGATGGTGGAAACTAAAGGAGAAGGACTGTAGTAAGAGGTTCAGGGAGGAGGTCAGACAGGGGCTCGTGGTGGTGAAGAGGTGCTGGATAATTGGGTAAGGGAGAAAGCTAGAAAGTACTTGGTGTGACATCTGGAAATAGAAAATAATGCATAGAGATGTGGTGGTGGAATGAGGAAGTGCAGGAAAGCATCAGAAGAAAGAGGTTGGCAAATCAGAATTGGGATTGACAGAGTGATGTGAAAAGTAGGCAGGAGTACGAGGAGATGCGGCAGCAGGTAAAAAGGGATGTGGCGAAAGCCAAGGAAAAGGTAGGAGCTGTATGAGAAGTTCGACACTAAAGAAGGAGAAAAGGATTTGTACAAATTGTCCAGGCAGAGGGACCGAGCTGGGAAGGATGTGCTGCAAGTTAGAGCAATAAAGGATGGAGATCGAAGTGTGTTGACTGGTGAGGAGAATGTGTTGAGAAGATGGAGGGAGTATTTTGACCAGCTGATGAACAAAGAAAATGAGAGAGAGAAGATTGGATAGTGTGGAGATGGTGAAGCAGGAAGCAGATAGGATAGGTAAGGAGGAAGTGAGAGCAGCGATTGAGAGGATAAAGAGTGGAAAGTCGGTAGGACCAGATGACATACCGGTAGAAGCGAGGAGATGTTTAGGAGAGATGGCAGAGGAGTTTTTAACGATATTGTTTAATAGGTTTTGGAAGGTGAGAGGATGCCTGAGGAATGGAGAATGAGTGTGCTGGTACCGATCTTTAAGAATAAGAGAGATGTGCAGACCTGCAGTAACTACAGGGGAATAAAGTTGATAAGTCACACCATAAAGATATGGGAAAGAGTAGTGGAAGCCAGGCTGAGAAAAGAGGTGACCATTTTGTGTAGGAAAGTGTTACAGCAGTAAAGTGTGCAGTAGGAAGGATGGACTGGTTTAAGGTGGAGGTTGGGCTGCATCAAGGATCGGCTCTGAGCCCTTAACTGCAAACAGGAAAGGGCTCAGAGCCGATCCTTGATGCAGCCCAACCTCCAACCTTAAACCAGTCCTTCCTTACAGGAGTCTCTGTGGACTATGATATTTGCTGATGATATTGTGATTTGTGGTGAAAGTAGGGAGCAGGTGAAGAAGAGCCTGAAGAGGTGGATGTATGTGCTGGAGAGAAGGGGCATGCAAGTCAGTAGGAGTAAGACAGAGTACATGTGTGTGACTGAGAGGGAGGGCAGTAGAGTGATGCGGCTGTAGGTAGAAGAGGTGGAGAAATTTAGGTACCTGGGGTCAACAGTGCAAAGTAATGAAGAGTGTGTTAGAGAAGTGAAGAAAGAAAGAAAGAAAGAAAGAAATGAGGAAGACAAAGGAGGAGGCTCATGGATGTGGTGAGGGAAGACTACAAGGATGGGATGCTACAAGGATGGGTTCCCCTTTTAAGTCTGGTTCCTCTTTAGGTTTTTCAATCTCAGGGAGTTTTCCCCTGCCACAGTTGCCCCAGGCTTGCTCATTGGGGATAAATACACAATTCATTTATGTATTATTATGTAAGTGACATATTTTCACTCACATTGCAGAACAATAAATCTATGATGTGTCATAAGACTTTATGAGTTTTACTAAACTGCTATGACAGAAAAGGAAATAAAATCATAAAAAATGAAGACATTACCATGATCTCGCCGATCCTACAGTTAAACGGAAGATCGTGTGATTCGGCTTGTTTTCGAGACACTTTGACGCACAAGTCTCTCAGAGCACAACCGCTCACCTCCAGCAGGAAACACCTACACATACACACAAAACACATCATTATAAAAGAACAAATATCACTTCATAAAGATAATAAAAAAAGGCCTCATATTTGCTTTACTTATGCGTGTTTTACACACTATATGGACAAAAGTATTGAGACCGAAGTGTTACCACAAAGTCTCTCTTTAGTTTTTATTGAGGCTTTGGTAAATTAAAATTCTGACCTGGTAATCCATCCGTCTGCTTTCTGCTCTCCACAGCTCTGAGTGAACTGCTTCACCAGCTCATGGTCTTCATCCAACCCCACCGGAATAATATTACTGACTAGAATAGAAATGTGCACCTGGATTCACATTGCGTGGCTTTAACTGTTATAAAGACAAGAAAATAACATTGTAGGAAATCAGAAATAAATAAACGCTCACTCGGCACGTCCTCACTCCCGGCGTGGGCGGTTTTGAACTCTAAAGAGATATTCACGCCATCTGACGGCTGATAAACGCAGGAAATGAACGTCCTTGAAGCCAATGGCACGTGCAGTGAAAATAACCTAGGAGAGAAGCAATGTAAGGAGATGTTAATGAGAGAATCAAATCAGTCAAACAATCGAACAATGCTCAACGCTACCACAATTGTTCTCAGAACAGCCATAGTTCGTCATGGCATGGATTCCACAAGGTGTTAGAAACAGTTTTTTTAGATTCTGGTTACCATAGTGACTGAGGAAGCCATCACAGTAAAATAAACTCATTGGAAACTAGTTTTAAAATTGGAAAATGATGGCCATAGAAAGATGTACATGACCAGTAACATTTATAGGAGTATATTGTTAAATTATAGGGTGTGGCATTCAAACTTTGTTCTATTAGTATTAAGCCCAATATGAGCCAAAAAAGCATTCCCCACACCATTATAACACCCCCACCCTGATATGCTTAGACACATGTACCCACTGTAACCATAAATTCACATTCTTGGCTAACTGGAGTAGAACAGTGGGTGATCTTTTGTATCAGATCCATCTCATAAGTTGAACACGTTGTTATGGTTGTTAGCATTACCTTCAAGCCAGTCAAGTCGTTAGGGTTTTTTTTGTTTTCGGTGCCACTCTAAAGACATTGTGGGTAAACTGCCTGAGTTCTCCAAACCAACAATGTTTTACACCATCAGCCATAACAGAGTCAAAGTCGCTGACCTTTTCCTGTTCTAATGTTTGATGTGAACATTATTTAAGGTTCAACTATACGAATGAGCAAGTATACCAGTGCTGCTAATAAAGTGACCTGTGCATGTATGTTACTTTAGAAAGACCATATACATATATTTTCTTTTATTATTACTAGGATTTTTACCTTGAACAGATTTTGGATAGGGATTTGGGCAATGTCCCCTCCAACAATAGTGAACTTCCTCCAGTCCACACTTCCTCTGAGCAGCCTCGAGTCTGAAACCAGCCTCCTCCCTCCAAATTCTCCATCACATAAAGAGGCTGGAGCTCCTGAGCACTCAGATTCATCCAGGATCTGTTCTGCTCTATCTACACGATCACACAAAAACATAGAAGTAAACACATTTTTAACACAAATTAGTCTCTACAGTTTACACAGAGTGTGGAAAGACAAAACACATCCTGTGTGAGGAGGGGCTGAAGCACTCTGTTGATGAGAGACATCATAGGACAATGGCCAGTCTGGTTTGAGTGGCCAAGAAGACTATTGTAACTTAAATAATCACTCTTGGTAAGCGGAAATGCATCCCAGCATTCACAAAGCAGTGAACCTTGTAATGAAAGGGCTACCATAGCTAAAGACCACATCATGTCCTATTGCTGTAAATAAAAAAATGAATCTAAGAGCACAGACTTTTACTGTTGTAATATATCAACCTCAAGGCTCAATGATTTGTAGGTGTGGTGATTGAGGCTATAGGGTTTTCTTGTTAGCTACATTGCCCTGTAGTGTCAGTGAAAAGCATACCTTTCCTCTCCAGTAGAAATTCTTTCCATAACCTTGACAGAAAGATGAGATGAAGGGAAGAGGACACTCAGGACGGTGAATGTAGAGGAAGTTTGATAACAAACCCCAAAATCTAGAGGTACACATAGTGATAGGGCTACAATTAGGAACTAAAAGGTAAATTGTAGTAATAATTGATGCAGCATGCTTTCCATAGTCGAATATTTCACGAATAAGTGACACACAACATACATGCAAAATTGCTGCTTTTAAAATTCTCTTATTTAGTTATAAATCATTTATTTTTTTTAATGTTACATAAACAGTACTTAAAAAGGGAACAAAGCCAGCTATATGAAAATATGGTTTACATGGCTTATATAGTTTTTAAGGTTAGGTGTCCACAAACTTATGTCCATATAGTGTACTTTATGTTACCTATCAATTAATTTCAGAGCAACGGAGCTAGTGCTTATTCTCGTCAGGAGTCAAATTGCCAGCCAGATTACTGAAAACAGGGCGTTATGCAAAGCTGTTTGTGACAGTATCTATTTATAAAATCACTATACAAAATCATATGGAGTATTTGTTTTTTTTGCATTGTTTTGGTTCCTCCAAACATCCACTATGTGTTTATTGTTTCATATGAAAGTGTACACTGAGGAAAAACAGTTATTAGTCATCATTGGACTCACTTGTCCTGGTTTTTGCGGAAGTCCTCCTTATCATGGCACTCGTAAACCCAACCTGGGGCAAAAATTGCTGTAGAAAGTCCGTGTTTACGTACCAGCTCAAGAGCCTAAAAGAAGCATGTTGAGACCGATTTACTTTATTCATTCACTCCTTCATAAGTAAAGTTTCCTACATCCCTACAGCCTTCAGGCAAGCAAAGCACTCTGTCTTGGACTTGTACATAGCATTTAGAATCTTCCAGAAGGTTGCAAATGTCACCTTATTCGTTTCGAACTTTCCTCCCATCACGTCTCCTCTCGCAAACACATCGATGCCAACGTAGATATCGGCCAGGCGCCCCTGTGCTGCTGAATCGGACGCCATGTCCTCCAGACTGCTTTCTGTCCAGTTGTAGTTAGTGAAAATGCCATCACATGCGTCAAAAAACACCCTGTTTACATAATCACAGATTATGGTTTATGGATTATGTGCCACAAGAATTCCAGTTTTCTATAACATAGCATGTAATATGACAAAATACTGTGATGACATGCAGTGGTCTTTGCTAGTATTTGAGCATCTGAGCTCTTTCATTATGTTCACCAGTTTCCTTTTGCATTCCAAAACTCATACCAGGGTGAAGTGTAAATAAGCATGGAAACGAGTGTGTACAGTATTTTTCAGCAATTCCACTTTAAATCCAGTAGATATTTAAAATACATTGTATATGGAATATAGTCATTTTGGTTGTATAGTAGTGTTTTTTTTTTCTCCAGCACTGAATGGCGTAATGGCATTTAGATACCATCCTCTAAGGAAAGAGCAGCTGTAAGCAGATGTATTTAAAGTCACAATGTTCAGATTATCTATAAATAGAATTCCCCCATTTCATGCTCTAACCTGCCTAAAATTCCTGATTTTGTGTTGACATTGTAATGCTACTTTAATGCTCAGTGTATAAACCCATGCCTGAGTCTCACCTGTTACTGTTGTTGAGTTGGTTTTGCCATTTCAGGGACCCATCCTCCAGAACGCTGTCGTACCAGATCACCAAACCTCCGGGAACTTTCTGGTGTATCTGATCAGTCAGGTAGCGCAGGAAAGGAGCCATGTGTTTTACAGAAACTTCCTAAACACACACGCACACATTATACAATCCTTGTCAGCTTTCATGCACAGATATAATGCAACCAATCCTATATCTGTCCCCAAACATTAACCACAGAAAACGTTAAAGGATCTGCAGCTCTTCATGTTATTCTTATTCTCGTTTTCATAATTCAATTTTCTGCACTTTCAAAAATACTGCAATATGTAAAATAACTTCGATTTTGCCCACACTCAGCACGTTCTCGATGTTCACCAGCCAGCCGTCAAAGCCGTAACAGCACGCAATCTGCACCAGTTTATCAGCAACCGAGCGATACTGCTCCTCTCCGGCCAGGAACACCTCACACATCTTCCCTCCATCCGCCCACTCCGTGATGAAGGTGCCTGTCACACAGAGTGTTTTTAACTAATTGTAAAAATATACGTCACGCCATTAAAAAGTACATCGGAATCAGCAGAATTTCAAATGTGTGCATATTTCTATGTATGTGAACCCCGAGACATTGTTTTAGACTTTAAAGATAATACATGAAAATGATCATGTGGACAAAAGCATTGGGACACCTGATTTTTCCAGCAATATGTGGTTCTTCTGTAAACTGTTTGAGGTACACAATTTTTAATAACGTCTTTGGGTTCTGTAGCATTACATTTTCCATTCATTTGAACTAGGAGACCCAAACCTGGGTTGGAATGGAAGATCTCCTGCTATAGAGCACTGACCTCAACCCTAGTGAGCACCTTTTTGATGAATGAGAACCCTGACTGCACCCCCGGCCTCCTCATCTCACCTCCTCCACACTCTTGTGGCTGAATGAGCACAATATCTAGTGAAACATCTTCCCAGAAGGTTATTATAACAGCAAATGTGGAACAGGATGTTTAGAAAGCACATAACAATCTCATGCTCAGCTGTCCACGAACTTACCAGACAGTTTATCATATAGTGTGCATTTGCTGAATGAAAGAGCAAATAATTTGAACTGTATTTCTATTCATTTACATTTACATTCATGATAGAAGGAAAAGGTTCTGGTGAAAATAAAGGATTGGGAAAACACTTGGTGAAACCTGTGACTGACAACTGACCTAGGGAGAGCACGCCGTGTTTGTGAGCAGCGTTTGTCCACATGGCAGGGGGGATGGTCACCATGTTGTGGCTGAAGTAGTTGAAGATGTCTATATATTTCCAGTGATAAAAGACGTACGGAGTGTCGACCTCTGTACCCTGAATAAACCTTAGGAATAAAAAGCACATTATCAAATCACTACTGTGATTTCAGCCATACTTCAACTTTGAGTAAATCTCTAACTACATTATCTGTAACGTACATTATGCACTTCTTTATTGTTTGTACAGTGATATAATCTCGACCTTTTGTAACTAAACGGAACCACGAGATCAGTGTTGACCTCATGATATTAAATTAATTAAATGTTTTATAAAACAAAAATATATGCCTTCATTTCGTGTTAATTGAATGCTCTCTTTTTAATAGTATTCTTGCTTTGTCCATCAGCCATTTGTCAAATCCATAGTGAGCTCTAATGGCACTGAATCTATTCAAGTATCAAGCTGTAACAGTACAGAATGTGGAAAAGTCCAATGGACGTGAATACCGAATACACTGATTGAACATGACTTTTAATGTTTAGGAATGTGGTCCATGTCTATTACCAACCCATAATAAAAAGCGTTTGGAGCACCTACTACTGATAATAGGGTTAGTAAAGTCAGAAAGTCAATTGGGAACCGTACCTGTCCTCCAGGTATCCTCCCATCATGTCATGACACACCAGTGTCCTCATTGGAGTGTCCTTTAGCGAAGGCCATCTTTTCTCCAACGGGACGGTGGCCATGTTGAACGAATTCGCAGTGTCACGTTCCCAGGAAAGCAGCTCATCTAAAGACTTCAAGGCAGAACTGATCGGCTCGGTTGTTTCCTGGTCGTAATCTTGCTCTGTTCAATGGGCAAAACAAACAAAAAAACAAACAGAAAAACAAAACAAATTTGAGAAGAGAGACTTCTCTTATTTGTTTAGTTTTTCTGTTTGTTATTTTGTTATAATATATATGTGTGTGTTTGTTTGTTTTTTCATCGGAGGTGACCGTCGTATCTCTGAAA
Organism: Silurus asotus; assembly: GCA_024362625.1. Lineage (NCBI taxonomy): Eukaryota > Metazoa > Chordata > Actinopteri > Siluriformes > Siluridae > Silurus > Silurus asotus. The sequence goes on along the minus strand of MU541276.1, from coordinate 904,434 downwards.
TGTCGTAAGTCTCAGGGTCGTAGGTCAGGTTCTGGCTGTAAATGTAGATTTGACATGAATCAAAATGCAATTGATGACTAGTGACATTGCTAAATCCTGTAATACAGCAGAGAGCTTTGGATGATCGTTCAAAATGGCTTCAGGCGTGTTCAGACTTCTTTGCAGCGTCATGTCTTTGCTTGCATTGAGGATCAATAACGTTTTTTTCCTGAGCAATGTGACATCGACATATTGCATCCTGCTGGTGGACTCTGGGCTTTTGTTTTTTTTCTGTGTTTGCCTGTTTGGTTGCAATTGTAATGTTGCCTTGAGCATGAAAAAGGCATTATTTAGGAAATGATTATTATTGTGCCACTCATTCCTGACATGCTGAGTACCTGATAGAAGAGAAGTCTTGAAGGTGATGAGTTCGTGGACACTTGTGTGATCCTCTGACCCATCAAGACTAAACTCCGATCTGGTAAATAGAGTTGACATAAACAATTACAGAAATCTGGACCTGATATTGGATAAAAGCACGAGTTAATGGTGCATGAAAGAAAAACAGCACTGTAAATCAGATGATTAAAGGAAAGGTATCAATGAGAGAAACAATGAACTGTTATACTAAGAATGAAGGACTTTTATTATTGACACAAGGCAAAAGAGCACAAACTGCATGTTAACAGTACTGGTTGTCTTGTTTTTGCTAATAGTTTAGGACATACACATGAGAAACTTCACAAACTCTGGTTTGCACTTATTACACGGCAGATAAAACCGCTGGAATCTATTTAGAAATACCCACCCGGTTTCCTTCCGAACAGTCTTTCTCTCTACATCCTCAGTGTCCTCTCTCTTTCTTCTCCGGTTATCATTATTTTCCTTCACCACACTCAAATTTCCCTCCATAATTTAATCAAACTTATCGCAGCTCTGCAGGAAAAGTAAAAAAAACTCAATTACAAGTCTGCCTTCAAAAACATCAACCGGAGCTTCCGGGTTAACGCTGATTGGCTGAACCTGGTACAGATGTGCCTACGTCACTCGGATCCCGGAAGTGATTTTCTGAGTTTAACAACAGGGCTAATGATAAACCGTTTTAAAGATAATTATATAAATAAATATATGATTATTTATAAGTAAATTTTGCATCATGTCGATTTTTACAAGATAACATTTTACATGGTATATATATCTAAGGTTATTAGTAATGTCAGAGTTTCTCTGATGGTACAACGAACAATTACATATTTCATCAAGATCCACTAGCCAGCTTCGCTAGACCTATAATATTAGATTTTATTAGTTTTACCTAACTAACATTCCCAGCTTCAACAGATACCCAAGAGCCAATTCAGTTTACATTAATAATGTGTCTTTTGCGAAAGAGTCGGCTCTTTATTTCTTTTTTTCCAATATTGTTCATTACTACTGAAGACATCCGAACTATAAAAGCACACGTATGAAATTATGTAGTAAACAAAAACGTGTTAAACTTGGTTTACACTTAGTGGTAACATTTGTCTTCCAGCAGGACAATGACCCAAAACACACCTATAGCTATTTGTCCAAGAAGGAGAGTGATGGAGTGGTGCATCAGAGAGCCTGGTCTCCACAATCACCCAATCCAAATCCATTTGAGATGGTTTGGTATAAATTGGACACAAGAGTGAAGGAAAAGCAGCCAACAAACATTTAACACCTCTGGGAACTCCTGAATATTGTTGGAAACCCATTCCAGGTGACTACCTCATGACAAGTTTATGCAGAGCTGTCATTAAAGTGAAGGTCGACTACTTTAAAGAATCGAAAATATTAAATATATTCTGGGTTGTTTAACACGTGTTTTTACTACATAATTCCATGTGTTCTTTTATTGTTTGGACGTTTTCAGTATAAATGTACAATGTAATATATATATATATTGTATATTTATTTTTTTAAATTAGTTTTTCCTTCTGTTTATAAGAAGAAATAAAGGAAAGTCCCCCTATAACCATTTTCCTTCTTTCCAAACAGAGCGCGTTTCATACAGGAGGCACGGCCATCGTTCACCGGAAGTGAAGGTTGAAGTGGGCGTGTCTAAGCGCTCTCCTAAACAAGCCCGTTTGTCATTGCGGTGTCTTTACTGATCTGAATCCTGGTTAAATGGTGGTGATCGGTGCAGATCGGAGTGCCGTGTCTGAACTCTCAATCATGTCGGCTGCGAGTCAAGCAGAGAGAGCTGTGTTGGTGAGGATATTTGTTTTGTTTGTTTTGCTAGCTGCTCTGTTTGCTTCATCAGCTCAGCTCTATAGATATCTACTCAATCAGCACTGATGAAGAACAGGGAGATACCTATGAAAAAGAGATCAGCCACCACAGCAGACATGGCATGCATTTGTATATCAATTTCCCTTCCCAGAAATCCGAATTCTTATGTCAATGCATTTATCATAATTCCCAATCCAAAGTCTTACATCTTGAGCTTTCTCACACAGGAGGAAGAGTTCAACTGGCTCCTCAAGGAGGAGGTACACGCCGTGTTGAAACAGCTGCAGGACATTTTGAAGGTATCTTAGATACATAATGATCAGCTCTGATGCAGTTGGATCTCTCTCCTTTTAAACAATCTCTCATTTCCATCACACAGGAAGCTTCCAGACGCTTTTCAGTGCCTACTCCTGGGATGGAGGGTCAGCTTAAACAAGAGAACTTCATTCTGGGCAGCTCCACGTAAGGGGTCTTTTTGCATTTGTCTGCTGTATGAGGTTTCTAATTGGATGGCATGTTAAGCTCTTTATTGTATAGGCTTTAAAACAGTTTGTGTCCCTCGTTCATAATTGACGTGTCAACCTCAGCTGATTGAATAAGATAAATGTGATCTGATGCAGATCTGGTGATTTGCACTCGTTCCAAATCCTGTAGCATCACTGGGTCAATTGTAAGCAAGTTTAATAAATGCATTAGTGCAGGATTATAGTGACTGTGGCAACCGAGCTGTGCACTTCCCAAATAAAGTTCTGCATTTCTGCAAGGGAAGAAAGAAAGGAAGGAAGGGTGAAAGAAAAGTTAAGTTGGAGGAGTGATCCAGATCAATTACGCTCTGCTTCTTATTAACTATGGACAATCATGTGAAGTTTAGATATTCTGTTCTCTCACAAGTACAGTTTATTCACTCAACTGTTACAGTATACTGTGGGATTTCATGAGTCTGCTGTATGTCATCTTTTGTGTCTTTAGTTATGGCTACACAACTGTAAAAAAAAAAAAAAAAAAAAACTTAATAAGATTGATTTACAGGCAAAACAACAACATTTGACAATAACACATTTTTATTATTTTACAAGTTTACTATATAATTCCCTACGTGTTCTATTGTAGTTTGGATGTATTGAATATAATGTACAGTGTCTAAAATATATATAAAAAACAAACAAAGAACCACTTTCCTGGTACTGTGTGTGTGCGTGTGCGTGTGCGTGTGCGTATATATATAATGTGTTTGCAGAATCTTGAAAATTTTAAATTATATTTAAATTTTTCTAGCTATTTAATTATTTATATTTGTTTAAAATATTTTTAAGTTCAAAAACCTTCTGATTATTTTGTATGTAAATTTTAGAATGAAATTCAAGGAAAAACAACTTAATTTGTACATTTTGGACCCTACTGGGAACAAAAGCAAAAAACAACGTGTATTTACAACAGCTCCGATATATACAAATAGAATGAAAATGTTAAGTGGAAGAATAAAAACACTTGCTCCAGTTTCCTAACATCGCTGGGATATGCAAAGAAAGAATTCCACTGTGATACAACGTATATGTAAAAATCCCCCTTTTATATAATTAAATATAATTGAAAGCAAATAAAATAAAGCAGGAATAGAAATCAAATTTGCAACTTAACAAATATGTCCCAACATTTTTTTTGTTTTTTTTTTTTGACTAATGATCTGTAAATTCTACCTCTTTAAATATAAAGGTAGTGAGGAATATCAGGACATTCCCAGTAAACAGCATAGTGCAGCACAATCCTGTTCCCTCCACATAACAAACACATTATTCTATTTTGTGTTTTTGTGTTTAGCATGGACCAGGTGAAAGGAGTCCTGACTCTGCAGGGTGACGCTCTGACTCAAGCTGTAAGTGTTTCTGTATCACGTCCACTCCTGTCCCTTTGTGTAGTCAGGCGTCCAGGTCCGTCAGTGGTTTCCAGTCATAGAGGATGATTTAGTAAAGACCAATTCCCAAACCTCAACAAACTACTCAACAAATTACCCTAAACTGCTAGTATGCAATACTTTACACTGATCATAATGATACAAGTCTCATTAAAGGAATATCATATATGCAAAAAATGTAAAAGGTCTTCTCAGAGACCACAACAGTAGAAATGACTATCTCACAGACGAGTGTAATATTTAAAACATCAGCCCACAGAGCGTTTTCCAGAAAATAACACTGAATTATATACATTTTTGCTTAATAAGATGCGGTAGGGCTTATTTTCGGAGGATGTCTTATATTTTCATGTACAAGAATTTATCTAATGAACATTTATTTATGTACGGTACAAAAATCTATATTTCATCCAATCATGTTGTGCTCATTATCACCATCTTGGTTGTCAGCTAACCTTGTTATCTATTAAACCCCAGTGGAAGCTGATGACTAAGATGATGATAATGAGAGCAGTACAAAGTGGATGATATATGGGTGTTGACTCAAATTATAATTTATATTACCAGTATAATCTTAATATTATATTACTATAATTATTATATTAATATTTTATAATTCAGTACATCATCGTGTGTTGCAGCGGACCTTCAGTACTGCCTTAAATGCTTATGTATAAAGTAGGATTATAGTTCATGGTTTAACCCACAAGCTAGCATTAAAACCACAAAAACTGGGTTATGAACTAGGTGACAAATTAGGGTCACAGTAAACAGGATAATGTGCAGAGCAGGATTTTATATATATAATTATATATAATAATTAATTATAGTATATAAGTTATTATATACATATATATAATTATTATATACATGTATATAATTACATTTTTAAGCCTATTTTTTTGCACCAATTAGCATTATAACAAACAGGCTAGCAGAAAGAAGTAGCTTTAATAGTGAACAAGCTTAAAGGAAAATATTAAAGCAATCAGGCAAAGTCAGATTATTATTTATTATACATTTTTGGAGTTTTTTGATTATTAATTAAGCGAATTAATTTAAAGCATGGAAAGCATTTGCGTTTGTAAGTAGTTAAATATTCTGCTCAGCAAGTAAAGGTGTTTTAAGAAATTTGCTGTTTATAGTAAACACATGGGATGCCTTTTATTTTTTTTAAACACCAGTATTTGTCTTATTCTTGCTTATACATTAGATGAACAAAACTTTGTGGACACCTAAGCATAAGATCTGTGAGTGCTTTTTGAACATCTCATTATGTAGTCTTACCACATGTAGTCTCTGTTGTTTTTTTTTAAATAACCTCCACCTTTCGGGAAAGATGTTCCAGTAAAACCAACTTTGCAGATCTGTGGAAATCATTCAGCCACAACATTGTTAGTAAAGTCAGGTTCTGATGAAGGTGAGGTGAAGATGTCTAGGGTTCAGTCAGCGTTCCAATTCATCCCAAAGGTGTTCAATAGGGTTGAGGATCAGAGCTCTACAGCAGGAAATCTTCCATTCCAACTCATGTAAAGCATATGTTCATGGAGCTGACTTTGTACACAGGAGCATTATCATGCTGGAACGGGTTTGGGTCTCACAGTTCAAGAACACATATGGCTGAAAAAGTCCCAATACTTTTGTCTATATACTGTATGACTTTTGTTTTAAGCGTGATTCGAGGTCATTGGCTGTATCGTCATGTTGTTTTGCAGGACATCAATATTAAGATGGCTAAAAGCACTCAGGTGATGCACTTCACATTCCGGGAAGATAAACAGTGGAAATTGCAACAGGTGGGCTCATATCACGCAACAGTCACGTATTCCACGGCCCAATTAAAATCGATATATAACATACTTAAAATGTAATCTCTTCCCAGATAGATAAAGAAATTAAGGACAGCAATTTCTCAAATAAGCAACGTATACAATATACAATACATTAAATACAATATACATGTGTACATCTATCTTTTTTTACTTAAAAGCTTAATGTCGCCCCATAACTCCATCCTGTGTGTTTGCTCGCAGATCCAGGATGCGAGGAATCATGTGAACCAGGCACTTCAGCTGCTCAGCAGCCGTGATGAGAGCTATCACTTCAAAACCGGTGCTGAGGTCAATAAGGTTCGTTCACTGCAGCACACTTTGAACAATGACTTCATAGATGTGATTTTGGGATGGCTGGTATACAAAGGAAAAGCAGGTTTAAGCGATTCTTTTCAGGAAAAATACATAAGGCTTTATGAGGCTGGGTCTGATTTCTTCCTGGCCCAGACCGTAGAGTCACACTATTGAATCAGCATTAAAAAAAAGGTAAAAATATTTCATTCTCAAAAGCACAACCAAAGTTGAGTGACTTTAACATGACATTGGCATATGTTGAGCACTAGTTAAAAGTGAGTTGATCATGGGATGAGTGTACTGTACTTTCTTTCGGCTTCTCCCATTAGGTGTCGCCACAGCGGATCATCCGCATGTTTGATTTAGCATGTTTTCACGCTAACCCGGGCCGCAGCAGTGAGAGCGCCGCATCCTAACCACTAGACCACCAGGGAACCTGTATGTTGAGTGTACATTGAGCATTATTTAAAGAAGTTAAGCGTGAGATGAGTGTATGATAAGTGCGCGTTGAGCATTATTTGAAAAATAAGTTGACATGAGATGAATGTTGAGTATTCCTGAAATTATTCCTCGAGTAATTAGAATACAAAAAAGCATCAAGGCAAATAATTTTGTCCATTTCATTCAGTCCATTTAACTACAGACGGAGCACTGTGTTTCCCCACAGACCATTATTACTGCTGCACCACCCGCCAAAAACACCAGACCGCGCTGGGGTCTCATTTATAAACGGGGGAAGGGATTTACCGACAGACAGCGTGCATATCCGTTGCGTGGAAAGTGTTGAATCCACACAAAGGATATGTGCGCCGTCTATGTCCTCCTTTTCGCCTTCTACGTTTCCACGTTGTGCACACGCAGGGCTCAGGGTTTACTTACAGGTGCGCACTTTCTCCCAACAAGTTTGTTCTATTTATAAACCACAACCTTTACTATGAAGGTGGTGTAGGCATGTTTTTAGCCTGGTCTTGTGCCTATGCCACGTTTATAAATGAGACCCCTGATCAGGTAACAATGAAGACGCTGCAGAATAAAAAATGGAGGAACGGAAAGAAAACAGTGAGGGACGAGGAGAAAATTCAGGCCAAAGAACACAACAGAAAGTTTCTAAATCATTTCAAACTAAAAGACAAAGAAACCTCTGTACAGTGTGTTTACCCTTTCTTAGCATAATGATTTTTATTGATATTTGTATTTGCATTTTGATGCGATATGGCAATCAAATGCACTAAATGTTTTTTTTTGCACATATTGCAATTTCTCATTTTAAGAGACCCGTTTTCTTTTCTTTTGTACAATTATTTTTGCTCTTTAAAAAAGAAACAATACTTCTTATCCTATTACTCGATTAATCGATGGACTGATCGGTTGAATACTCGATTGGTAAAATAATCGATAGCTGTAATGTTGAGCACTTGAAAGTAAGTTACAAATGGGATGAGTGTATGTTGAGCGTATGTTGAGCACTAGTTGAGTTAGTTGAGCGTGGGATGAGTGCATGTTGAGCGTGGGATGAGTGCATGTTGAGCGTATGTTGAGCACTAGTTGAGTAAGTTGAGCGTGGGATGAGTGCATGTTGAGCACTAGTTGAGTAAGTTTAGCGTGGGAGTAGTGTATGTTGAGCACTAGTTGAATAAGTTGAGCGTGGGATGAGTGTATGTTGAGCGTACGTTGAGCACTAGTTGAGTAAGTTGAGCGTGGGATAAGTGTATGTTGAGCGTACGTTGAGCACTAGTTGAGTAAGTTGAGCGTGGGATGAGTGTATGTTGAGCACTAGTTGAGTAAGTTGAGTGTGGGATGAGTGTATGTTGATTGTACGTTGAGCACTAGGTGAGAAAGTTGAGTGTGGGATAAGTATATGTTGAGTGTACGTTGAGCACTAGTTGAGTAAGTTGAGCGTGGGAGTAGTGTATGTTGAGCGTACGTTGAGCACTAGTTGAGAAAGTTGAGAGTGGGATGAGTATATGTTGAGTGTACGTTGAGCACTAGTTGAGAAAGTTGAGTGTGGGATAAGTATATGTTGAGCGTACGTTGAGCACTAGTTGAGTAAGTTGAGCGTGGGATAAGTATATGTTGAGCGTACGTTGAGCACTAGTTGAGAAAGTTGAGTGTGGGATAAGTATATGTTGAGCGTACGTTGAGCACTAGTTGAGAAAGTTGAGTGTGGGATAAGTATATGTTGAGCGTACGTTGAGCACTAGTTGAGTAAGTTGAGCGTGGGATGAGTATATGTTGAGCGTACGTTGAGCACTAGTTGAGTAAGTTGAGCGTGGGAGTAGTGTATGTTGAGCGTACGTTGAGCACTAGTTGAGAAAGTTGAGAGTGGGATGAGTATATGTTGAGTGTACGTTGAGCACTAGTTGAGAAAGTTGAGTGTGGGATAAGTATATGTTGAGTGTACGTTGAGCACTAGTTGAGTAAGTTGAGCGTGGGAGTAGTGTATGTTGAGCGTACGTTGAGCACTAGTTGAGAAAGTTGAGAGTGGGATGAGTATATGTTGAGTGTACGTTGAGCACTAGTTGAGAAAGTTGAGAGTGGGATGAGTATATGTTGAGTGTACGTTGAGCACTAGTTGAGAAAGTTGAGAGTGGGATGAGTATATGTTGAGTGTACGTTGAGCACTAGTTGAGAAAGTTGAGTGTGGGATGAGTATATGTTAAGCGTACGTTGAGCACTAGTTGAGTAAGTTGAGCGTGGGATGAGTATATGTTGAGCGTACGTTGAGCACTAGTTGAGTAAGTTGAGCGTGGGAGTAGTGTATGTTGAGCGTACGTTGAGCAATAGCTGAGTGAGTTGATCGTGATTCACACTGTTAACATTTACAATGATGTCTATGTTGATTTCTCATCTAACATGCTTCACTGAAGCAGTCAGTCACGGTGTTGACGTCCTGTCAACAAAAATCTTTGCTCAACCAACTGCTGTATCATGTTTTGCCCGGCGTGCTATTGTACAGGTTTTTCCTGTACACCATCAGGAAGATTTCTCTATTTCACTTCATCGAGGTAACAGTGATTTTAAACATTTAGCAAAAGGGAAGTCCACAAGCTTGTCTTTGTGCAGTTTTAAAGTGTTTAAAGGTAATTTATCAAATCCTGTTAAAGGCAGTTAAACCGTAGTACCCAAATCATTGAATGAGTGAAGATTAAAGTGTAATCGAATCTGACGTTCTCTTATAGCTGATGGATGCCGTAATGATGCAGTTGACCCGAGCACGCAATCGTCTTACCACACCGGCTACCATGACTCTGCCTGAACTCGCCTCCACCGGATTAATGGTAAATATATACTTTTTATTGACAAAATTATTGGGACACCACACACTTTTTTTTTGCCAAATGCGTCCCAAAACAATTGGAGACACACAATGGTTGGGTGTCCACAAACTGTTGGTCATAATGTACAAAAAAATAGACACTCAACCATTTTATGACAGCCGTCTAAACATGTGTAAACAAATGTAGTTTGCTTCTTCAGGTTTACGTGACTGCGCAGTGAAAACACAAAAGTAGGCTAATCATCACTTGCTAGGTTAATTATTACATGTAAAACCATATAAACCCAGACTGAGTGATAATCCCAACAATTCAGATTTGTTCAATTCAGAGTTCTAGATAATTCTTCTTATTGTTTTCTCACACAAGATACCCAATATGATTTATATGCTGAATATGAAATGTTACATTATACCGTGAATAGAACGACAGGAGTCACATATTCTGTAGTGTGATTCGAGACAGGCATTTTCTACTCTGCTTTATTTTTTATTTTATTTTTTTAGATTGTTTAGCCAGGAATGTTGACCTTTGCTCAGAGTCAGAGTAGTTTTGACTTACTTTGTGCATGTGTGTGCAGTCAGATAAGCGTGTTTCTGCCAATGCGCTATCGTCCCTTGCATAAACATCATTTGCAAAACAAACGTCATCGGATTTGTTTTTGCCACTGCGTCCCTTTCTCCGTGACATACTTTTCTCTCCTCAGAGGATGTTCACGCCCCCGATGCCCGGCGACTTGATGGTGAATTTGTACATAAACCTTAGTAAGCTCTGCCTGACCGTCTATCAACTGCACGTGCTTCAGCCCAACACTACTAAGGTATGAAGGGTTGCAGTATTTTTTGACCAAAGGTATTGGGACACCTGACTTTTCCAGCCATATGTGGTTCTTCACCAAACTGTTACCACAAAGTTTGGGTTTTGTGTATTTGTCCAACACTGTCTTGTGTTGTCTTGCACTGTTTGCACATGATGCACTTTACGTGGTGAGGATACTTTTTAGTCCTTAGCCTTGTGTTTTCTGTAATGTAGCTCTATATTGTTAAATGTAGCACCAGGGTTCTGGAGGAACATTGTTTCATTTCACTGTGTACTGTGGCAGCTATATATGGTTGAAAAGCTTCTTGACTACTTCTTGACAAAGTTGAAGGCAATTGTACAGGATGTCTCTGGATGCTGTAGTATGAAATTTTCCCTTCACTTGAACTAGGAGACCCAAACCTGTTCCAGCATGACAAACGTCCCTGTGCACAAAGCCAGCTCCATAAAGATATGCTTTACATGGACTGGTACAGTGCTATAGTACTCTGACCCTATTAAACACCTTTGGGATGAATTTGAACACTGATTTTACCTCAGGCCTTTTTACCTCTCCAACATCAGTACCTGACTTTACTAACATCCTTGTGGCTAAATGAGCACAAATCTCCACAAAACCTGGTGGAACATCTTCCCAGAAGAATGGAGGCTACTATAACAGCAAATGGAGACTACATGTGGAATGGGATGTTCATAAAGTTTGGGGAAGAATCACATAGGGTTGGAAAAGTCAGTTATTCCAGTACTTGTGTGTATTTGACATTTGATTTACACGTGTTGTTTTTCCGTAGAACTTCAAACCAGCAGGAAGTTCAGTTACACATAATCCTGGATCGATGTTGTAAGTCATCCTTTTTTTTTTTCCTTATTTTCTTTTTTTACTTTGAACTTTGTTTAAGAGATTGATTGAAATAATAGTAATGATAGAAACAATAGACATAGCCTTTAGAATAGTAACAATAATGAAATCATCATTTATTTGATTATAATAATTAAAAAAAAAAACGAATTATTTTTGTAGTCGGGACGAAAAAAAAAAAAATTATATATATATATTTATAAACATAAATGAAAGGTGTCTTTATGAATGATTAAAAACAGTTTTTTCCCTCCACAGTGAACTAAACAACACTAAGTTCGAGGTGAGCCACGTGCACAAAGTGGAGTGTGTGGTGCCGTGGTTGAACGACACCCTGGTGTTTTTCACCATCTCACTGCAGCTCTGCCAGCAGCTGAAAGATAAGGTGAGTAAGTCTATATTTGGCTCTTCACATTTAAGTTGTGACCGCTCGAATTAGGTTTACTTTAACCAAAAATAGACATACTGTGAAAAATCCCTATAGCATCCCTATAGAAGAGAGAGAGTCCTCAAAGAATAACTTGCCGCAGAAAACGCTGGGCTTCTATTGGTCATGGTGATACCATGGTGTCCACCAGCTGACCCTCGGTTTAAACGAGGACGGCCCTCGTGTTGTTTTTTATCCCTATGATGTTTAACTAGCTAAGCTAAGCTAAGGTGGAACCTAAATAGTATGGGGCTAAATAGGATCGTGTTCATATAATTGACATTTTGCATTAATGGCATTTGGCAGACGCCTTCATTCAAAGCGACCTACATTTATCTCATTCATACAACAGAGCAGTTATGGGGATTAAGGGCCCTGTATAGGGGCCCAGAAATGGCAGCTTGGTGTAGCTGTGATTTGCATTCTTGACCTTTGGATCCAAAGTCCAATGCCTCAACCACTGAGATAGCACTTCTAGAATGTTCTAATGTTTTACCACAGAGTTACCTGGACAACAGTGCGTACATGGTGAGTCCAAAACAGGATATGTGCAGCAAAGCACATACCTGTAGAGCTGTATCCTGTTCTAGGTATTCTACTAAACTTATTTTTTATTTATTTAACTTCCTCTCACATGAAACAACTTCTGTCAGATAGCTGACAGCTAAAAACATGATAGGGTGCATCTACATTCATTCACGCTTCATCGGGTGGTGCCTGCTCATAACCTCTCAATAAAATGTCTGTCAGGATCATTTCAAGAGGAGCTTCCACAGAAATCATGGCCTTGTCAGAGGACTAACTCAGACTTATCCAGACGTGTGTAGACGAACATGGCAGCATTAACTGCTGGAAAAATTCACTGGTTGCAGCTGTAGACACGCGGCTATTTGTGGCACGATATGATGGTTCCGTTGAAAGGCATGTGTTATATATTGTGTAAATGAGGTCCACCATCTGCAGGAGGCACAAAGCAGAAAGGAAAAGATCCCCAGGGGTATTTGTCATAGACCAGCACGGCTTTGTGGACGATCTCGAAAATTTCCAAGCGATTCTTATCACCCTTGGCAGTTAGGATGGTGGCAGTCTAACCGAGTTTTGAGATAATGGGCAGCATAGAATCACAACTAACAAATCGTAGTAACATTTTGTATTATTATGTTAAGTTGTTGTTGTTGTTTTTTTGCAGATTTCTGTGTTCTCCAGCTTCTGGAACTACAGGCCCTTTTAATGACCTGTTATGTCAAAAATGTCAATTTGTGCAAGTGCAAAACTCAATATAAAACCAAACTTTAAATGCGCAAAAGAAAACACACCACACCAACTGTTCATTTATCTTCAAGCATTAGAACTGGATAGAATGAGTTCATGGAAATGAAACCAGGATGATGAGTAACTTGGATTTAATGTTCAATATTGAAGTAAAATCCTGTTATTCCGTTCTTTTTTTTGTTTTTTTTAAACTGTGAAATGTTAGAAGTATCCGAGCTATGATCAAAACGTGGTTAGCAGTGTTTTTCAAATGACACTATTGTAACGTTATCATTCCTTATGCTTGTTTTATGGTCCATGACACATTTCAATGAATCATAGGCATTTTTTTCTTTTTTTCTTCAGTTTGTCCGAAAGTGTTTATAATTTTGCATTGAGGTAAAATTATATACATTTTACCTTGGGCAACTTTTGCTGATTATTTTTTTGCATTAATGTACACTCGTATGGCCAAAAGTGTCCGTCACACCCGTATGTGGTTCATGTTCAAGCTGTTGCTGCAATAATGGTATAGAATGTCAAACGTTACAAATTCCCTTCAGTGTTAATAGGAGGCCAAAATCTGTTCCAGCATGACGATGCTTCGTGCTCCATGACACTGGGTGTTTTACTCAACAGGAATATTAACTGACCAAACATCAGCTCACCAAACATCCGAGTAAAGGTTATTATAACAGCATAGTTTGATTTAGAACATATTGGTGTGATTCATTAGGCGTCCACAAACATTTGGCCATGGTGGTGTAATCACGCACTACATGACCATATTAGCTACACTATATGGCCAAAGGTTTAAGGACACCTGACCATATGACGGTGCTTTTTGAGCATCCAATTCCACCTTTAGTCCTAATTTGCTGTTATAATAACCACCACTCTTCTGGGAAGATTCCAGGCACTGATGTAGGTGAGGTAAGGAGACCTGGGGTGCAGTCACCATTCCAATTCATCCCAAAGGTGTTCTCCTAGTTGACATAAGGGGAAAATTTCACTCTACTGCATCTGAAAACATTCTATAAAATTGTATACCTACAGCATTTTGCTCACAGTTTGGGAAAGAACCACATATGACTGAGGAAGTCAGGCGTCCCAATACTTTTGCCTACATTGTGTATATTGTACACTTATACATTCCTTCTATTCCTGTATTGACTCTGTTTGTTACTCCTCCTCCTATGATACAAGCCGTGCTGTCTGTGTTAAATTATTCCTATGTTTTATTTATTCAACATGGTATTATAATTGTTTGACTTTTCCAACTCAGAACATGTATCTTTGTGTTAAAGGATATATTTTCCCTCTCTACATTTGTTTTCCGTCCACTCGAATAACTGTGCAATAAACATATTGAAGTCGATCATGTCCGTGTGCTCTTATTGAAATAATATGATTTTATGTACATGGTAGCCTCATTAGCCAGTGTCACCTGGTGACTTGACCATACCTCATTTCTCTACTAAATGATGCTTCCTGGTCTGAAACCTGTTTATGGAAGTCCAGATACTTGTCCAGAAGTCCAGAAACTTGAATGGTGCATGCGTCAGATTCTACGGATTGGATGCTGAAATTACAGGTGAGATCCATGTTCTTCAGGTGAACTCAGAGTGGACTAAATTTTTCCCTTCACCCAAACCACGATATCCAATCCTGTTCCAGCATGATAATACCCATGTGCACAAAGCCAGCGCCATGAAGATATGCTTTACATGGGATGGAGTGGAAGATCTCCTGCTTTAGCGCTCTGACCTCAACCTGATTGAAGACCTTTAGGATGAATTTTTCATGCTGACTGCACCCCAGGCCCCCTCACCCTTGGGTTAATAACACCCAAACAATCTCCACAAGCACAACTGCAAACTCTAGTGGAACATCTTCCCAGAAGAGTGGAGGTTGTTAAGGTCACATCGTGTACATAATAGGGTTAAAACCTCACAATGCTGTTCTCAAATAAATCAAATGTACCACAATGTACAGTACACTATATTGTACTTTTATTATTTTACAGAGAATCATAAGCATGTCGTTACAGCAGCAGGAAGCAGAGTGCAATTACATTCAAAAGTGAAGAATTACTTCTTTTTTTTTTTCTTTAAAACAATAAGTTAAATTGAGCTAGAGCTACAGTAATTATTACAGCGTCACTGTCAACTTTATAAAACATCCCCGATTAGTTCCTCATCTTCTACATTCTCTTACACTATATAATCTTTAGCATTAATGTGGCAAAATACAGCAGTAAAAACATTGGAAAGTGTTTTGAAAAGAAGTGCAAACAGGCCGGACTCTCATCTCGAGCTTTAGGGCTCCAGTGCCATGTTGTCGATGCCTATTTTATGTCTTTTGGGCTGTAAATAAGTACAAACAAAACAGATGATTCCCGTTAGCAAAAAAAACACTGACATTTTGATTTCCGGGAAAAGAAAAAAAACGAAGTGCTGCGGTACCTTTTCGTCGCAGAAGCAGCAACAGCAACAGCAGCGGATCAGAACCAGGATGATGAGCAGCACAACCATGCCTGAGGAAACAAAAGCACATGTTTACCAATGAATCAGCTTTTATTACTCACAGTGCTACAGTTCAACATCCTGTGTCACTGTTTACTTTAATCATACCCCCGGAAATACTTTATTCCTCTTTCGCCTAGTTTGTCTTTTTGGGTAACAATTTACACAGACCTTATAGCAGTTGTTAGCAAATGAGTCCTTCACCAGCCTCCATTTATATGGATGTTATCTAGCATTGTTTTCTAGCACTGCTGCAATCCTCCTGGACATAATATTTACCAGAGCTGCACAGGTTGTTGCTGGGATCCTCTTCCACTCCTCCATAATAAATCAGAGCTGCTGGATGTTAGAAAAATGTCACATGAAACACAGCTCCCCAGTACCAGCAGCACTCATGCAGCCCCAGACCATGATGCTACCACCACCATGCTTCAATGTAGGCAGGAAACAATTTTCTTGGTATTCCTCACCAGGGTGTCACCACACATGCTGGACACTATCTGAGCCAAACATGGTTATCTTAATCTCATTAGACCACAGGACATAGTTAAAGTAATTCATGCTATTGGACAGGTTTACTTCAGCAAACTGTTTGCAGGCTTTCTTGTGAGGCAGCTTCAGAAGAGGCTTCCTTCTGGAATGACGGCCAAGCGAACCTCTAAAGCAATGCTGCAGCACTCATGCGTCTGACCCACAGCATGAGGACTCGACTTCTTCGATGGACCCTTGCGAGGTCTGTTCTGAGTGGAACCCGTTTTGAAAAACCTCTGTATGACCCTGGCCACTGTACCGTAACTCAGTTTCAGGGTGTTACCGATGATCTTACAGCCTCGGCCATCTTTATGGAGAGCAACAATTCTAATTCTCAAATAGGACATGTGGCTTTGCATGGGTAAATCATGTACAGCTGTTATCACTTAGGGTGTACTCACTTTTGTTGTTTCAGAGGCCAGTAAATTTATACTGTTACGCAAGCTGCACTTTGACTACTTTAAAATGTATCCAAGTTTCATTTCTATAGTAATGTCCCTTGAAAAGATCTACTGTAATGGTTGCTGAAATGTGAGGGGTGCACTCACTTTTGTTAGAGATATATGACATTTATATTCAAGTCATCTTGAGGACACTGTACACTGAATAACTGATGTATAAGACCCTTTATTAGCTGTCAGTATACAACTGACTTATTCTTCACATAGACTGGTGTTTGTTCTACATTGGACTCAGATGTTCTTCTATAGACCTGTTTCAAAGAGGTCTACAGTTGTCCACGCTAAGCCGATACATAAAGCTGCTCGTAGTCACACCGACTCACCGATGAAGATGAAGAAAATGGCGAAGGAGGCGATGTCCCAGTCCGACTGAAACATCTGCTTGTTCTGCAGCCGGCTAAAAACATCGTTGACCTGGTTCTGTAACTCCTGCTGCAGGTTGTCCTGAGACATCGTGGCTGTGTTCAGAAAAAAAGAAAAGACAACAATGTCAGAGATAATAAAGTTTGTGGACACCTGACTATCACATCTTGTAGGCAGTAGCATGACATTTTCCTTTCACTCAAACTAAGAGACTCAAACTTGTTCCACTATGATAATACGTCTTTGCACAAAGCCAGGTTCGAGTGGAAGATCTCCCGCTATAGCTAGAAACCTTATTGAACCTCTTTGGGATGAATGTAAACGCTGATTGCACTCCAGGCTTCCTCACCTCACCCACATCAGGACCTAACTTTACTAATGCACTAATGGATGAATGAGCACAAATCTCCACAAAATCTATTATAACGTCTTCCCAGAAGTGTGGAGGTTTCTATAACAGTAAATGAGGACTAAAAGTGGAGTGGGATGTTCTAAAATAAACAAATGTCCTCTTACTCGTCTACACTTTCTGCATGTTCTACACAGTGTAATGGGATCTGGACTATTTCAGAACTTGGACTTTAAGGAAAACAAACAAGGAACAAGGAAGAAGTCAAATGTATTGGTTCAATTAGGCGTAAGACCTGCCTCATGTCTCCTAATTCTCATTTCCCATTAAAAAGGGATTTATTTTCTTTTATTGTTTAAATGTGAAGCCCAAAACTGTGTTTAAACAGAATACAGAACCAGGTTATATTTAAGGTTCTATAGTTATTATTAATAAAAACATCATGACCATTTTAACACTTTGACCACAGTTCATATGTTTCTAAATAAAGATAAATGATGTTATAAAAGTTTGAATAATATAATAATAAAATCCCCTGCCTTTGTTTACTGTTCAGGCCTGTTATTATTATCATTCAGCGTCATCTCAGTTCAACCCAAATTAATGATACAGAACACTATATAAACTCTCACTAACACATTAATAAGAGGTGTTTCAGTCTTCTTTTACATGTTTAGACTTAAAACAGTTCCTGGAGAGACATTAAAAAAGCTTCGAGCTCACCTGGGATTTTGTTGATTTCTTTGTATAGTTTCCGGGATCCACCTGTTTGATCACCTGCCTGCCTGGAGTTTTGCCCACACTGCGCATGCGCGCAATACTTTGATGGCGTATTTTACTGTAGTGATTATCTCTCACATTAACCACACGAACAGCAGATAGCGAGTCCTCGCGCTCTTTTTAAACCGGAAGCAGTCTCGTGTTTTAAGTCACCACATTTTCTTAGAGTCAGAGCCGCCGAGTAAAGGTGTTGGTATAGAGTATGTGCTGGAGAAATGTAAACACTTGGCCGCTAGGGGGCTCTAAATCACCACATAAAGAATTATAATTCAACATCAGTCAGATTCAGGGAAGAGGTCAGACAGGGGCTTGGTGGTGGTGAAGAGGTGCTGGATGATTGGGCAACTACTGCAGAAGTGATCAGGGGGACACCTAGAAAGGTACTTGGTGTGACACCTGGAAATAAAAAGGAAGACAAAGAGACGTGGTGGTGGAATGAGGAAGTGCAGGAGAGCATAAGAAGAAAGAGGTTGGAGAAACAGAATTGTGATCGACAGAGTGATAAGAAAAGTAGGCAGGAGAACAAGGAGATGCTGCAGCAGGTTAAGAGGGATGTGGCAAAAGCAAGGGAAAAGGCATATGAGGAGCTTTATGAGAAGTTGTACACTAAAGTAGGAGAAAAGGATTTGTATCGATTGGCCAGGCAGAGGGACCGAGCTGAGGGATGTGCTGCAAGTTAGAGCAATAAAGGATGGAGATTAAAGTGTGTTGATATATATATGTGTGTGTGTGTGTGTGTGTGTGTGTGTGTGTGTGTGTGTGTGTGTGTGTGTGTGTGTGCCTTACATTTTAATTATATGTCTATTTTCATGTTTAGATGTTGGACAGTCGTAAAAAGCATTACACTACATGTCGTTCTCTGTATGAATGTATGTGACAAATAAAATGTTTATTTGAATATCATAATTATCATCAGAATCAGAACTTTTTTTAAGTATATTTCCACTTACAAGGAATTTGTTTTGGTGACGGAAGCTTCCAGTTGCACAATTTTTATAAACGACAAGAAAAAAGGTAAAAAAGAAAAAGAAAAAAGATACTATAAAAAGTGGTATTGCACATTTAAAATAAATCAATCAATAAATAGAATGTATTTTTGGACCAAAAAAATCATCATATAATAATTATTATCATTTAATTCATCATGATTATATAATAATCTTAAAATTAAATTATATCATTATTATCTCATAATAATCATCATCATCATCATTGTCATAATCATTATTATGAAGAAAACCACAGAAAAATAGGACAGAACCGAGGGGTGGGAGCTCAGTGGTTAAGACATTGGATCGAAAAGTCACAAGTTTAAATCCCAGCACCACAAAGTTGACACTTTTGGGCCCTTGAGCAAGGCCCTTAACCCTCGACTGCTCAGTTGTAAGTCGATAATAAATGTAATGCATGGGCAGTTGCTGCTGAGACATAAGCCGGGGTCTGGTCACCTGGACGATGGTGTCTGATGTTAAAAGACTCGAAACACACGTCATCTGCATCTGCATAATGTATCTTTCACCATCATTATATTATAATAATAATAATCATCACCATCATAATTATTATTGTGATGATCATTTATTGTCCTACAGTCACAAACACACATTAACCATTAATAATGTAGTAAAATGAAATCTGTAAATGTTAGAAACTGAGCAGTGAAGCATCAGTTTTCTGCTATTTATTGAAATATTAACTTCACCCCTTAAATACATTAAAATTAATGTGTACTTTTGTACTTTTACCCGAGTAGAAAGGTAAAAGGATCTTTTTAGAGAGGTAATGTTTAACTACTTGGTACAACATAAACTCAACCAAACACAGACTATTTTATTTATATGTGTCTAAATAAGTCATTACAGACATAAATCACTCAAATCCTGATACATTTAACAGCTACATACCAAAAAAGTGTTTAATGTGTAGCTACTTAACTTGAACACCAGGTGACGCTGTCTCCGATTACGAGTCGCCTTTTCTTCCAGACCTTACCTCTGACCTTTACTTTTATTTTTATTATTTATGTTTTATTATTATTATTACTATTATTTTTATTAGTATTATTAATATTTAAAAATTTATCTAGAAAACATACACATCAATTCCAGGTGTATAAAAAATATAAAAAAGAAACTACATATTACATATTACAAAATTGTAAAAACTTGAAATTCCTAGTTACACGTATTAGTTAAATATCCCGCCCTCTGCAATATGATTGGCTCGTTCTCGCATTGATGAAAAAGCTGCTGATTGGATAGCTTGCATGTCGTTCACGATACCGCTAAGCAACACATATAAGAGTCTGTTGAAAGTGTTTCGAATCGGTGAAGTCGACTCCGGGATAAAACATCATAACGTTTACTAAATACAACAGGCACACTGTCTTGTTTTCTGAAATTAAATTAACATAATATTAAATGCATTAAATATTTTATTTCCATCGTCAGCCCGTGAGTTTGAGTCAAATATAACAGAATCGATACAGTTTCGATTCTTCTGTTTGTACTAGCTGGAGTGGGAGTCGATTCGAATCGATTCTTTTAGTAATTTAGGATATACTTCAGTGAAAGTCGAAAGTCTGTAATACGTTTGCAAATAAATAAATTAATTTAGGCTGAAAGGGCGCATTTATATGTTTCTGGTTAATAAGAAAGTAACACTCGTATTTCTTGGAGATAAAAATGGCCTTATTAATTAGATGAATTAAAGTGTTTAAAAGAATGAAAATGTATATACAGTATATATAGTATGTATGAATGAGCTGAAGCTAGGAGCAGACAAGGGGGCGGGGCTTATCGCCGAAAGGGCGGAGGAGGAAATAGAACACAGTGGGATGAGGTTCGTACTTCCGGTTTTTCCAGCTGGCAGCTCCGGGAAGCAACGATGGCCGCGGTTCCGGTTCAGGCGCTTCGGGTGTCGGATATTAAGGAGCCGACGATATTGTTCGAGCGATACAGCACGGATGAAATCCGCGCGGTGGAGCGGAAAGTACGAGGGGAGATCGAGCAGAAGAAAGAGGAGCTGCGGCAGATGGTCGGGGAGCGGTACAGGGACCTGATCGAGGCTGCAGACACCATCGGAGAGATGAGGGAGTGCGCAGAGAAAGTGGTACAGTCCATCCAGGACATGCAGAACTATTGTCACACACTGAAACACAACAAACAAACGCCTCCGAGCAGCAGAAAAGAGGTACGTAGAAGTCACCACAATGTTCTTATCACTCCCTCTCTTCCAACATTGTACTGTCTCCAAACTACTGACTAATAAAGAACCATTCTAGTAAAAACAAAATTATATTAAAAGCTGTTGGATCGGTTTTATTAGCCCAAGATATGGAGTAGAAGCTGGTGTGATACCTGGTGGTGGTAGCACTCATGCTGCTCTTATGACAGGAGGGGGGAAAAGACTAGTAAAAATATCAGAGGGGTTCATCCACAATAAGCAACTGAGATAAACTCCACCTTGAATAGTTTACAATAAAAACTTTCATTTTTTCTTTTGGTGAACTCTTTTCTACATCTCCAAGTAAGCCGTTTGACTGTCAAGCAGTCAAGTGCCTTGAAAAAGAAGGTAAACAAGGCAGGATTTATAGAGTAGATCCTTTGTATTTTTAATAGCCAATATAGTTTGGTTTACCTCCCAGCCTGGGCTGTGGTATACCTGTTAGGAGCATGACGAGGGCGGGACGCTTCAGATTTAGGAGAGCATTTGATTGGATAGAAAATCTGACATGCGGAATGAGGTCATCACCTTATGATGTCAGATATCTACTACTTTCAGTAATGGGCCTGTGTGAACGAGAGTGCAAACTGGTGTGTGTGTTTTGTGTGTGTAAGGTAGAGAAGCATTCACAGGAGAAGTTCTACACCATGGCGGCTCAGATCAAACTGCTGCTGGAGATGCCTGAGAGGATGTGGAGTGCGTTAGAAGGAGCTCAGTACCTGCAGGCTACGCAGCTCCACCTCCTGTGTGCTCAGCTGCACCGGTTGCTCCACCTGGACGCGTCCACCACCTCCTACAGCCCTGTTCTGAGTCGCTTCCCCATCCTCATACAGCAAGTGGCCGCGGCGGGACACTTCAGGTACGGCCAAGCCCCTCTCTCTCTCTCTCTCTCTCTCTCTCTCTCTCTTTCACTGCTCAGCATCAATGACACTTGAAAAAAAAAAACAAATTCACGCCATGTTTTGTTTTTTTTTTTAAATCCTCGTCCCTTCTTCTCAGGTCGACAATTCTGTTGGACAGTAAGTCGGTGTTGCGCGGTCGAGCCGTCTCGGATCAGGCTATCGCTGAAGCCCTGGTGTCCACAATGCTGCTGGAAGACAGTTCACCTCGTCAAGCCCTTGCCGACTTCCTGCTCGCCAGAACGGCGTCCATACAGCAGCTTCTCAAGCAGCCTCAACACGGTACGCGCTCTACTGATTTAAAGGGTTTTACAGGGTCATGTTTTTTTTTGTAACACGTTTTTCTGTCACTTTGTGTTGAATCTCGGTCGTGTTGCTTCAGGAGCCGGGATTAAAGCTCAGGTCTGCTCTCTGGTGGAGCTTTTAGTCACCACGCTTTATCAGGCCCACGCTGTGTTCTACCTGCCACCTGAAGGCCATGCGGCGGAACTGGGACTCGGCTACGGTTTACTCTTCACTACGCTGGAGAACGTCACATCCGGTAGCTGCCTTACTGCCATTTTTCAATGTGGACGATCATTTTAAGAAATAGTTGATAAATAATAGAATAAAGAACATCCTTTTCTTCACTCCATTCGTTTCCTCTTCATCCAAGTGAATCCCACATGTCATCTGGCTACAGCTAGTGTTGCACTTTCATTTGATCTTGTTGTAGGTAAAGGCAAGAAGGTGCTGCACGGCGAGGTGAGCGAAGGAACCTGGTTTAAGCATCTGCCGTCGTCGGTTACTGATTTCCAGCCCGTGCTGCGAACCCTGGCGCAACCCATACAGAGCGAACAGCTCCGGGATACGCTGCAGCGCTGGAACGACACGTGAGTTTAATTTAATTTTTTTACACACTACTGAACTTTATACTTATATATTGTATTAAATAGCTGTATAGAAACAGAAAACAGACATAAAGGTGCTCCTAAGGTGCCGTTTGTGAATGTTGTGTATAAAGAACGAGGGCTAGTGGAAATGCATCAACGCCAGAACTATCAACAGAAATGTGCTTAAATCCAACTTGAAATTCATCGGATTCTTTCCTGTGTGTCAGGTGTAAAGAGGACATTCGCAGCAGCGTGAGCAGCCTGCTCATATACGTGAAGAGCGTGAAGGGTTTGGCCTCTATCAGGGATGCAGTGTGTGACCTGCTGAGCAGCGAGTCCATCAGCCAGCACTGGAGCGGAGTGTGTGAGCGCCTGTTGGATAAACCGCTCGACCTGTGGCATGACCTGCTGCAGCCGCTGTTTCTGCACAGACTGCAGGTCAGTTTTCCTAATGTCGTATATAATCAGCCAGTTATCTCCTCATCTTAACTAACGAATCAATAATCGTGTGCGTGTGCAGGTAATCACTCAGGAGGGCATGGACTCGATCTCCAGCAGCTGCAAACAGCTTTTGTCCTGCACGCTGCAGGAACTAGAAGGTGAGGCGCTGAGCCGCAGTTCCCGATTCGAGAGCGACGTGTCATCGTTTCTATGGTGCGAGTCGCCGGCCGACCTGCCGAACGACGCCGCGTGGGTGAGCGTTTCCCAACGCAGCTCACGGCCCGAGAGCGGCCTTTCCATGAAAACTCACGCCCTCACACCCCGTGTCCAGAACTTTTGCGCCGCGCTTGACTCCAAACTTAAAGCTCAGCTGGAGGATCTGGGGCACTTCCTGCCTTCGGACCCTCCCGCTTCATGTCCGAATCGCTACAAAGACGGGCCGGCCGTGGAGCAGGCGCTGAGTGAGCGCTGCACCGCCTGTGTGATGGACATCGTGAGCAGCATCCACACCGAACTTGCAGCATCATCAAGTCGAATGAGCTCAGTCCTTTTCCTAGCCCGGCTGTGCCAGTCTATGAGCGAACTCTGCCCCAGTTTGAAGCAGTGCATTCTGGGCCAGCAGTGGGAGAGCAGAAACACAGAAAGTCCTCGTGTACAAATCAGGAAGTTGGGAAAGGCGGTTGTGAGTAAAGGTGTGGACCTCAGTCCAGCTCGGGTCACGTGGGCCCGAATGAAGGAAGAACTGCTTGCCTGCTGCATGGAGGCTTATGGCATCTGGAGTTCTGCCGTTTCCCAGGTAAAACACGCATTCGCACACACACACACACACACACACACACACACACACTTCAGGGTTAGAATTCCATTTAATTATTACTTAGCACAAAGCAAACAACTAATGAAACCAAAATAAAAGCAGAAATATCGTTTTGTGTATCGTTTGTGTGTGTGTGTGTGTGTGTGTGTGTGTGTGTGTGTGTGTGTGTGTGTGTGTGTGTGTTAGACTTTAGTGAAGCACTTCACCAGTTCTTTGCACGCTGCAACAGCCGGCTCGGTCCTAAGCACTGCCACAACCTGGGAGGAGCTGGAAATCCAGGAAGAGGCAGAGTCAGGAAACACAGTTGTTTCCAAAATCTATCTTCCAGTCCAGGTGAAAACTTGAGCCGCATTAATCCAGTGTTCGTTTTTCTGGGACACTCATTTGAGTGATGAATCTGTAGTCACATGGCCTTCAGGTCAGAGCGATAAAGCTTCAGGGATCTTGAAGTTTAAAGTTTATCCTCCTGGGAATATTTTTTTATTTGAGTAAGCATGCAGTGTGCGTTTGTCTCGACAGCCCTCATGGTACGTTCAGTCTCTGCTTTTTCACCTGTGCCTGGAGGTGAATAAGGTCGGAGGTCACGCCATGCCGAGGATCACGCTGACCGAGTTGCTGCGCACCTGCCTGGATCAGGTGCTCGCAGAATACGATAAGCTCACGCAGAACAAGGTGTGGTCTTCTCTCCTATCTCCCAGTGTCCCTTTTTTATTCCATCTACCATTTCCAGTATGTCTTCTCTCTCTCTTTCTCTCTCACTCTCTCTCGTTCCGTCTGCTGTGTAGGGTGCAGTGCCCCCCGTCACTCAGAACCGAGCCCTGCAGCTGCTGTTTGACGTGCGCTACCTCAGTGCCGCTTTAACAGCTCGGCTGGAGGACACCAGAAGCTCGCGCTCGCAAGTGCAGCCCAGGTAACGGATCGTACATGAAGGCTTATAGGCATTAATTTGCGGCGCACGACAGATGCCTTACAGGATTTTAACACTTGTCACAGGATCCAGCAGATCTGTGATGCTCTGGAGAGCCACATCGATCCGTTCGACCTGGATGTTTTCACTCCTCATCTGAACAGCAACCTGAACCGGTTGACTCAGAGGACGTCGGTAAGCACAGCACGCCAAACTAAACTTTTTCTGCTATTCCACACTTTAGAGTGGGGAGAAATTTTTAAGCCCCAATCGATAACCCCAAAAAATGCAAAATATACAAAATATACAAAATATCAAGTTCTACATCAATAACATTAAATAGCATTAAGGTTAAAAAATAGCGATGTTGAAATACTGATGTTTTAATTTACTTGCATTGTTTGTTTGTGGTTGCTTTGATTGTATGAACTTGTTTTTTAATAGAGAAAATCATAAATGAAGATTAATGAAGAACACAAATTGCACATTGCCTGTCATTGCCTTTATTTTCCACTAGAGGGGCGCCACACACTGGGTTAAACAATTGAGAGAAGCAGCACATACTACATGACTCTCATACTACAAAGCCATGTTTCCTAATACTTTTGGCAATATAGTGTCTCATTAGTTGAAAAAAGTCTATATTAAATCTTATATTAGACAGAACTGGGTTAATACCTCGAAGCCTGGTTATAATCTTCACGCCTGGTCTTCCGTAATGACCTTTTTTTTTTATCATTCCCAGGTGCTCTTAGGCCTCTTAACTGGTGCAGAGAAGCAGTACACACCCAGAAGCAGCAATGTGAGTTCGCAGGAGCCGTACAACATCCTTCCGCTGGCCAGCAGTCAGATCCGGTATGGTTCATTGCACTCACTTATTTCCTGGTTGCTATTCCAATAGAAGCAGGTTATAAGTTTGATGTGATTGTGACATTTATTTTCTCATCAGGTTCGGTTTGCTGCCACTGAGCATGACTAATTCGCGTAAAGCCAAATCATCTACTCGGGCGCCAGACATCACCAGACCCCTCGTAAGTGTACCGTAACTGGTGTTTAAAAAAAAAAAATTGAATTAAAACTTTTTTTTTTCACCGTGTTAAGTTCAGCATTGAAGATTTATTTTGTCTGTTTGGTGGTTGTTGTTGTTGTTGTTTTTTTTTTGTTTTTTTTTATTATTATTATTATTATTATTATTAATGAGCAATTTTGTTTGCTTTACACTTTCAGTCTTATCCTACATTGTTCTAGAAAGACGGATTTCCAGATCTCGAGGCACTCGGTGAAGTAATAACGTGTGATGGTGCAGTGTTTGCCTGCAGTGTGTTTGCAAGATGCTGAGATCTGGTTTTTAGTTAGAATTTAGAGAAACTGTTGCTGCATGATTGTCAGCCTGCTGGTGATAAGACACTCGACATACTCGATTCATGACTGACTCACATGTATGAAACACAACAGTGAGGAAACCTGTGTGAAATGCTAGTTTAGAAGTACTTCTGATCAGAAGTCCAGCATCTTAGCCACTGAGCTACCACCTCCCCTCAGTTAGTAATGGGGTGGGCTTAAAAATGTTTAATGGCAATGGATGCCTTTTGAATGTTCATTTCCTTTTTCAGGACCGTCGTAAATGTAAAAGTGTCTGGTTGCAACCCTGGGCCACTTGAAATCAAATCGGTCGAGTCCCCATGGCCCAGTTTGAGCAGAAAAATTTTAATCGCATGTTTGAAGTGTATAATCAGTTTGCCTGTACCATATCTGTGAATTCAGGAGTTTTTATTCACCTCGTTCTTGTTCTTTCTTTCTTTTGATTTTTTTCCTCCAGAGTGCTCCTTCATCCAATCACATTCCAGAAGACAGCTTCCGGCCAGGGAACCTCTTCAGGCAGTTAGCCAGTCAGGAAGAGGAACCTGCTGGCCCCTCCCTCTTTAAATTAGGCTGGCTTTCTGGCATGGCGAAATAATTTATTTTCGGCTGAAATGTAAAGGGTTTTTTAAATGCTTCATTCGTAGCCTGTATAAATTAATATATACATTATAAAAATGTGGTTTGAGAGAAAATGGTGTGCTTGCATTTCTTAAACTAGAAATAAACGTGTGGGTGGGGTTTTATTTCATCAAACTGAACGAGAACAGTTTTATACCATGATACTGTTTGTACAACCAATATTTCTGTATTAATGAAAATCCCATCATTAAAAAGAAAAACATTGGTATCCTAGTGGCTATAACTATGTTGTATTGGTTTAGAGACAGTGGCAGTGAGTAAAAGACAGGAGGTGGAGCTGGAGGTAGCAGAGCTGAAGATGTTGAGATTTTCATTGGGAGTGACGACGATGGACAGGATTAGTATACCGGTATATAAGACGGCCCACGCAGGTAGGATGTTTTGGGGACAAAGTGAGAGAGGCCCAAGTGAGATGGTTTGGACATGTGCAGAGGAGGGACATGGGGTATATCAGTAGGAAAATTCTGAGGATGGAGCCACCAGGAAGAAGGAAAAGAGGAAGACCAAGGAGGAGGTTTATGGATGTGGTGAGGGAAGACATGCAGGTAGTTGGTTTGAAAGAGGCAGATGTAAAGGACAAGGTGGTATGGAGCGGATGATCTGCTGTGGCGCCCCCTAATGGGAGAAGAAGACCCTATAAATGTACATTTAATGTGAATAACCAATATTTGATTTAACCTCCATTTGAACACACTTTTCTGGATTATGAATTTTATTGATTTATTTTTATTACATGTACAGCAGACGATTTATCCAAAACAACGTATAAAGTGCTTCTGCGTCTCCATCAAAAAGGTCAATGTCTAAGACCATTATTAAATACATTTGGGTACCATCGGGTCCCACAAGGTTTCTTTTAAATGGTGTGTGTGTGATTCAAATATTAACATCAAACCAAACAGACCACTGTAGAAACTGGAAGCTTATTGGTGTCCAGTAAATACCATGTGATCTACAAGTTGATTTGTTGGCCCCTATAGACATCCACTAGACATAACATGCCACCAATTAGAACACAACTTGAGAACTTCAGAAGTAAACTCAGTACAATTCACATTATAACTATCAGAACCATTACTGATTTAGTTTAGCTTTTTTCAGCAGGAATCCATCCTTAATTGTGACTAATAAAAGATGGTCAACAGATGAAAGAGAAAGATAGAGACAGATGATTATTGACCTGCACAATTTTGGTATACATAAAACGGATTGCATATAATCACCTGTGCTCAATTAACTACCAGGGTCAATTAGGGGACCCTTAGCTCAGGATGTATTCTTCTTTAATCCTTTTTCTTGGTTAACACTCAATTCAGAAATCATTCACCTCTTCTCTGGATGTAATTCTAGCTCTTCAATTTTATTTGTATAGTTTTTTTTAAAGCAAAAGCAGCTTTACAGAAACGAAGAGATTCAAATATAAAATAGAATTTCAAGGTTTTTAATTAATCGAAATACCGTTTCTCTTCTCTCTCAAGTGTCATTATTAATGCAATGTAGAAAGTTTGTATAGGAATATCAGCAGTCTGTGTAATATAGAACAGATTTTTGTAGCAGCAGTGTACTGTAATAAATAAACATTTTTAACTGAAGTGAATACACCGTATCTCATAAACATCTGAATGACTACATGTCGGAGTAAATATAAACCGTGAATTTGCTAATATATAATTTTACCAAATGTTTGATATTCCTAAGTTAGTACCTATAAGTTCCTCTCTAATGAGCGACAAAGTGGTGGTAAACTCAGAAGGGACTCCATTCTTAGACCCTCTACAATTAAAATTACACCTTGTTTTCCAGACAGTTCGAAAGGTAGAAGGTAGAATAACTATGAGTCCCTCGTCCCCTAATTATCATATAATCAAAAAATTATATTTAAAAAAAAAAAACTTTAAACACTTATTTGTAATGAACACTTTGTGTATAAATAATTATAGTAATGATAGTAATGCTTATTATGTATACCAATGAAGCACATTAAAAGATAGATGATTCTAGGATACAAGAGTCACAAGCTTCTAAAAAAATAAAATAAATAAAAAGGATGAACCATGGACGAAGAAAATGTTGCTCAGGTTGCAATCTGAATATTATAAAACCAAATAGGAGCACATGCCTACCAGATCAATTATATAAAGAAAAAGAACTGCAGTCCGTATGAATCATTCTGTATTCTCTCTAAACATCGAAGTTTTACCGGTTTCATTGTAATAATGAAGTGAATAGACACCATATGTACAATGGGATTCTTATTTAATGGCAAACTCAGCTCTGTTTAACTCCATCACTTGCGATCCAGTTTGCTGGCCATTAGTTTTTTTATATCGATTGGTCCGGCTGCAGCAGCAGCTTTGGCTTTTTCCTCCTGTTCCTGCTGCCACAGGATGATTGGGTTGATGGCAGGCTTACGGTTTCGGGAGTTTTGCTCCAGTTGAGCGTTACTGCAGTTGGAGAGGTGAAAAGTGTGAATAACTAGCATCAACATTATACATGGTTAATACCACAGTACATCATGTGACCGATCAGAGCCACATGGATAATAAGCTTTACTTATTTTAGGTGCAGATGCACAGCAAATCTTACAAGAAAAAAGTTACCACAAAAATCCTAGCATGTACACTATCTGGTTAAAGGTTTTAGGACAACTGACTTTTACAGCCATATGGGGTTCTTCCCCAAACTGTTAGCACAAATTCGAAAGCATACAATTCTATGGGATGTTTTTGGATGGAATTTTTCCCTCCACTTGAACTTGTAGACCCAAACCTGTTCCAGCATGACAATGCAGCTGTGCACAAAACCAGCTGGAGAAAGATATCGAGTGGCCTGCTGTAGAGCTCTGAACCCTATTGAACACCTTTGGGATGAATTTAAACCACACCCTAGGTCTCCTCATACTTTGCTAACACCCTTGTGGTTGAATGAGCACAAATCAATACAAGCAAACTCCAAAATCTAGTGAAACATCTTCCCCGGACAGTGGAAGAAGGCTAAAGTCTGTAGCGGTTGCTTTTCTGTAATAAGTATGGTAGCTCTTCTGTGGGATTCCACCAGACAGACTATCCTTTGCTTCCCATAAATGAACTTTGTATGTCCATGACTCAGGTATCCTTCACTGGATCACACGGTAGGTACAGACTGCATACCGGAATCTAGTCATCACAATCTGGATGTTCAGATCCTTCCACTTGCCCATTTTTCTTGCTTCCAACACCACAAAAACCACTGTTTACTTGTTGCCTAATGCATCCCACGCTCTGATGGGTTACCCATATAATTACTGGCAATACATTGAAAATCAGTGGTCTTAATGTCATGGCTGATCAATGTAGTCACTTGTTTTTTGTCCTGACGACTGGACACAAATTTCCCATAAATGCTACAACAAAACATTGGATGTTGACACCTCCAGATTTCAATCTCCTACATGAATATATAACACAATGTCATCCACATGTCTTGACACTTACGTGAAGTTGTGTGGCGTGGGCGAGATCGCCTTTTTCTGAATGTCCTTGTAAACAGGTGACTTTAGATAGCGGTAAAATGTGTCCTGCAGAAAGACGGGAGCAATTATATTCATATGCTATATCATTATAGCAATAATCATTCTTTCCCAAATCTTAATTGAACAAACCTAATTTGATATATTTAATTAAGAAATGTACAGTTTGCTATGGTGAGTGACATTCCAAACCTTTTTCATCAGCATGAAAATGTGTGTTTGGGCTGCATCCAGGACGTAGCGGTGTGGATGTTGTAAACCCTTCACTGTGAGTCCCATCGTCCGACCATCGATGTTAATCCATCGTGGAGCTCCTGGAGCTAAAAATGTTCTGTACACACACACACACACACACACACACACACATATGACAAATGTTCTTAATTTCCATCAGGTACAACCTTCATGTTTCCTCTTAGTTTTTGTTTTGTTTCAGCCCATGTAAAAGTCATACATACACTATATGAACAACAGTATTGGGACACTTGACTTTTCCAGCCATGTATGGAGTTCTTTCCTAAATTGGCCATAAGACTGGTATGTGCATTTTGAACATCCCATTCCACAATTAATCTTCATTTGCTCTTTTACGATCCTACACTTTACTGGGAAAATGTGTTACTTCCCAGAAGATGTGCACTTGTAGAGATTTGTGTAAATCTTAATGGAGCTGGCTGTGTGCACGGCTGAATTGTCATGCTGGAACAGATTTGGCTCTCCTATTTCAAGTGAAGGAAAAAATCTCATTCTACCGGATCCAAAGACATTCTATCCAATTGTGTACCTCCAATTTTTGTGCTAACAGCTAACAGAAGAAACATATATGGCTGGAAAAGTCGGTGGTCCATATACTTTTAGCCATATTCATATTCCGAGTTAATTTCTATCATTTCATATATTCCTCTGCATAGTATGATAAATAATGGGATTATTATGAATGCGTGAATAACACTGATTATCTCTTCATCATTGCACCTGTTAGTGTGTGGGATATATTAACATTATGTCTTCAAAGTCGATGTGTTAGAAGCAGAAATAATGGGTGAGCGTAAGGATTTAAGACTGGGTCAGAGCATCTCCAAAACTGCAGGTCTTGTAGGCTGCTGTCTTCCCAGTCTGCAGTGCTCAGTCTCATTAAAAAAAGTCCAAGGTAGGAACAGTGGTATATCGGCGACAGGGTCATGGGTCAAGGTTTACTGATGCACATGGTGAGCGGTTTCTGGCCTGTGTAATCCGATCCAACAGATGAGCTCAGGTAGCTCGAATTGCTGAAGAAGTAAATGCTGTTAATGCTCAACAGGTCGGGACTGTTTTTGCAGGGATCAATCTATATAAAGCTAAAATGTCTCTAAGCACTGCTCAACTGTTTACTGATCTACTATATGAATTGTCTGATGAGTTGTTAAAAGAATAAATGTACACTTTTTCCAAAAGTAAATGCATTTCTGGTCAAAATGAGGAAATTCCATCAGATTTTACTAATAAAAGTAGTCACTTGAAAATAGTCTCAGCTTTCTCAGACATGGATGCTGCAGCTCCCCACTTCATCTCCTCAGCAGCCTCCCAAAAAGCCAAATTCTCACCTGCGAAGTATCATACAATCAATAAGCTCTCATCGAAAAACACAGGTCTATAGTTTAGGAGCACCTATAAGAGTCTCTAAATACCACTGAATTCCTTCTTTAGGAAGAGTTTGAAGTCGGCACGGCCTCGTGGATCGTTGAGCAACTCGTAAAAGCTGAAGGACCAGCGTTCGACTCTCATCCTTGTAGGGATTTCAACACTGCAACAAAAATCACGTAAAAACAACAACAACAACAACAACAACGTTTTAGAAATAACTGTCATCCTTAATTAGCCTTTTAAAACTACACCTTTGTAATGAGATTGTATCTAAAGCATGATATGGACCAGATTTAATGTGATAATAATGTGATTTTAAAGGGAAGGATTTAAAACAAGTAATTTCACAAGCAGACAAACATACACTGTATGGACAAATGTTTGTGGACACCTGACCATAAGACTGGTATGTGCTTTATGAGCATCCCATTCCACATTTAGTCCCTCTTTGCTGATATAATTACCTCGACTCTTCTGAAAAGTTGTTCCAGTAGATTTTGTGGACATTTGTGCTCATTTATCGACAAGGGTGTTAGTAAAGTCATGTTCTGATGTAGGTAAGGAGGCTTTGGGTGCAGTCAGGGTTCCAATTCATCTCAAATGTGTTCAGTAGGATTGAGGTCAAAGCCTCATTCCTTTTGTGGAAGAACCAAATATGTCTGGAAAGGTCAGGTGTCTTGATTCTTATGTC
Organism: Silurus asotus; assembly: GCA_024362625.1. Taxonomy (NCBI): domain Eukaryota; kingdom Metazoa; phylum Chordata; class Actinopteri; order Siluriformes; family Siluridae; genus Silurus; species Silurus asotus. The sequence goes on along the minus strand of MU541276.1, from coordinate 871,537 downwards.
CATATAGTGACAGTGATGTTTATATTTTCCAGCTTCTAAGCTCCATAATGTGCTGCTGTTGAAAATGTAAAATCTAAATACAGCTTTCTCTCCTTTCTCACATTTTGGACACTGAATGGCTTTGAATATGTTTCAATACCCAAACCAGGATCTATCCTCAAAGTAATAATGTCGATTTCTTGCAAGATATTGGCGCCAAGTAACACCATTCATGGCGTGTTCATTTCCAAGATCATGTCATGTCCGTTAGAATAAAAATAGATTCAAATAATAATTAGTAGGAGGAGGAGGAGAAGAAGAGAGGAGGAGGAGGAGGAGGGGTGTGTGTGTGTGTGTGTGTGTGTGTCAAAAACTCACTTCCTCATGTTCAGATCCCAGTATGTAACATCATCTGTCTGCCAGGGGTTGCTGGGAACACATGGCTTGAGAAACGGGTCATGGTCCTGGTAAGTTGTCATGTGTTTCACAAGGCTAAATGAAAAAACATAAGTACAGGAACATACATTTTTGTAAAACAAAACCCAACAGACAGATTGAAAGTCAGGTCCTAAATATCCACCAGTTTATTAAAAATGAAAATATTTCACTTAAACAATATTTCTACTACTACACCAGTCTTCAGTGATGTCAATAACTCTTCCCTTTTGAAGCCAAGTACTGTGTGTTCTTATACACTAAATGCACTAGGGATGATACCATGTAACAACCAAAATAGAACCCGCTAACAATTAACCGCTAACAGTATGGACACCTGACCTCCACGCCCATATGTGGGCCTTTTCCAAACTGTTCTGGAAGCTGTCTATGTATGCTGTAGCATTTAGATTTTTCTTCACCTAGACATGTTAGAGCATTAATACGCTCCTGCACACAAAGCTAGCCCACAAACACTAGGCTTCCTAGCTCATTAATCAGGCACTGGTAAGGACTCTTGCTCACTACGCATTCGGATATAACTAATGTTCTCACATTGTAAAACGCTACGTTTCATTATCGGTCACTGTAAAAACCCAAACAAACAAAATATGTATTTTTTTTAATCATATAACCTGTTACCTTAATGACATGCATTTCTGTCATGGTGATTAAAGCAGGATCAAAGGTTTGAATGGATTTTTTTAAAAATCATTCAACATTTCAAAGTCCATAAAAAATCGCTAATGTATGTAATTTGCGAGCTACAAGACCAGTTTCAAAACTTATTACATTTTTGAGAGGCCTTAAAAAGAATTTCAATTAAGGAACATAGGCAGCACCGATGCGTCTTGTTTTTTTTATAGTGGACTGTGGGATATTTTAGAGTGCACAAGAAGGCAATGGACGACTCCCTGATCAGTACCCTGACTACTGCACTAAGCACCCATGCAGTTTGGAGTAAAAGAGCTCATGTAGCCTGCAAAAGTGCTAATCGCATTAGAACAGCATGATTTTCCTGAGAGGAAAATGGCCAGACTAGTAGTTTGAGCTGACAGGAAGTATGTAGTTACTAAAATAAGCACTTTTTACAACAGTGATAGGCAGAAAAGTGACAAATCAAACAGTGAGGCAGACTGTATCCATTAAAATGTGTTCAAAAAACTGTATAACATACCATGTGTTCCAGAACAACCTCTTACAATTGTATACAGACTTAATTTGGACTTAATAAACATTGTGTAATCATATATCTCTGTTGTACTTACGCTCCCAGGGACACTGAGGATTTGACCCTTGGCCTCATGATTACCTGCTGCATGTAGATGATCTAAAAGGTAAGAGCAGTTAGAGCAGAAGACAACAAGCCAAACCTGCTTAAAACACAAAGCACACTCATACAAATTCCACTTACAATTCTTCTATAGTAGTCAATGGTCTTTTTCTATGAAAGGAAAACAGATTTCAGTATTAGTATGTATTGCAACAGGGTTTTTTTGTATAAACACAACCAACATACACGTTATCAGACATCAGATAAACTTAACACAGTTACAGTCACCATTTAATACAGGAGACTTATATTTTCCTATATGTGAAAAATATAGACATTTTCTAACTTATAAATGAGGAATGAGGGAATAAACAGTTTTCTGAAAGTATAAGAATAATAAGGCCAATTTAGTGTTTTTTGCTATATCCAAAAGGAATTAGAGACCAATAGATAAATGTTAGATGATAGACCATAGTTTTTTGCTCCTGATGTTTGATTTCCATTTGAGTTATTATTTTCTAGACATGTTACACAACTTATAGCATGTGACCGACTAGTGATTATTGCTGCCGTGTAGCTCTAAATGTTAAGGTGAAACCAACATGACAACCAGAGAGCTGTTAATGACTCAAAACGCAAAGAAGAAGACAACACTAAGAACAGAAAAGCAGATGCCAGTCCCAAGACGCAAACTACACATCAGCCATTAGAATGAGAAAGCTTTAAAAAATGTACAAAGAAGTACAGCGATGGTCCACAACATTTTTGAAACCATAGTTAACCTTTGCTTAAGTGATTTAAAGACCAAAGTGTGGATAAGGAAAGGATCAGCTCACGATCCAAAGAATACATGTACATAAATAATCTATTTTGATGATGTAACTCGTGATTATAGGAGGAAAATAAAGTCAGTTCACACAAATGTTCTCTTAGTAAGTGTGCAGATAAATACATCCAGTCTATTTAGGAGGAAACTAATTATGTAGCAAGACAACGCCCAAAAACTGCACTACAAAGGATTAAATCATGGAAAAAAGGTTTCAAACTGACCTTAAGCTATTTGAGCTTTGCTCCTATACTTAACTTAAATTCTCACTAATTATCCATCTGTTAAACTCGCAAATATCTTATGTGTAATTGGAAGAAACGGAATTACTGATAGTACGATTAAACATCCATGTAATAGCAGGGGGTTATGTACAGTATATAGGCAGTGTATGAAATATTCATGAATATTGGAAGAACAGAAATGCTTAAATTCTATTCCTGGATCAGTAGCCAGACTTGTTCTTGCAAACCCATGAAGAGAAACATAAAATGCCTGGAAAGAACAGAGAGAACACAAAGAGTTTAATGAAACCAGGTCAAACCCTCAAACATAGAAAACATTCAAATATTACAAACAAACTGGACGTTTTTTTTTTTTCTTTTAAGCTTCTAGCAGAGTTCAATAATCTATTTAATCTGTCCAGAGACTGTTTATTGTAAATGGGGCACTGGCTAAGAGTTATTTGGGGCAACTAGTATTAAGGGCAGGAAAGTTGTGTTGGTTAGTGGAGCTTTGCTTTTGCTGCTGGATAAACTAAAACATAAACCTTTGATGCTTTTTCAGTCATCAGACAGGCAGTTGGTGGAGTTAATAGGGCATTCTTCATTTTTCTATGCATAAGAGTGTATTACACAATCGCCTGGCATACAGTATATGACGTTTGATATAGAGAATGAATGAGGGGATCAAGATGCCAGATGGACCACTTGTCCGTTGCGGTGCTAAAGCCAAAGAAACACTGCTAAGCCATTCTAATGTTCTTAACCTTCTTAGCATTATGGTCTACATTGGGATGCCACTTTAAGAAGTGCTATCTTGTAGCTACACTAGCTTGACCATATACATTAACAAGGTTCGATCAGCTCTTCTGTCCAGATGAGGCATCTGACTGAGATAAATTCTGGCTAACAGTGTTTTTGAACAGTTCTTTCTAAAGGTAACACTGTGTTATTGGAGAAAACATAGACATTAAGTGGATGAGAGTGCAATACAGTAAATACAGTAGCAGGTAGGAGTGAATTAATCTGCTTGTGCATCCTCACCTTTCACCTCTTCTCTGTTAGGATCTATGAGCCGATCCAATCCGTAGTCCATGGCACTGTGCGTTTGAGGCTGTGAAGTCAGACAGAGACATATAATATTAACCCTACATAAAACATCAATATACTCTTAAAGGACAAATATATTGGGGCACCTGACTTTCCCAGCCATATGTGATTCTTCTCCTGTTGGAGGCACACAATTGTATAGGATGCCTTTGGATGCGGTAGCATGAAATTTTCCCTTCACTTAAATACCCAAACCTGTTTCAGCATGACAATGCACTTATGATGAAAGCAAGCACAATGGAGATATGCTGTATATAGGTTGGAGTGAAAGGTCTCCTCCTATAGCTAGTTCTCTTGGCTCTGACACTCAACCATATTGAACATATTTTTTGTGATAAAGTGGAACACTGACTGTACCCCAGACCTCCTCACCACACGACACCACATGACTTTACTAACATCCTACACATTTCAAAATCTAGTATATCATCTTTCCAGACAGGTGGAGGTTATTATAACAGCAAATGTTCACATGCCAATCTAATGCTTAGGTGTCCACGAACTTTATATAATATGTATATATGTATATTTGCGATACATTTTTAACCTTCACAGAACAATATGTTTTTATCAAATCATACACTGCCTACACACTGCTACATAAAATTGCACAGATTTTTGAACTAGAGACAAATAAATCAGTGTAATTAGCAAATTAAACATTAACAAAGATGTAAGGGCATAAGTAATTCCTCCCATTGGTGTGAAATGCCTAAATATTTCACTGCATATTTTTCTTCTTCTTTCAGCTTCTCCCATTAGGGGTCGCCACAGCGGATCATCCGTCTCCATACCCCCCTGTCCTCCACGTCTGCCTCTTTCAAACCAACTACCTGCATGTCTTCCCTCACCACATCCATAAAACTCCTTCTTAGTCTTCCTCTTTTCCTTCTTACTGGTGGCTCCATCCTCAGCATTCTTGTACCGATATACCCCATGTCCCTCCTCTGCACATGTTGGTTCTACTGCAACTATCATCACATTATTCACTGACCACATTCGGTTTGTGTTTTGTTCAAGTGTCACATGATCACAATATAAATACACCAGTTCCTGGAAGGCCTAATAATTTGGTAGAGAACACACCCAAGCAAACAGTCTCATAAAGTTATATATGCTACATATACTATATAATTATTTGTGCCTAGTATTTTGAAGGGTGACTAAAATTATACACAGTAGATAACCAAAAGCAGCCAAAAATATATAGGACACACATACACCCACACACACCCCCCCCCCCCCCCCCCCCCCACCCCCCCACACTCACACACACAAATGTACTCACTGGAGGCCTGTGTACTATCCAGTAGGCTCTTTCCTGACAATCAAACACAACCCGGTCGGATTTGTTCCTCTCCTTTCCCGCTCTGCACACAGTAAACAGACCTGTAACAAACCTTTACTGGAAAGCTAAATACATGTCTGCTTTTAGGTATTTATATTGGGTTTGTGACGAGTAAATAAAGTACGGTGTTTACATTATTTGTAAATATTAACATTAATTTTACAAATTGACGAATGTTTGACTGCCGGCCATCTGACCATGAAAATATGATCTATTATTTGAATCTAAGCATCCCAGCAAATGAAATTTAGTAAGAACAATGCTAACAATGAGTAAAGACTGACCTGTACTGCTCACTGGCTTGCATCACAATAAAATCCCATTTGTGGTTCAGCCAGTTATGAAGGTGGTTGTAGTTCTCCTGTTGTTTTAATATAAAAGCAATGACATTAGTATTTTAATGGAATTGCTTTTCTATTAAAACAGGATATTATGTGACACTGTTGGTGCTTTGTATTGAGAAAACCGAACCTGCTCATAGTCATCAAGTGTCCCCTTCTTTCGAATGTTTCTCTTTGCCAGATAAATCGCTTTTAGGGAAAACAAACACAGAGGGGTTACATGGTGTGCAAACTCCTACACTATATGGGCAAAAGTTTGTGGATAACTGAGCATTAGATTGCTATGTGCTCCACATTTAGTCATTGTTTTGCTGTTATAATAACCTTCATTCTTCTGGAAAGCTATTGACACTAGATTTTGGAGTGTGTTTACAGAGATTCATGTTCATTCAGCCACAAGGACATTACTGAAGTTAGGTACACCATCTCAATGGTGTTCAATAAGGATCTTCTATGTCCAATGTATGTAAACTACATATGGCTGGAAAAGTCAGGTGTCCATATACTTTTGTCCATAGATCGTATATCGAGTTGGTTTCTATCATTCCTTCTACACATATACGCAATATGACATACAATTACACACACTGCAAACAGCACCAAAGCATAGGAACATATAGTAAGTACATACATTTTTGGTTTTGTTTCAATTGTCTATGTAGGTAAAGTTAAAAATGACATGTATACAGTGTTCTGCTTGAGTGTAATCCATAACTCAGGGCATGTTTAGCTTGAAAGGTTTGTTTTAAGATAACCAGCTTACAACAGATTACACCTTCAGTACCACCAGTGAATGGTGATTCACATTTTTTAAATTTTTTATTTCTATAGAAAGCAGCCTTTAGTGTCACTTACACCACAGTGCTGTTGAAATGTCGTATCCACTTGGTGAAAAAGCACTGGTGAATTTTATTTTGTACAATAGATCAGACAGTAATGGTATTAAAGGAGATTTCGTTGACACTGGAATGTGTCTGAGAGGGAAGTCTTTGAAATTCTTCTTTACTAATTCTTAAGAAACCTCAAAAATAAGTGTACAAATAAAGGGGCTGGTGAGAGATGAATTTTTAAAGGTAACAGGAACTTGCAGACATTCTATAACATTGAATGTTTCTACGAACAAGGAAAAATGTGCCATTCTTTAATAAATAAAGAATGTTTAGGGCTACATAGGGAGCTGGATCAGTAAAATCATACAAAAAAAAGTACCATAATCAGTGTCTTCTGCCTTGAGTTTTTGCACCGGCCAGAAGTATGGAGTCTATTAAGATATTAATAGGTTTATACAACAGTTCAGGACCAGAACAAGACAAACTAGCTGACATTTAAACTACAGAACATGGAAACAGAACATATCATATGTCTGTACGCTAAACTACCACATGTATCAAACCAGTCTGGGTAGGTGCACTATTCACTATTAATTAAATGCTATAAATAAATAAATAAATAAACACTAGTTTATTTATTGATTACTAGTTGTCAGTAACTTTATCAAAATCACTGACTTACGTTTTAACATATCATTGTACATGAATATTCATTAAATTATTCCCAATAATCTATTCTCTTCATTCAGTGCGTTAAAAAAAGTTATTAAGCCTTTTCATAAAGCATTTTTACTTTTACGTCCTTTTTATTTTATTTCCTGTAAAATTTGCACAAATATACACAATTTGCCTTTATTTCAAATCAACAGAAAACTGTAATCACAAAAATGCACAGAAAATTCAGTCATTTTATAAGGTTTATATTGATGCTTTTGCTATAGATGATGCATGTGGGTGGTGCAACTGTGGCTGCAGTGAAAGGAGACTTGTTGAATTGTGTTCATTGGGTTTCTTGCTTTAGTAATGCAATTTTTCACTGCATGAAATACTTGTCTGTGATGCAGTTATACTGCCTTTCTCAATCATATTGGGGGTGGTAGTTTAGTGGGGGCTCAGTGGTTAAGGTGATAGGTTACCAATTGAAAGGTTGGGGGTTCAGGCCCTGGTATTGCTATGCGGCCACTCTTGGGCCCTTGAGCAAGGCCCTTAAACCCTCTGTGCTCCAGGGGCACTGCATCATGTCTGACCCGAGCTTCCAAGGAAGCTGGGATATGCGAAGAAAGAATTTCACTGTGCTGTAATGTATATGTGACAAATAAAAGCTATGAATTTCTTTTTACCTGAAAGCGATAAAGGCTGCCATCTGGCTTGAGGATGAGTCGCTTGTGATCTTGCAGTGGGTAGATGAAACCGAAAGCAACTAACATTGTGCCGATTGCCCGAGCCTCTAACAAACAATATTAGAATGCACCATGTGATGAACATACTGATGCAACTACAATATATCAATACGCAATGGAAAATCAGTTACCTTGATTATCCACCTTTATATAACCGGCAATCCAGGCAAGAATGTCCTGTCCTGTGACACAGACACATATGTGTGTATATGAAACATCCTGGTTATAAGAAATATTATTCGCAATTGTATAAATGCAATATTGTAAACTGGGAGACAGAGGTGTTACAAAATAACTTATAACAATAAAAAAACAGCAGTAGTCGCTAGTCTTAATGAATTCAATGCAAACAATTCAATTCATTTTTATGTGTTGTATAAAAATTCATTAACAATTATTAGTTATAGCCTGAATAATATACAATAGATATATACAACTTGTCTCAAAGCAAAATTAAACTGTAGAATATAAATTAGTAATATGGCTGTAAGGCATGTGCTGAAGGTTCAACCATGGCGATTATTTGTACTCTGAACGTGGATTAAAGGACAAATTTAGGCCACAAATTAGAAGACAAACTGCATCCGACTAAGAGCTGCTTTATTTAGCCAAGCCTGATTACCTGTGCCTATTATAAACTTTATTTGCCATGCAGCTGATTGACAGGAGATGATGTACACCTTCCGTCTTATTCACAGAGCATGGCCAGTGTTGCTCCCAATGCTACTAATGCTCCCATATATGGATGCATGGGGCTTTGTTGGGCTACAAATTTAGGAGGTACAATCTGCACTCTAGGTGTATTGAAAGCGATAACATTATTGGGCTTTTGATCGATTGGTCCTTAGTTCACAACCCAGCTTCCCTTGTTGGGCCCATGAACAAGGTGCTTAACCCTCAACTGCTCACTGGTATAATGGAATAATTGTTACCAAAAACAGCATCTGCAAAACTGCTGTAAGTTTGCAATTATATGGCTTTTCTTTTGCACCACTTGGGAGCTTCAAATTATTCACTCCTTTTCACGTGAACCTAAAAGTAGTTTAAATTAAAAATGTATTTATTCATTTTGTGTATGTGGTGTATGAGGAAAGGCACAGAAAAAGCAACCCTGGTAAACAGAATGTGAGCATAAATTAGATTTAATTATGCAGATAAAGTGAAAATTAAAATTACACGTTTTAAGTAGTATAGTCAGTTCCAGGAATCCAACTAAATCTGAGCTGAGATAATGAAAGATGCCAATGTACAGTAATGAAGGGATGTGTATATCTTTTTAACCAGCTCACCTGCTATTACATGTGGAATGGAAGTGGTGTTCAGTTTCTGCTCTGATGCCTTTACCCCAGATTTTGCGTCCTGCATTGCCAGCACCAAGGCCTCGAGCTGAAAGAGGGTTAACATGACAGCACACGGTACCGAGTCATCTATAAACACATCACAGAGTATTTCTGAAAAGTTAGGAAGAGCTGCTAATATGTTGGATGCAGAGGGAGAATAACTATAATGTCCATTAATGTGGAGAAACCATGTTTTAAAGCTACATTTGATGAGAGGATCTGATGAACCTGATGCCCACAGCATTGAACATGCATATAAACAGATCTAATCCTAGTTCATGATGCTTAAAAAAAAAAATCTACATTTTAATAAATAATTTAAATGAAAACAAAGTGAAAACTGTGTATGAGAGAACGTACACCTACCTTGGTAAGACAGGTCATTCGAGGTCTATAATGCTGTCCATGGTCACGGATTAATTTAATGGTCATTTTTTTATTTGCAGAATAAACTTGTATAAGCAGAACTGAGGCTCTTAGACGACGTGCTGCAGAGAAGCTGAGCTGCTGCCTATGAAAAGCAGAGAGTGAGGACAGATTTGTCTGCCAATCACAGCACAGCATTTTAATCTCCACAGATAACCTGTAAAACCTGCCATCTAATTTATTCAGTGTTCTGGGTTTTTTTTGTTATTTATTTGTTTTTGAAAAAATTACAAAAATGATGTGTATATATATATATTTTATTGTATATATATATATATAATTTTTTATGTACAAATAGAAGACAAAATAGGGAAAACATATGCATGTAACTAATGCATGATTTATTGAAATTCTATGGATAATAATACTTTTTCTTTTAATCGTGTTGAGCCAAAGCTTTATGACGTGTTAAAACGTTTCCGCCACTGGAATATGCTTAATGTCAAAATTTTATTACTAATTAAACCAAGAGATTTTGGTGTTGTTACTGATGCAATTCCAAACAGTGTGATGATACTTTTAAGATTCAGAAGGAATCGACATGATCAATCCTTGTAAAAACGTTTTCATTTAAAATTGAAACCTGCCAGACAAAGGGAACAGTTTCTTTCCCCAGGCAATCAGTTTAATTAACAACTGACCATAAATATATTTTTTGCTTCAGATCATATCTATAAGTATCAGAACTGTCAGTCATTACATTATCCGTATATGTTACACACACTATGGCAGCTTTATATTGTACAAAGTTCTAAAGTAACTCTTTATCAAACCTGATGCACAATACTGTCATTTGCACTACCATGCACTCTCACACTTTATGTACATTACGGACCTGTCATATAATCAGTATCCCTATTTAATACTTATACTGTCTATATTGTCTCACATTGTTTGTATTTCTTGTATATTCCATGCTGAAAGTATAGTTATATTTATGGCTGTACATCCAGAGTCACTAACAGCTGGAACCAAATTCCTTGTGTGTGTGTTTTTTTTCATTGTATCTTCTCAAGATCATTTTGGAAGAATATGGAATTCTATATTAATAGAAAAATGAAATGTGTGATAGAAGTACAGTATTGTTCAAAATAATAGCAGATGTGTATATTTGATGTGCTTTTTTATACAGAACATGAACATTTTAATTGTGAAAAACAACATATTATACATTTGTTTATTTTATTAGAAAAATTCCATATTCATAGGAAAAAGTGGGCTCAATGTAGTAGTCATTTTTCCAGCCATTAGGAAAGGGAAAAGCCAGTGCACTCTTAGTGCCGGTCCCAAGCCAAGCATAAATGGGGAGGGTTGCGTTAGGTAGGGCATCCAGCGTAAAAACATGTGCCAAATCAAATATGCAGATCACAAAAGGGAATTTCATACTGGATCGGTCGAGGCCCAGGTTACCAACGACCCCAGAGGTATCATTGGCCAGTGGAACCGGTGGAAATTGGGCTACTGTTGGCCATAGGAGGAGAAGGAGAGAAGGAAGATGTCTACAGAAAGGAGAAAGAAAGGAGCAGTGTAGGAGAGTGGAGGTTCAGGTTGGTACTTTAAATGTTGGCATTATGACTGGTAAAGGGAGAGAGATAGCCGATATGATGGAGAGGAGAAAGGTAGATATGTTGTGTGTTCAGGAGACCAAGTGGAAAGAGAGTAAGGCCAGGAACATTAGAGGGTGGTTTATACTGTTCTATTATAGTGCGGATGGAAAGAGAACTGGTGTAGGGGTGATTCTGAAGGAAGAGTACAGTAAGAGTGTACTGAGAGGGTGATGAACATAAAAAAAGCTGGAAGTTGTAGGATTGATGATGAATGTCTTTTGTGCTTATGCTCCACAAGTGGGTTGTGAGATGGAGGAGAAGGAGGTAAAGAGAAAAGAGGTTGGCAAAACAGAAGTGGGATTGACAGAGTGATAAATAAAGTAGGCAGGAGTACAAGAAGATGCGGCGGCAGGTAAAGAGGGATGTGGTGAAAGCCAAGAAAAAGGCATATGAGATGCTGTATAAGAAGTTGGACACTAAAGAAGGGAAAAAAATTATTTGTACCAAGCTGGGTAGAATGCTGCAAGTTAGAGCAATAAAGGATGGAGATGAAAACATGTTGACTAGTGAGGAAAGTGTGTTGAGAAGACAGAGGGAGAATTATGAGCAGCTGATGAATGAGGAAAATGAGAGAGAAGGTTGGATGGTGTGGAGATGGTGAAGCAGGAAGTGGATAGGATTAGTAAGAAGGAAGTGAGAGCAGCTATTAAGAGGATGAAGAGTGGAAAGTCGGTTGGACCAGATGACATACCGTTAGAAGCATGGAGATGTTTAGGAGAGATGGCAGTGGAGTTTTTAACAAGATTGCTTAACAGGATTTTGGAAGGTGAGAAGATGCCTGACGAATGGAGGAGGAGTGTGCTAGTACCGATCTTTAGGAATAAGGGAGATGTGCAGACCTGCAGAAACTACAGGGGAATTAAGTTGATCAGTCACACCATGAAGTGTGAGAAACAGTAGTGGAAACCAGGCTGAGAGAAGAGGTGACCATCTGTGAGCAACAGTATGGTTTCATTCAGAGGAAGAGCACCACAGACGCATTATTTGCTTTGAGAATGTTGATGGAGAAGTATGTGAGGGTGGTGCAGGACATGTATGAGGACAGTGTGACACAGTGAAGTGTGCAGTAGGAATGACAGTCTGGTTCAGGGTGGAGGTTGGACTGCATCAAGGATCGGTTCTAAACCCCTTTCCTGTTTGCAGTGGTGATGGACAGGGTGACAGACGAGGTCAGACAGGAGTCTCCCTCAAGTTTATTAGAGGCACAGCGCATGTAGGACATTTTGGAGGCAAGGTGAGGGAGACGAGATTGAGATGGTTTGGTCATGTGCAGAGGAGGGATATGGGGTGTATTGGTAGGGGAATGCTGAGGATGGAGCCGCCAGGATGAAGGAAAAGAGGAAGACCAAGGAGGAGGTTTATGGATGTGGTAAAGGAAGACATGCAGGTAGTTGATTTGAAAGGGGCAGGTGTAAAAGGACAGGGGGGTATGGAGAAGGATGATTTGCTGTGGCGACCCCTAATGGGAGAAGCCGAAAGGAGACAAAGTGTTAATTTTACATGATTATGTAACACCTCTTGCTCGTGTGGCATTTAATTAATAAAAAAAATTGAAGAAAAAGTATTACAGATTACAGTACTTTATTCGTGAAAAAAAAATCCTGCTGAACAGATTTCAGGTTTATATAATAAAACATAAATGGAAATATAACACACTTGTAAGTGATTTACAAAAATAAGGATGTCCAGTATCCTGTTGGTATCCAGTATCTTGTTCAGATGTTTTAGATTATCGTTTTAATAAACTGTTTTCCCTCTTGAAAAAAAGAAAGAAATATGCCTAATGTCAATGCTTCCACCGTCCACTAGAGGACTCTAGATCCTAGAGCTGAACCTTCTGTGATGTACCACTTTATTAGGAACATTATACTAGCACAGGTTCTTCAAGGTGTAGAACTTAAAGACTACTTCTTTTCTTTTCTTTTCTTTTTGATACCAAGTACTTTCAAGAGCAGTATCATTGATATCAATATCCGTACCTGTGTTTTTAACAGCTATCATTATTAATATTAAATAGACAAAAAGGAACGTCACATTTTTGTTACATGTCCAACGATTAATCAGATATGTAACATAATTTTTCCAAAAAACTACCCGACATCTTCTTTATAGGTTTTTGTGAATGAGAAAATGTCAACAGTTTTTACTCTTGGTCCTTGTTCTTCTTTAGCTGATGACCTTCTCTCAGTAGGTAGTAGAAGAAAACTATCCATTGAGTCTGTAGTTTTAATGATGCTTCCTGCTGAGTGATATTGTCATGTTTGTGGAACTAGATTGAGGCATCTTGTGATTTTTGACATTCATGCTGAAAGTAGACAGTTTCAGATTTATGTAAATGAATTAGAAAGAAGGGAATCAATGTGGTCAGCAATACTGATAAAGTCTGTGGCATTTACAGGATGCTAATTTGTAACACCCCCCATCAACATCATTATACTACCACATTTCAACTGTTCACATTAGACAGGCTCTGGTTGGATAGACGTAAAAAATACACTCCTGCAACACACCCACTAGAAAATGGAGAGAATAGAGGATCTGGGATAATTTAGGACATATTCATTGGCAAATGATATTAACACGTAAGTCAGTGCAATTTATTCCCGTAGAAAAGCACTGAGAGAAAGTGAGCAGCACAGGGCCTTGACGTGCACGCGCATCACGCCGCGCTCGGAGGCCCCACCCACGCGCCAGTGGGAACACTGCGTGCTGCGTGCGCGTCCCCGCGGGAGCCTGGCTCAGCGCGGCTCGGCTTTAACCCCTCCCTACTTGTCTCGATGAAAGTTTGTGTTACAAAGATGGCGGATTTCCTGCCGTCCCGGTCCTTTCTATCCGTCTGTTTCCCCAAATGTCTGCTTAACACCACTGAGGCCGAACAGCTGAGGATATCCAAAGAGATCGACCGATGTATTTCGCGCGACAAAACCTACGTGAAGCGGCTGGTGAAGATTCTTTTGCTCGGCGCCGGCGAGAGCGGCAAGTCCACTTTCCTCAAGCAGATGCGCATCATCCACGGCCAGGACTTCGACCAGCTGGCCCGCGAGGAGTTCCGACCGACCATCTACAGTAACGTTATCAAAGGTGGGAGCGCGGGGAGGGGAGGTCTCGCCGTCCCAATCCGCCTTTTGTTGCGCATTAACCGCCTCGACTTAGTGCTTTAGCGGCGTGGAAGCGGCGCTGAGGGCCGTATTCCAATCCGCCGCCCTGCTTCCTACCTAGGTGTTCTTTCGTGCGCCGTGACAGAGCGACTCGCGCGCGCACTACGTAGCGCTCTCGCTGTCTGCGCGTGCTGGTTTGGAGACGGCGCTCGCGCTCAGCTAACTGGCTAAATTCTGCTGGGTCTCGAAAACCAAAAGTGGGAAGAAACGCCCATGTTTATTTGAAGTTGTCGAGACTAAAAAAAACAAAACAAAGAAGAGATAAATAATTATTCTTTTACATAACCAGGTATACATGATTAAGTCGAAAGAAGCACTGAAAAGAAAACGTTACTTTTTTTGGAGAAGTAGCAGAAATCCGAGTGGAGTCTGAGGGGCGGTTATGCTAGCGTTAGCATCCTGGTTCTGTGAAATGCTAACACACAGAATTAAGTTTTATTTATAGCCAGAAAGCAATTATTGTATGTATTGGACAGTTAATTCGCTTTTTTTTTAGGGCAGTTTCACTTCTGTAATGTATTTCTGCATGACTGTGAGTGTGCATGTGGAGTGTTAGTTATCACCTGATGAGTTAATTTGGAAAGAAATATTGATTGTAGATAATCAGACTTAGAATTACATATCAAAACATATCCCTAATTATATTTCATATAATATCTAATAGTCTCTTGGTTTCTATGCAACAAACTAGGGCATGTAACTGCATGAGTATTTCCTTTGACCAAACAAATATAGAAATGTACAAGCTTTATTTTATTGAGTTTGTTTCTCCAAACATTTACCTGAAAAATTTGTAAACTTGGCAAAGGCAAAAGATTTCTCACCTTGTGATCCAGTTGATCACCGAGCAGTTTAATGGGATGTAGGTGCGGTGACTGGACAGGCCATTCTGTGATAGATAACACTCCAGCCCAATGTTTGCTCTCTAAATAACGCTCACAGAGCGTGGACTGGTTTTTCAGCTTATCGCCTTGTTGTATGGTGAAGTCTGTTCCGGTTATCAGCAGTCCAGGCGGAAATGCATGGTGTCGAAATACGGAATGGGATTCGTCTTGGTGCTTTTCACTCGGAATAACCTTCCCTGCTCCAACACAACCCAAAACCATTAAGCCTCCACCTACATGACTCTGGGGGTGAGGCAGTCTGCTAACATCATCTCTCCTGTTTTCAGAAGTTCTTCTGTTGGATGCGAAAATGTCATGTTGGACTCCTGAGAGCTTCCAGGAACATGCATGTCTTAACAACTAAACTAGAGGTTTCCACACTTTTTATAGATGCTGTTTACTACAGCAATGTGCCTGTTTACATACATCACCATTTGTTTGTTCAGTAGCACCACATTGTAATAATTGGTTTATTATTGGGGTTAGATTATACAGGGCGTTCAGCACACAAGCGGTTGTTTTTGTACTGCTGTAGGAAAATAGCAACCGTGTGGTGTGATTTAATCTTCCTGTAATTTGACTGTTTCCAAACCCCTGCACTTTCCCCTCCATTAAATAAATAAAAAGTCGTACAGTATAGTTACATTTGGAACGTCTTTGTGAGAAGTTAGTTCCTCTTACTGCTTATGCTATAACTCCTGGAAATCATTGTTCCTCTACCCTTCAGATTGTCCAGGTCATGTAAAATGTAACAGATTTGATCGGGTGCATTAATATAAAAAAAAATACGTATCAGGTCATACATGTTATTTTTCCCAGCGACTCATCATCATCATGGTCATGTAATTCTTTGTGTGTTTTGGTTTTCTTTTAAAAAGCTTTACTGTTAGACTTTAGGCAACGATATGTTTGTTATATTTTTTGATCCAATCTCTGGACCTGTTTCGTTTTCAAATGCCGAGCGATATCGCACTGATCAGGCTTGTAAACGAGAGCCAGTCAGAATCGACTCTAATACTGTAGGCTTATTTAAATATTCTTTTTTTAGCGTCGGCTCGTTAATAAAGACGCCGTGAGTCTGATGTTTCTTTACCCGGTTTACGTATTAGTAATGGAAACACACCACAGGTTTTCAGTTATATTCAGTAAGGTTACATGGAAACATTTTTAGACAAAGATCCTTTTGTGTTTTGATATTTAGACATAATCTGTACTGTAAATGTTGCTAAAGCCATTATGGTGTACGTTAAAGATGATGTACGTGTATAAAGTGTGGATCATAGTCACAACAAATGTCTTCCTTTTGAACGTATTGTGTACCACAGAGGCTGTGACTGATCATAAGGAGTATTTACAGTCCAAACAGTTCCCTTAAACATTGTGCACTCTGTGGGCTACTGTAGCTGTTCATTACGAATGACTTCCTAATAGCCATATGGTTGAATGCATAGACTGTAAAATCTGTTCTGTTATGATGCTGATGCAGCAGGGATACGGATCTCAAAATAATTCTCTGTTGGACCTATAGTGCAATACCCAGTGTGGAAATAATTTAATTCCCTCATATGTTGCATATATTGTTCAGTTCATACGCCTTACAGTTGCTGCATTCATAGGGAATATAAACAGCTAGATTCAGGTCTGTACAAATAATACCCTGTTTTAAATTATTATTTGCCCTGCAGAAGTTTTGGCACCCTCTGAAAACCACATCTATAATATCTATACTCTGACCTGGTATAACATTCTGACCCGTGATTGTCTCTTCATCGTGTCCCCTGTTAGTGAGTGGGATATAATAGGCAACAAGTGAACATTTTGTCCTCAAAGTTGATTTGTTCGAAGCAGGAAAAATGGGCAAGCGTAAGGATTTGAGTGAGTTCGACAAGGGTCAAACTGTGATGTCTAGATGACTGGGTCAGAGCTTCTCCAAAACTGCAGCTTTTGTGGGTTGTTCCCAGTGGTCAGTATCTATCAAAAGTGGTCCAATGAAGGAAGCGATGGTCTGTGTGGTCCGATCCAACAGATGAGATTCTGTAGCTCAAATTGCTGAAGACGTTGATTCTTTTAATGCTTTGACTGGTCAGGACTGTTTTGGCAGCAAAAGGGGACCAACACAATATCAGGCGTGTGGTCATATTGTTTTGCCTGACCACTATATAAACTTTCTTTTGGCTTCTCCCATTAGGGGTCGCCACAGCGGACCATCCGCATGTTTGATTCGGCACGTTTTTACGCTGGATGCCCTTCCTAAGGCAACCCTCCCCATTTTCCGGGCTTGGGACCGGCACTAAGGCTTGTGCAACCCTAATGGCTGGGGTAGGTACCAGGGATCGAACCCGGGCTGCAGCGGTAAGAGCGCCACATCCTAAAAACCAGAGAACCTGGCCTGATTGCTCTCTCTCTCTCTCTCTATATATATCTATATCTATATAGATAGATAGATAGATAGATAGATATTAATAATATTGTTATTATAACAATATACACTGGAAATGTGTTCCAGTCAGACAAGACTGCAATAAAACATTAGTCCTGTCCACCATCAGCGTGTTAAGTGATTAAGGTCTACAGGCGGCCAAAGGGCACTTCATTGACATCATGAAGGATACAATGGCTCAAAAAATGGCTGCGAAAAAATAAATACTTCAACTTAAAATTATTAGAGAAATGCAAAATCAGGCGATCTCAGTAAACGGAGCTGAACCCTACTGACAACAAAGCTGCCAGTGTCTCTAAAACTTAATTTGTATTGAGGTTTGATTCCTATTCCTGTATGTTTGAGCTGCAAAACATCAGTTATTGACTGCGCTATTCTTTATGTTGCTTACATTTTCACAACTGTGCATGATGTGTAGAAATGGGTATTGGTAGCACAGCAAGTATCTAGAGAGGGCTGGTGACCTGTAGCGCTTTTATTGAATGCTGGTTTCCTGTGAAAGTAGAACAAGTTCTGTGTGACTGATGGCTGTAGTGATAAACGCAAAAAGTCATAGAGGAAAGCTCTTTCTATCTTTTTCTGCATGCATGAGCACATAGAGGCCCAGTGTTGGCTAGTGTTCTGTGATTGCCATGGTCAAGCACTGGCAAGTTTCTCTTTCAAATCGGATCACATGATCCCTGGGAAGGAAGGGTAATTAAGTTGAGCACGGGTACTCTGGGACAATGTGGCACGGATCGGCACGGCTCGCTTGGTGGAAAGAGCGAGAATATTGCTGTCGGAGGGCGGTTTATTTGCTGAGCTGAGAGGGTTTTTTTTTTCTTCAAAGTACTGCTGGTGTTAACTAGCAGAGTGTGTGTGTGATTTACATTCATGCATGTTTACTCATTAGTTTCTTTGCAAAACGGATGTGATGAAGAGTCAGTGGTGGTGATTATTAAATTGCACAAAGCGTATGAGTAGTTGTGGCTGCCACTCGTCAAGGGGATTCCCAATCTTTTTACTGTAATGATTTTTCTTGCTGAGATTGAGATTGAGGGGGGTTAAGGGCCTTGCTCAAGGACGCAGCAGTGGCAGCTCAGTTGTTGGTGGGATTTAAACCTGTGATCTTCCGATCTTAAGTCTGAGCTCCCGCCGCACTGATGATAAATGTACCTTTTTATTTTTTTACCCAACAATCTTTGTGTCTTGAGCCATCATGTGTCCAGAGGGTTGTTGAAACACAGTTCCAAGTCCATTGGCTTTAAAGTAGTGGCAAATGTAACAGCGCATACTGTTAGGTAGTTAATTGCTTTAACACAGACTAAAGAAAACGAACGCATAAATGATGTGTGGTTTGCACCCGCGATGAAAAGTCATAAAACAGGGCACAAAAAAGTAACGGAGCATAAAAGATTCTTTTAGAGTTTTGATCTGTGCGCACTCATTAACCAGCCCTTTGAAAACACAAACCACTCTGCTACGCCCCAGATCACACCTCTATGCTGATGTCTGTTGGTGTCAAACCTGAGGGTGCTCAGACATTGTCTGCATCCGGATCGGTTTAGTGCTTAAATATCCGTCACTTTAATCATATGGCACGTTCTGACAAGCTTTCCATCAAATCCAATACAGAGACGTCAGCTTTTTCAAGTTGACATGAATTTAGAACAAGCTTCGCATGAATGATGCTGTTATTCTGGTCCGAGACTCTGCATTGCAGTTTTCACAGATGTCCATGTGCCTGAAACTTCTCAGGTGTGCACCATGGCTTTTTCAGTGATAGTCTGGCAATCTTTCTCCTTCCTGAGCTTGCTTACTTATAGCTGCAAAGTTATTGGTAACTGTTCTCTGGTGTACGTTTGTAACCCAGAGCAATGATTACAGTGATAATGACAGGCATTATTCAAATCTGAACCTCATGCAAATAGGCCCTGGTCCCATCTACACCGAACAGCTGTAACTGACAGGGTAAAGGAACAACGCTTCTTATAGCGACACCTGTCACCGGATGGCGCATTTATTCCACAGGTGAACAGTCAGTTCTTGAATGTGTGTGAGAAATGGGCAATTGTTAGGATCTGAGTGACTTTGACAAGCTCCAAATTAGGGTAGCTAGACAACTAGGACAGAGTGTCTCTAAAGCGGCAGGCCTGGGGTGTGTTAATAGTCATTATCTACCAAAAGTGGTCCAAAGGATGACAAGTGATGAACTTGCACATGGGGATCAGGGCATCCAAAGCTCGTTAATGTAGCACAAAGGTGTCGAGCACACAGTGCATCACAGCTTGTCGTGTATAGAGCTGCATAGCTACAGATCATTTAGATTTTTTTTTTTCCTGTATGATCCTTGCATGACCCTTGCATCATGCGGCCGTCTGGGTGCATGTGCGGTGCTTAACTGGAGAAGAGATGGCACCAGGATGCACTTTTGAAAAGAAGGCAAGCCTTTTCAGCATATTCTTTAGCTGTATGTTTGTACTGTCTCTCCACAGCGCATGTCTGTCAGTATGTGTTTGTTTATTGGAATGCCAATGCTTCCTGCTCTAACGTTTCCTGGTTGGAGCCCTCTAACCCAAGGTTAAGGATATGGCTTCCTATTAGTCATCAGATGTGGAAAACATTTACTGTGAGATTGTTCTGTGAACATTTAGAATTTTAGCTGAATGTTCAACAAGCAAATACAAATAAAGGTGCAACATAGTTTACTTTCTTTGAACACTGAAAACACACAAAGCAGCAGCTACCCGAGGCGCATTGTTTGCATACTTGCCTGTGTATCTTACCTACATCTAGGGGATTAAAAAGCGGCATCCGCAGAGCACATCATAACCAAAACACTTGTTTGTCAAGTGCACAGCAGTGTTGAACACACTTATTAGCTCCGTTTCTCCATTACTGCTGCTGTGGATTTCGAAAAATCCCTACTTATATATTCAAAAATATTTACTAATCTAAAAAAATCCTGACCGCTAAATGTTACAGCAAATATGCAGTGTTTTATTACAACTTGTCCCATACGGCACACTTATGTACAATTCAGGCCCTGAGAACCAACTCAAATAGACCAGAAAAACCAAAACTTAATTTTAGTCAGCGTGCCGCTGAAAATGCACCTTGTGCTTTTCTATGGATGTGCACCAGAATTGTTTACCTTCTGTCCTGTCAGTTGACACCTAATCACGTGTAGCAAGAAAGAGCTTTCCTCTGTGTGTTCAGTGTGCGGCATGATGTAGCATGAGAAGCTGTTTGAAAGGGTGTCGATGGTTGGATGTCATTGGGAGAAGCCTGGAAATTTGACTGAATTGGCAGAAAATGGGGTACATGTGGTCATTATGTTGAGGAACCTGAAGACCTACCTCTTTCTGAAACACTTAAACTAGCAGTTTTCCCGGTTTCCTGTGTCTCTTTTACCAAAAAAAAAAATCCTTTTGTATGTCGCTCTGGACAAGAGCATCTGCTAAACGCCAGAAATAGAAATGGAACGTCCCCATTATATAATGATTTTATGCTCATGCTGACAGTGAAAGCTGCCACCTCACAGAAACGCAGTTTCGGTTTGGTACAATGCGCTAGTGTTTGTGCGTTCAGGTAACACTTCTCTGGCGTATAGTCCACAGGTCATCACAATAGCACGGTTTAATCATCCATTGTAGTGTTTTCCAATGCATTCCAAGTCTTTTTTTTGTTTTTCTCCTCGCATATTTGAGTGCCTTCTGTTTCGCTCCAGAGTTTTGACAAAGCGGTCATTTTGCTCTTAAACAGGATGTTGAAGTGTTTGTTTGCACACAGGGTAAACATGCACAGGCTCGTCCTCACACTGACGATTTTGCACTTGAACCAAGTGTGTTTGAGAGATTTCTGGGCATTTGGGAATGTTCCTGAGGGCATGTAGGCCTGCACATGCAGGACTTTGGGGTGTGTGTGTGTGTGTGTGTTTGATTGCTAACTAAAAAGTGGCTAGTGGCTAACGCTAGCACTATGGATTAGCGTTTTATGTCCAGCTTCAAGAATTTCTCTTAAAAGCAGAAAATACAGCATTTTGAGGTAGTGAATGATTGAAGGATGGTAAGAATAAAAACATTTGTTAAAGTATGCTGAAGTAAGTAGAAAAGATATTTTGGAAAATGTAATGCACACACACACACTTGTATTACCCAAATGGGGTTTATTTAATTGAAATTTTCATTTTATTTAATCAGATTTGTTTGCGCCAATTTAATTAATTACTCAATTTATTTAATATAATGGTGTATTGCTTTAATTTGATTTAATATATTGAATTTAAAAATATTAGATATAATTCAACCAAGCAGGCATTTCATTTTAAATTGTTTAAAAAATGAATACAGTTTAAATGTTGATTGCAAATTTAAAATATAATAACAATTATGTTTACGTTCTTTGATATTGTTATTTTTTTTAAAACGTTTAATATTAATGTTTCTTTATGGAAGCAGCAGATTCAAGTAAATATATAATGGTAACCTGTGCTTTTAGATGCACTTGTGTGCCGCAAGGAATTTAAAAGATCATAATCAGCATTACTGTCTGTATGAGAAGTGCTTTCTGGTGTGTGTGTGTGTGTGTGTGTGAGTTCAATGTGATATTCCACTAAATTTTGGAGTGTATTTCTGGAGATTTGTGCTCATTAGTAAATTCCGGCACTGATGTAGGTGAGGTGAGAAGGCCTGGGGTGCAGTCAGCGTTCCAATTCATCCCAAACATGTTCTTTAGGGTTGAGGGTCAGAGCTCTTGCTGGAGATTTTCCACTCTAATCCATTTACCGCTTATCTTTATGGATCTGGCTTTGTATACGGGCATTATCATGCTGAAACAGGTTTAGTTATCGTAGCTCAAGTTAAGGGAAGATTTTCATGCTACCAAGTTCAAAGATTCTGTAATTGTGTGCCTCCGACTTTTGTGTAGAAGCACATATTGCTGGGAAGGTCAGGTGTCCTGAAACACAATAGTGTGTTATGATATAATTATTTAATGAGACGCATGTGAATAAATTTTTATAACGAATTAAAATGTATATATTTTTCAAATAATAATCGAGTGTTTGTTAATCCTCAGGTATTCGTGTTTTGGTGGATGCCCGGGAAAAGCTGCACATCCCATGGGGCGACGCCTCAAACCAGACACACGGTGAAGCAATGATGAACTTCGACACTCGCTCGACTCAGGGCATCGTCGAATCCAAAGTGTTCCTGCAGTACCTGCCAGCCGTGCGTTCGCTCTGGGCCGACAGCGGCATCCAGCACGCTTACGACCGCCGCCGCGAGTTCCAGCTGGTGAGACTCGCGCACGCACACACACACACACACACACACACAGCAATTCGATTTTAAGGCTTTGTCATTTCTCAGCTGCCGTTTCAATAGATATACTATTATTGTGTATTGTATATTATATAATGGGTATAATACTATTTGAATGGATAATGTTGTCTTCTTTTTATTTTTTATTTTTTTTATAATAATAATAATCAACACCCGTATTTAGTTCTAGCAAAGCAAACACAGTTGCATGTGTGGCACTTCCCCTCTCTCTCTCTCTCTCTCTCTCTCTCTCTCTCTCTCTCTCTCTCTCTCTCTCTTTTCTCATCCTCTCTCGTTCTCTTTCCTTTCTCCCTTGAGTCATGTCAGAAAGAGCTTTCAGAGATGTTTATATCTAAGCGGAAGTGCAGACCACATTAGCACTGCACTCATCTCTCATCAGAAAAATCTCTTTCCGCTGCCGGCCAAAAAAAAAAAAAACCACTGCGGCGCATTCAGATCTTGTTTATGTACGCCCATCCTCTGAGACATTTACCTCTTCTTACACTAGTCTGAAAAAGCCTGTGTGCAGTTCTTTATTATGTAGTGTTATTTTTATTTACAGTGCGTTCGGTACAGTACAGTACAGCTTGTACCAAGACTGTGAAACACTTGAATGTTGTCTTAATAGATACAATTCATAGCTACTACAAGCTTAACGACGAGCATGTGTGCACAGTAGGCACGAGCACCGTGAGATTACAGCTCGGAGGAAGTGTCGACTGAGAGTGCAGCCCCACTACAGTGACCTGTTTATAACACTGTGCCTTTAAGCACGCTTAGAAGGAAATGCACAAGGCACGTGAGCTCTAGCTTGTTTTTGCTATCTGCGGTAACAGCAGCTTTCTAGTGCAGAGGCCACAGCCCCGAGTACGTTTGTACTGGTTGTGATTACAATGATTTTAAATGCACTCATCAACATGTGTTTCACCAGGTGCTGACACCGTTCTGGACCATGCCGACATGATTGCATTGCAGAATCGCTGAAAACTGTACAATAGTTGCTCTGTTTATTGCAGATCTGTTCAACTCCGTGTGGAACGTTACAGTGCAGGTTGTTTCCGTTATAAGTGGACAGGAACTATACATGAAGTGGTGCCAAAAACACACTCCTCACACTGATTGGGTGTTTTTTTGTCTTATTTGCTATTCTCCATCTCCTGTTGTGAATGAAAATCCCAGGAGTTTGGCAGGTTCCTAAATGTTCAAGTCTGGTTCACCTGGTGCTTACTCCACATTCAGGGTCACTATTATAATGCAATTTAAACGCATTTTTAAGTTCATTAGTTTGCGAACGTTGTAGCCGTTATAACCTTAGACTTATTGCAGCAAACTTTTGTGTGAATTCGTGTTTGGACCCGGCCATATCTGTAGTGTTTTCCTGTACCTGTGATTCGTTGTGTTTATTTCTTTGCTGACTTATTTTTGTTTTTCACAGTGCACTGATTGTCCTCAAATCTCTTAATTATTATTTCTGCAGCACAGCTCACCATGAATGACCTGTTGCTCGGCAAACTACACAGTGCAAACTCGCTGCCTGGGCCCGTGGTTTCTCTGATGATAACTTTGCTCTTGTCTGTCTTCTCAGATTAGTTCAGTTTAAGGCGTTCAACTTGTACACGATGGCGAATGTAGACTGTATATGAGCAGTGTAGCGAATACTCAGGAACGTGTTGTTTGAAAATAAATTAAAAGTATGGTTTATTGTCCTGTGTGCATTTCGAAGACCCCTAGATTAGATCAACTTCCGGTAACTGATGTGTGTCTCTTTCCTTTTCTTTCGCAGGGGGAATCGGTGAAATATTTCCTGGATAATTTGGAAAAGCTTGGAATGCCGGTAAGAAGCATGTTTCCTATAGCACTGAAAGGCACAGGTCATACACACTTAACAGTCTGAGTCAAGTCTCACACACACACACACACACACACACACACACACACAGAGGGAAGTGAAAATGCTGTTTACTACATGTCCCCAACGAACACACACACAGGTTTGTTGGAATTCTTCTACAGGGGACAAAAAGGCTTCTCTATCTATCCTTTCATTAAATGTATTCATCAATTGGTTTGATCTATTGATCTATCCATTCATCCATATGTGTATCCATGGTACATTGGTACAGAAACTCAACTTACCGCTTCTAGATTCCTTATTCGCAAGCCTGAGACTACATGAGGAATAAAACCCAAAGAGGAAGTTGGACCCAGGAGGGACCCCATCCTCTTCTTGGTGATGTGTTTGTCACTACACTTTGTCACAGTGTGTTAATGAATTCCATGTTCTATTATTCCAATAGTGCGTTTAATTTTACTCTCATGTGCTTGTTCTTCACATCAGGTTTTCAAATGCACTGCGTTTTGTGTGTGTGCCCTTAAAACAATGGGTCTCTGATCAAATATCCGCTCTAAGATCGAGCGTTGTTCTCTTTGCAACTATCTGATCTGCATGTGGTACAAAAAATAGTTTCCTCGTGTACCGTTCAGAGGATCCGCACAACTCGGCATGAATGGAAAATGGGCTCTGTTCGGTGCTCAGAGCATCCACTCGGTTATTAGCGCTCCAGTTCAGGCGACTTCCCCTTGTGCCTGCTCTGTCGTCATTAGCGTCGACACGGGGCTCCATATCGGTCGCTTTGTCGTCACATCGCCGTTGTGCGATCTCGCTCTGAGAGGAAGTGTGCGGTTCCTGAGTTTGAGCTGAAACAGCCGTTGAGCCGAAGATGAGCGTCATAGTGATGCACACACAGTCGGGAGTTGCGTAATGTCTAGCTGTGCTACTTCTCATTGGATCTGTACTGCTATTGATTACCACATCAGTGTCGATGCTGTACTGTACTGAAAGTATCACAGGTTCACATGATTAGAATCAGGCTTTGACTTGTTAATTTGTGTGTGCGAGTGTTTCTATCACTAGCCCATAATTAGCTGTAGATTGGACGTGGTGTCCCTTTTGTAATGTGTGAGGGGAAACAGTAATGTAAAAAAGGTGAAGTGCGTTTATTTGGTTTCTCGTGTAGTTTGTCAGGGTTTTCCCTGTGTATCGAGATTTTCGGTGTCTTCCACACCACACTGGTGAAGTCCCTGTTTATTTAAAAAATAAAATAAATACATAAAATAATTAAATAAATACATTTTTTTTTATTGCCCCTCGGACAAGTTAGTGTGTGTCTCTGTGTATGTCAGTCTGACATACGTGTGTGTATTATCCCTTGGGTCTGTCTGTGTGTGTTTGTAAGTCTGTCTGTGTATGTCCGTCTGTCTGTGCAGACACATGGGTATGAAGACATAATTTCTCTGTCTGCCTGCCTGCGCGCGCGCCCGCGAGTGTGTGTGTGTGTGCGCGCTGCACGATTAATTGTATTGCAATGTCAGCGTGTGCGATTATGATGGCAAATGTTACAATTTAATTAAATAAATAAGTGCATGTATGGACAAGTACTTTTTAAGAACAGTGCGCAGTGCGTGGTCACATGACTTTCCGGTGTGCAGCATGGAGGGTGATGGTGGATGTAGCAGACACTGAACTGGTGGCCAACAAAACGCTACCTCCTGTTTATTTATTTTATTTATTTTTTGTTTTTAACTTTAAAGTTTTACAAACACACATCATATCACTAATCTGTGTGCAATTTCCTTGATAACCAATCAAGTGGACTCATGATAACATTTATTATATCGCAATCACATATCGCAATACAGACCACAATAATCGCAACATGACATTTTCCCAAATCGTGCAGCCCCGCCGTGTGCGCGTCTGCCTTCCTATCTGTGTGTGTGTGTGTGTGTGCCTGTGTCCACGTAGGTCTGTGTAATGAGCCCATCTCTAGTGGAAATGTTCATCAGATGACTGTGCACAGTCTGTATGTGTGTTTCCATTGTGAGCACACTGCATGCTACAAAATTTCCAAGAGTCTATCTCTCTTTTTCTCCCCCTCTCACACACACACTTTTTCCTTAAAGCCTACTCGGAGTCAAATCACTCTTTCTGCTCATTAGGCAGTGATGTGTGTTTCAGATGGGCACAATGGAAACACACACAGTACATCACATTGTTTGTCATTTGAGCCTCTGCTTAAGGGATATTATCTCTAGTTACTGCACCTGTTCTAGTTATTTGTTCTGTGTGTGTGTTTAAGAAAGTAAGCGAGCATAATGACTCTGGATACACCGTTTTCCTTCTATACGATTATTATTAATCTTTTTGTTTTATCGAGCTACATGTAAATCGAGGATTTTTCTGCGCTGCTCTTCAGCTGAGTTGGCGAAGTGACTCACATCTGCACCCGTTTCTTCACTAGCTGGAACAAACTTCTTCACAACAAATAGGTTACCTGTTAACCACAAACAGTCTAACAGGAATTGTTCATCAAAACTCATTCCTACCCATTGCATTCAGAAACTGAAAGTGTGTGTGTTCAGGATTTCCTGTCCAGTGTGCATATATTTCTCGAATAGAGACTAGTGGTGCATTACCTCATACAGTACCGACGCAGCGCTCTATGTTCTCCTACGCACTGTAGACATGCACAAAACAAACTCTTATCTAATGCCTCACCTCTCTTTATTTTGGGGATTTACACGCTTGGGTTGATAAATACACAGGCTGTGGGCAGTGGAAATGTGCATGAATTCTGTTACAAACAGTGTATGTGTATATATAGATATATGTATATGAATGAGGGAGAGAGAAATAATTACATGCTTTTATAAATATTACTGAATGTACAGCAGCAGTTCAGTAGGGCGATGGTGGTTAATGTAGATGATGAATCTTGGTCTTGAACCTGCTGGTTCTTGTGCGAATGTTTGTCATCATTTGGATGGAAGGAGGTTAAACAATGTGTGTCTGGATAAAAGGAGTACCTAATCATCATTTTTGATTTGCATTATCTATGGCTGTAAAGGTGATTGATTGCCTCTTGTGATTGATAGAATGCAGAGTCATGTTGGGGTTGTGGTTATACGCCATCTAGTGGGACAACTGATGAAATGTGAATAGAATAGAACTATAAAAATAAGTTATGATGAAGCTGAAATTGCTATTATCTAAAAGATCTAAATGGCATTAAAGATTTTGAATCAGGATATAAAAAACAAAAAAAACCTCAATGGATAACACTCAATGTTAGGATTGTGAAAAGTAAAAATGGCTGCTGCATTAAGTGGAGTTGAATGTGTCATTATGTGACTTCAGGGGGGGAAAAAAACGGCGTTAACAATATCTCTCTCACTTTCATCTCCACAGGACTATCTTCCGAGTCAGCAGGACATCCTACTGGCGCGCAGACCCACCAAAGGCATCCACGAGTATGACTTTGAGATCAAGAACGTCCCGTTCAAGATGGTGGACGTGGGAGGCCAGCGCTCAGAGCGGCGCCGCTGGTTTGAGTGCTTTGACAGCGTCACCTCCATCCTGTTCCTGGTTTCATCCAGCGAGTTCGACCAGGTGCTCATGGAGGACCGCCAGACCAACCGGCTCACGGAGTCGCTCAACATCTTCGGCACCATCGTCAACAACCGCGTGTTCAGCAACGTCTCCATCATCCTGTTCCTGAACAAGACCGACCTGCTGGAGGAGAAAGTCAAGGCCGTGGCCATCAAGGACTTCTTTCCCGAGTACGAGGGCGACCCACACAGCTTGGAGGACGTGCAGAAGTTCCTCGTGACGTGCTTCCGCAACCAGCGCCGCGAGCAGCAGAACAAGCCGCTCTACCACCACTTCACCACAGCCATCAACACTGAAAACATTCGCCTCGTCTTCCGGGACGTCAAGGACACCATCTTACACGACAATCTCAAGCAGCTCATGCTGCAGTGATCCGAACTCGTCCCTCAGCTTCCAAACGCTCGCGTCCAGGACCACTAAACCTGACTTCGGGGAGGGGGGGGTCACAGAGCAAGTCTTAATTCATGTTCGAGTGTGTGTGAGAGAGAGAGCATTCACACAGGTTCAACCTCAAACCTGTGCTTCTAACTGCCTTCAACTGAACAGCAGCTCTGTGTGTGTGTGTGTGTGTGTGTGTGTGTGTGTGTGTGTGTGTGTGTGTGTGTGTGTGTGTGTGTGTGTGTACGCACCTTTTCTAACTTTTATTATAAGCAGTATGTCTGAAATCTAACTCTTAAGCAGGTCCTGATTTTGAGTAAGCACAGCTGGAGTGCAAGTCCACGCCACCTAGCATCACAGCCTGCTTTTTCCCCCTCAGTATTCAGTATAATCCTTTTTTGTTTGTTTGTTTTAGTTTTTTTGGCTAAGCTAACCTTACGCTATGCATCTCTGTAGCACTGAGCTAATATTAGCGGCATCTGTGAAGTAGCATCCAGGTTTGCTAGGGGTTATGTAATGTTTTTCTATTGGCAGATGAAGATGAACCCAGGGATGCCTGACGCTTGTCAAAAAAATCAGGGTGTGGGTGTGCGCGTGTAGGTGGGTGGTCGGTCATACACTGCCTGATTTTTGCCCACCATAAGAAGCTTTTTGAGCTTCATTCTTAAAGCAAGTCTCCGAAGTGTGTGTGTGTGTGTGTGTGTGTGTGTGTGTGTCAGTGATCTGATCTCTTATTTTTTTACCTGGTGTGTGTGAAGCCTCAAGGAAAATGGCCTCGCTGTCGTGTGTGTGTGTATGTGTGTGTGTGAGGGAGAGGGAGAGGGAGAGGGAGAGAGAGATGTGCCCTTATATGCTCGAGCAAGTGCTGCTTGTCTGTAGAGTGTCTGGCTGTCAGTAAATGCTGTTACAAATCAGAGCAGCATAGAGTGTGTATGTAAGAGACAGGTAAAACAGTGTGTGTGTGAGTGGAGTGGTGGGGTGTAGAACCTCCTCCGTTTCCCAACTTTGCCTTACTAAACCCATTCGATTGTACTAACGTTAAAATAGGAAGCTGTGTTTCTGAGCCTCTGCCTTTTTTTTTTTTTATTCTGTTGTTAATACTCAGATTCGTTTTTTTCGTTTTTTTTTTTTTTTTTTTTTTTTTTTCTGTTGTTTTTATAGGTGAATATCGTGTGTTCGATTGAGCTGTACGTTTTATTTTAAAGGTTTACACTCGTCACCTCTGCTGACGGATTCCACGTCATAAGCACGTGCTGTTATTACCGTATTATCACGCCAGTTTTAACTATACTTATAGAAGAAACGATCCACAACGTTTAATTTTTTATTTTATTTCGTTTTAATCTTTAATTTACGGACAACCTTCACCACGTTGAACTTTGAGTTCTTTTTAGTTTGCTTTGACCTTAACTTAGCTGACCTGTTCTAATAACATACAATAATAGCTAGCCTGTCGGTAAAACCCGTAACAATACTGATGCACATACTAAATATGGTCGTAACTGATTTGCAGCGTGTGTGTGTGTGTGTGTGTGAGATACGGTTAACCGTAATCAGAGAGAGAAGCTTGGGATCTCACCAAATGTGTGTTTAGACCACTCAAACTGTAGAAGGTGACGCTGTGTGCGAGGAAAAACTCAGGGCTGAATAATGTTAACCACTTGTGTGCATGGGGACTGAATGAGGTGTGTGTGTGTGTGTGAAACCAATAATCTGAGTGGATGTAAAGCTTATTATTATTTTTATTTTTTTGACACTATGGCTGGGCGCTAGGATAAAATGTACATCTGGTAGATAGTGATATCTAATCCTCTCATTGTGTTCAGGCTGGAGATGTCCAGTGTTATGAGCAGTACTGCTGATATCCAACGTGTCTCGTGATGATCAGGTCGATATAAATTGCCCAGCTCTTCGGCTCACGTGTGACTTCCAGTACTTTTTTTGTTTTGTTTTAGTTTTTAATGAAATTAATGTAATATTTTTTAACAATCAAACTCTTGATTCCTGAAGTGCCATGATCAAAAAAAGGTACCACCTGTTAATATTATTGTTTTTCAAGAAATGCCAAAAGAGTCCCAGGCGATCAAGACGTTCCCTTTTGAGACTTTGCTCAGCTTAGGCACGTGCCAGTATTACACTTCTTCACATCATCATCATCATCATCATCATTCATCCACCTCCCACTAACCACCTCATCCTGATGTCAAGGACCCTGTCGAACCTCCTGCTGAACGCTTTCTAAGCGAACCCAGTTACCGCATGCGATCGAATCACTGGTTCAGATTTCCTTTCGTCCGGGACGCTTCTCTACATCACCTGATATCTGATCTCTCATTAATGTTTGCTCGGTTGTTCATTATTACTGTTCTTTTTTTGATGCTCTCAGTTAAAAAATGACTCGATTGCTTTTGTTTATCGCCGCACCGCGCGCCACACACACACAAGCATTTAAGAGACGAGTGCATCATCATGTCTCGCCTCAGATATATTATATTCCCATAAAAGCTGATTGCAGAGCATTTGGTAATGAGAAATGAATGAAAGAAGCCTTTCACTGCTTGCGTACACATGCGCCCTCCTCCCAAACGGAGGGGGGGGGAATACAGGAATCAAATTACAGATTGTGAGGGCATATCAAAGCTACATTTGTCCCCTAGTGCCATCTGAATTCCAGTTTGCATTAGGATCGATGATGTCATGATCGATTATAAGATCGATTTATCTCTGGTGATCATCCCAGGTGGCACAGAAGCTTCTGCAAGTCATGTTTTGCCCTGTCCAGTGAGGGAGAAAGAGAAAAACCCTGTCTGACTTACATCACGATCAGTTCTTTCGACTGTAGACAAATGTTTTGAAGTGTTTGAACCTTTGACTGAACAAACCCACTCAATTTGAGCTTTAGAAGTGTCATGTAGGATGCAGAATGCAGGAGATAAGGCAGCAATGCTGCGTTCTTGCTCAGAGTTAAAGTAGGACAGCCTTATTGTTTATTGTTAGTGTGTGAGATCTGGCAAACCAAATAATTATACGAGCGACCTCGTGGCACACATCGCAATAACCTCCTCAGTCGCGGTGAACATCCTGACAACATGTCCGACGCAGACGAGTCTTCCACGCCACCGCAATAACGCAAAGGAACGCTTCTCCCAGTCTAAAGCGCAAAACATTGCTTTTGTTTTTTGTTTTGTTTTTTAAAGCGAGTACGTGCCAATCTTTTCCAGTGTGTGCATCGTCAGGTTTTGTTTGGTGCCAAGACTGTTTGAGAACTCCAAATAAAGCCTTTAGTATGAGTTTTTATTATTAGTTCCTTAAAAGCAAACAAAAAAACAGATGTCCTTACAGGTTAAAGTCTAGCACAGAGCCTCGGGTTGAACTCGAGCAGTTTTGTTTTTGTTTGTTTTTGTTTTTTTTGTAAGGAAAATGAGTTTGCTGCTAAACTGAAGATGCCTCCGATGTGTTCGTTATCTGCGAAGCGCCTTCTTTGGTTTCATCACCGATGACGTCCCCGTCCAAATAAGTTCCGTGCATACACAAACCTAGTGGCGGTGTGTGTGTGTGTGTTATACCGAGTGTCATGACACTGGGTCTGGAGGCTAATGCTGTATCCAACGCACACACGCTACTGTAAACTTCTGTGCCTGAGTGTGTGTGTGTGTGTGTGTGTTTAACTGTTTTCACTGAGGTCTTAACATCACGGTTATTATGCAAACGTGCTGCAGTGTGCAAAGATCTTCCCGACAAAAGGGGCTTTTGTTTTTGTAGAGGGGTGCAAAAAAAGAAGAAAAGGACTAATCCCAGAAGAATCCCGGATGTTTATGTAGAATTCTGCAACCTGCACAAAAGACTAAATCTAATTTAGTGCCTTTTTTTTTGTAATTTTGTATGTAGATGTTTTAAACGTTATAATTTTCGACTCTTGTTTCTGTAATCCTACTAAACACGTTCTGACCTGCAGAACGGTGACCCTGCGCTCCATGTACAGTTTAATAATATCTGCTTCCTCACTCTTTCAATATGTCAATAAACTACATCCCAACATGAGTTATGTGGTCTCATGCTTTCATTTTTTTTCTGGGTTGGAGAGGAATTGCTCCTGCTTTTAGATCACGTTAATGCCATTTGATACTAGTCAGAGGATCATCAAGTTTATGATGTTCATAATTAAGGCATTTTCACACCGACATGGTGTCAAGGGAGGGTTTAGCTCCTTCTGCAATGGTGTAATGAACAGTGACTGCTGGTTAAAATTATCAATTAAGATTACTGTAACAAAATAAATAATAATAACTTATATATATATTTTGTTTTTTCAATAAAGATTACTGTTTTTTCAATAAAGATCAATAAAGATTACTGTAACAAAAAACAAAGAAAATATATAAACATATATATATATATGTTTATATATTTTCTTTGTTTTTTTGTTACAGTAATCTTTAGTGATAATTTTAACCAGCAGTCACTGTTCATTACACCATTGCAGAAGGAGCTAAACCCTCCCTTGACACCATGTCGTTGTGAAAATGCCTTAATTTTTTATATATATATCCACACAGATCTTCTCTAGATCAGTCAGGTTTCTGGCCTGTCGCTGAGAAACACGGAGTTTGAGCTCCCTCCAAAGATTCTCTATTGGGTTTAGGTCTGGAGACTGGCTAGGCCACGCCAGAACCTTGATATGCTTCTTACAGAGCCACTCCTTGGTTATCCTGGCTGTGTGCTTCGGGTCATTGTCATGTTGGAAGACCCAGCCTCGACCCATCTTCAATGCTCTAACTGAGGGAAGGAGGTTGTTCCCCAAAATCTCGCAATACATGGCCCCGGTCATCCTCTCCTTAATACAGTGCAGTCGCCCTGTCCCATGTGCAGAAAAACACCCCCAAAGTATGATGCTACCACCCCCATGCTTCACAGTAGGGATGGTGTTCTTGGGATGGTACTCATCATTCTTCCTTCTCCAAACACTTTTAGTGGAATTATCACCCAAAAGTTCTATTTTGGTCTCATCTGACCACATGACTTTCTCCCATGACTCCTCTGGATCATCCAAATGGTCATTGGCAAACTTAAGACGTGCCTGGACATGTGCTGGTTTAAGCAGGGGAACCTTCCGTGCCATGCATGATTTCAAACCATGACGTCTTAGTGTCTGACCAACAGTAACCTTGAAAACGGTGGTCCCAGCTCTTTTCAGGTCATTGGCCAGCTCCTCCTGTGGAGTTCTGGGCTGATTTCTCACCTTCCTTAGGATCACTGAGACCCCACGAGGTGAGATCTTGCATGGAGCCCCAGTCCGAGGGAGATTGACAGTCATGTTTAGCTTCTTCCATTTTCTAATGATTGCTCCAAAAGTGGACCTTTTTTTCACCAAGCTGCTTGCCAATTTCCCCGTAGCCCTTTCCAGCCTTGTGGAGGTGTACAATTTTGTCTCTAGTGTCTTTGGACAGCTCTTTGGTCTTGGCCATGTTAGTAGTTGGATTCTTACTGATTGTACGGGGTGGACAGGTGTCTTTATGCAGCGAACGACCTCAAACAGGTGCCTCTACTTTAGGATAATAAATGTAGTGGAGGTGGACATTTTAAAGGCAGACTAACAGGTCTTTGAGGATCAGAATTCTATCTGATAGACAGGTGTTCAAATTCTTATTTGCAGCTGTATCAAACTAATAACAAATACTTATTTGCAGCTGTATCAAACTAATAAATAGTTTAAAAAACATATATTGTGATTTCTGGATTTTTTTTTAGATTATGTCTCTCACAGTGGACATGCACCTACGATGACAATGTCAGACCCCTCCATGTTTTCTAAGTGGGAGAACTCTTGCAAAATAGCAGGGTGTTCAAATACTTATTTGTTTTTGCCCAAGAATGCTGTAGGAATCATTGTTGTATAGGCAAAATGAAATGTTTCCTATGTAATTACTTGATTTCTTAGATCTTGTGTTTGGGTGTGCCACATTTAGACCTTCCTCAAAATGATACTACAAAGTTTGTTGCACACAATTGTAACATTATAGCATACGGTAACCCTACATTTTCTTTTTACTGGGTCTAAGTAGCCCTAACCTCTTTCATGAAGATGGGATGTGTGTGTCCTGCTCTGGAGCTCTGACCTTAACCCTGCCGAACACCTTTGGGAAGAATTGTAATGCTGCCTGCCCCCCAGGCCTCCTCACCTCACCTACATCAGTATCTGATTTTAGCTGAATGAACACATACTTTCCCAGAAGATTGGAGGTTATTGATGTGTAAGAAATCAGTTATGTTAAACTTTTAAAAAAATATTTGCAAATTTTGGTTCATCAGGTCTATTAGACATACAGAGGATGAACATGTGGTTCCTAAACATGTGGGTGGTTTGAAGGTGACCCTGTTGGGATTTAGTCAAAATTGTGCACATGTCTATCACAGCATGGGACATGAGACGATGACCCCAAACACACTCTAAAGTTATGTAAGAACTATTTGTTCAAGAAGTAAAGTGATGGATTGCTGCATCAGATAACCGGCCTCTACGATCCCCAGAACCAAGAGAGTGAAGGAAAATCAACCAACAAGCACTCAAAACCATCAAGATTGTTAGAAAACCATTCCAGGTAATGACCTTGTGAGGCTGATTGGTCAAATGTGCAAATGTCTATCAAAGCAAAAGGGGTCTACCTTATAGAATCAAAAATATAAGTTTTCCATATAAAACTAAATAGTTTGACAGCTTTTGCTGACTTCATAACTGCATAACTTGAGTTTGGGTGTCTTCAGTATTAATGTACAATGTTGTAAATATGAAAAAGAAGAAGACACACCGTGGACTCGACTATAGACGCCACAGAGACACGGAATTGAGATTTCCGGTTTGTTGGAGCGAATGTTTGAAAGTACATGGGGCATGTTGGCTGTTGTGGCGTGTTTCTGGTTGTATGGTTGTGTTTCTGGAGACAGAAGCCTGCATTCTTGTGCTCGGATGAAAAACCTGATGAACGTGTTCTGTGGGGCAGCTGGAAGCCGGTGAGAACCGCGTCGCGGCAGTGTGGCGGCAGCAGCAGGAGGCACAGGAGCAGGAACAGGAGAGGAGCAGCAGCACACTGATTTAAAGAAACGCGTCCCTAAACGAGCTACTGGTAAGATTTTTAGAGCGAAAATAGCATCGAGTGTGAGTACGAATACGATTTATTTCCTTTAAGGGGGGTTTTTAAAAGCATGCTTCAGTGCTGCAGGTTGTGTAACATGGTGGTGGCACTGGAGAAGGCAGAAGTTTGTGAAGACAAATGTGTCTTGTCTAAAATCTGCTGGACCATTTAGAGTAAAAAGTACTGATTGTTTTGAAATCAGATTGTATTGAAACCACAGTTTTATATTTAATTATATAAATGTATAATTAAATATTTATTTGATATATATACTCCCATTGAAACTTTCTATTTTTAGTACACCTGGTTGATTAGAAACAGGAAATTGTTTAATCATGACTTCCTGTTTCACAAGGGGTATAAACATAAACATAACATATAAGCCGAATTCTCTTAAACATTCATTGCACTGGTTAAGACAATGAAAGACTCCACAAAATGGAAAGTGACCGTACAAATGTCCATGTCCACCATCAGACCACTAATTAGGATGTACCAGTCAACTGGAAATGCTGTAACTCAAACTGGAAGAGAATCTCAAGACACTACTGGAGGAACTGCAGAAGCTAGTTGTGTCTTGGGGTCAGGAAGTGTCCAAAACTACAATCTGACTTTATCTACGTCACCGCAAGATGTTTGAAAGGGTTTCAATATATAAAAAAATACTAGATACTGGAATTTTGAACAAGATTGGGTTCTTTGGTGAAATTTTTGGCAAGGGATTTGGGGCATACAAAGAGGTAGCCATATTGAAAAGTACTTCATGCGTAGGTAAAATATTGATGTGGATTTAAAGTTTTGGAGGTGTTTTCCTGGACCTATCTGGTATCTGCAGTGGTGCACAACCATGTACTTGAGTTGAATAGATACAATAGATGAAATATTACTCCAGTTAAAGTAAAAGTGTTCCCTTTACACTTTCACTTGAGTAAAATATCAAAATAATTTGCCCTTAAATGCACTTTAGTATCAATTGTACTATGATTTATACTGGCTATAACGTTCCTATTGTCATTTTATCACTCATTTAATGTGAAAAGACTTTGTTGCTCTTAGCACAACAATCTATTGATAGAACATTATTAATGAGTCACACACACTGATTATCTATTTAAATTATCATCAGCCCAAAACCTTTTCAACCTCTACAAAATAATCGTACGAATGAGGCCACGGTTGTTGTGACAAGTTGATCAGGATTAGTCAGAATCCTTAATTCCTGTCAAAATGTTTCGCTTGCTGTTGAACCGATGCCAGATTGTATGTTTGTGCTAATTAGATACCACCAAGTGCCAATCATAACAAGTTCCAAACGGAGCGCGTGCGCTTCACTGATTGGTGGCTTGCTGTGTGCTCGACTTGTTTTCATCCACTCATAAATAAAAAGCAACGACTGATTTTGCGAAATGTATTTGATTAGATGAGTGAAAAGTAACGTATTTGACTTGCAGTGAAGTTTAAATCTCCACACATGGAAGTACTTCAGTAAAGTACAGACATGTGAAAAAGATTCTTAAGTACAGTCACGATGTACATTTACTTTGTTGCTGTTCACCACTGGGTATCTGATTATTTTACTCAAATTACTTTATCTTGTTTGACAATTCAAGAAAAAAAGTCTTTACAGAAATAAAGGAGTGTCAATACGTTGTGTAGTCGGTCTCTTTCGGGTTATGGCTGGTTTGGGTTGGACGATTGCGGATGTGGTCATTATTATTACTTGGGGTCCCGCAGGCAAGAGTACAGATAGACTTTGCTTTATTGGCAACCCAATGACGCTGTTGAACAACTTTTAATTTGGCGTATTATGGCAGTGAAATAATGCGAACAGGTTGGACCGGAAACATCAGATCTGTGTTCAAATAGGCGAAATATCATTAGAGCCGAAAGACAGCAAGATGGATTTTGGGTCGATTTTGTGGTAAATTGTCTTTAACCAATCGTGGCAATATAAACATCTTTTAATTTCTTTTCTCTTGCACAGCTCTTTCTCTTCATCAAGCCTCTGGAGTTCTTTTCATATTTCAGCGTGAAATGATACAGCTCTAGAACCACCGCAAAAAAAGAGATCTTGTTCTTTGACATTTTTAAGTGAATGCCAGCAGTGTTGCCTGGCTCTAGCAGTAGGCTGAAGGCTGAAGGAACAGCACATTGTGGTTTGGCTTATAGTTGGGTTATAGTTCAGGGTTCTGTTCAGGTCACTCAAGTTCTTCCACTCCAACCGTGACAGCCCTGTCTTTATAGTGCATTGTCATGCTGGAACAGGTTTGGGCCTCTTGGATCCACCGAGGAGAAAGTGTAACGCAACAGCATTCAAAGACATCTTGTAGAATTGGGTGCTTTATGGGTGTGGTGGTCATGTGTCTGCAATCTTTTTGGCCATATTGTTTAGGCAGTGCAAGCTAATATCACGTTAATCAAATGAAAGCCATGGTGTAGCAGGAAGTCCCTGGTGTCATGTAGAAAAGATTAGATCTTCCTATAATGCAAGATTATTCAGAAAGTTCAACGTGTTTGTCCTTGACTGGTCTTCTCTTTCCAAAGAGTGCGCCAAAATGGAAAGTCAGAAGAAGGTGATCGAGAGACTGAGGACTGCGTTCCGGTCCAACGTGACCGTTCCTCTTCATTTCCGTCTCGCTCAGCTGGAGGCTTTGCTGTCTTTACTAGAGGATAATGAGGCACAGATCTTGGAGGCACTGCATAAAGACCTCAACAAGGTATTTGAACACCACACCTACACACCTTCTAATGGCTGCCCCGGTCCACCATAATCACTGCTGATGTCTCTGCAGCCCAAATTCGAGGCAGTGGTGTCAGATATCGAACTGGTGGCCAACGAGCTTCGGTATACCATCTGTAACTTGGAAGCCTGGTTGAAGCCAACCTACGTGAGCAAAACCTTGGTAAGTGATGTGGAAAGCGGTAACTATTTTTGGTAACACATTTTGCTTCTGCTTTTCTCTTTTTTTGTGTTTTGTTTCCCGTTCGATTTCACCATCAACTAAAACTACTGATCCAAGCAAAATTGCAAAACGTTTCCCCTCATGACCCAGCTGGATCGATTCCAAGTGCTGTTACACGGCATGACATGCTTTAGTGACACCTTTGTGTTTCTCTCTCTCATTTTTATTTACCTCGTGTTTTAGCCAACCAAACTAGACGACTGCTTCGTACGCAGAGAACCATTAGGGGTTGTTTTGATCATTGGCGCATGGAACTATCCTCTTCAGCTCATTTTAGCACCACTGGTCGGTGCTATTGCTGCCGGTAATACAATAAAACACTCTCATGACCTTGATCCTCATGACATATAAAAACCAATAAAAAAAATGACAAAATAATTGTATATATTGTTAAGGGAAACTCTGCACTCAATTACATTTACATTTCTTAATAGCAGATTCTTGTATAGAGAGTGACCTTCACCATTTCTAATGCATTTTATACCCATATTTGATCGTGTAGGCAACTGTGCTTTACTGAAGCCCTCGGAAATCAGTCAAGCAACCGAGCAACTCCTTTCAGAGCTCATACCAAAGTATCTGTCTCAGGTAATGCTGTACTCATTTTTTATTTTTTTTTGTATACTAATTAAATTTTACTAAGATATTGACATATATGCACTTCACTACCAAAGGTTGAGTGATTCTGTTTTTTTATTATTTCTCATTCAAAAATATTTCTTTATACTGCAAGATTTGCAGTAACTCAAGACTTTGCTTTTGCTGACACTTAATGCCTGGTATACGTTGCATAATTTTGGGTCGTCCCAGAGAAAAGATGAGTAATGTTGAACCAATCGTTTCCTTTTTGCTCGTGGTTTTATGTCGCAGCCTCGTAACCAAAGATGGACTGCGAAATTGCAGGCTGAGTTGGGATTAGGGGGAGGCTTAGATCTACGTCTACTCACTAGCCAATAAAAATGCAACACAAATGCCGCATTGATCTAAAACTAAAACGTTTTATGCACGTTTGTGTATGCAACGTCCAGCTCCATTGGAAAAAATGTCATCCTAAGTTGGTATCATGTCATACCTTAAATGATTAGATCCATGGCTCACAGTTTGACTTATGACCTTACTACTAAATTCCAATTTGAAAAACTTCTTAATCCTAATTGTTTAAACTGAAAATATGTACCAATTAAGGAACAGGGACAAAAGAAGGTCTTCAAATTGAGCAGTTGGTAATTAACATCAGGTCAGTAAGATGATAGGCAGAGTCTCTCACAACGGTAAAGTCATTGCATTCTTTTTTTTTTATTTACGTTTTACACGCTTAAACTTTTTGACCGCACTTTTTCTGTTTGGGACGTGGTCAGGAGTGCTACGCTGTTATATGTGGAGGAGCCGAGGAAACCAAATCACTGTTGCAAAACCGATTTGATCACATTTTCTACACAGGTGAGTGTAAATCACTGTTTTTTATATATATATATATATATATATATATCTGTTAGACTGCATTCATTGTCAGACTCTTTTTTTCTAATCCCCTCTACATTTCATCAGGCTCTCAGGCGGTGGCACGGAGCATCCTGCAGGCAGCCGCAGTACACCTCACCCCGGTCACTCTGGAGCTGGGTGGAAAATGCCCGTGCCTCGTTTATGGCCACTTGGACCTCAAGGCTGCTGCAAACAGGCTTGTATGGGCTAAGTTTTTCAACGTGGGGCAGAGCTGTGTGGCGCCGGACTACGTCCTGTGCACAGCCGAAATGCGAGACAAACTAATTCCCTTGTTCGTAGAAGCTTTGGAGGCATTCTACGGGCCTCGGATTAACGAAAGTGCCGACTACGGCCGAAT
Source organism: Silurus asotus (assembly GCA_024362625.1). Lineage (NCBI taxonomy): Eukaryota > Metazoa > Chordata > Actinopteri > Siluriformes > Siluridae > Silurus > Silurus asotus. Next base: position 830,856 of record MU541276.1, on the reverse strand, counting down.
TGTCACAGACAGACAATGGAACAGGCTCATGGAGCTCCTGGAAAAGTCTCAAGGAAAGGTGGTTATAGGAGGAGAAGGTGTGAAAGAGGACAAATACATTGGTGAGAAAATCTGAAGAAACAGCAATTTCTCTTATTTATTTTTGTTTATATAAATCTCAGTAAATGGAATGGAATCATGCAAATCTTTTTTTTTTTTTTTCACAATTTTATTCCTGCTTCCTCCCGTCTTCCTGTCTCCAGCTCCCACAGTGATTGTGGACGTGACCGAATCGGACGCTTTGATGCAAGAGGAAATTTTTGGCCCCATCCTTCCCATCCTCACTGTGGAGTCTCTAGAGGAAGGCATCCGTTTCATCAACGAGAGAGAGAAGCCATTGGCGCTCTATGTGTTTTCTGATCAGGCTCAGGTAAAAAGCCATGACGACTTTTTAGTTGAATACAAGAGCAGATTTTTACACAGATATTCACCCGGACGGTAAAAGCCACATGAAAAAACGTGAAGCTGTATAGATTTGCGGTGAAGGGTTGACATGCCCTGAGCAAATACAGTCTGAGTTTCTCCATATTTATTAGATTTCTTTTGGCAAGGCAATTGAGGCTACTGAGACAAGAAAAAGTGTCAAATTGATGATCTTGTAAAATGTTCTAAGAGATTTAAACATTTATTTAATATACATGGAAGGAGTCTCCAGTGTCAGCAGTTTCTCAGAAACCAAACCAACCTTAACTGTAACTCCAAATTACTGTGTTATAAAAAGAAGTTTAGTATTTTTCCCTGCAGAAAAGCATGAAGCGTGATGTTACTTGGAATTACTCGAATTGAACATTATTTCTCTATTATTTCCAGGTTGTGAATACAGTATTAGAGCAAACCAGCAGTGGAGGGTTTTGTTCAAATGACGGAATAGTTCACATGACACTTCCTGAAATGCCTTTCGGAGGAGTGGGTGAGTGTGTTACCCGTGTCATCGAACACTGTATTGTTGTTTTCTGTTCCTTTATCTTGTTTCGGATTTTTATCACATTCAAACCATCTCTTTAGATTGGGATTAAAATACACTATGCAAAAGTATTGGGACACCTGACTTTTCCAGCTATTTATGCGTCTTTCCCAAATTGTTACCACAAAGATGGACACACGGATAAGAAATAGAATGTCTTTGGATGCGGAAGCGTGAATTTTTTTTTTTACCTTCACTTCAAGTAGGAGACTCGAACCTGCTCCACAGCATGACACTGCCCCTGCGCACAAATACTGCTCCATGGAGATATGCTTTACATGAGTTGGAGTGGAAGATCTGACTGCACCCCAGGTGTCCTTACCTCTCCTACATCAGAACCCCAGTTACAAATGGGGTTTTAATATGGAATTGGATGTTTAAAAAAAAAAAAGCACAACTAAAACGAATTGTCAGGTGTCCACAAGCTTTTGTCTATATAGTGTATTTAGCATATCTGTCTCTCTTGTTTAGTTTTTAGTATTAGTTTCTTTTTTTCCACACACATGATTCAAGTCAAGCTCATATTAATATGGTGAGTTCATTTATTAAGGGAAATCTGAGCCATACAGTGGTGGACCTTCTGGCTTCAGATCATTGTCCTTCTTACGTTGTCTTAGTTTCTTTTTTCACATAGAGCCAAGCAGGTTAGAAGAGCCTTTTCATTTGATCAATATATTTGTATAATATAAAAAAGTGCTTGATATATATGAGGAGTTGGGAAATATTTTCTTACAGCACTGTAGGTCTGGTCAGACAGGTTACATATGCATGCAGAACACAGTGAAGATTTTTCTTCTAAGATGGATTCCATGTGGGTTTTTCAGGTGCAAGTGGGATGGGGAGTTATCACGGCCGCTGGAGTTTCGAGACGTTCAGCCACAGACGGGCGTGTATGCTGCGAGGTTGGGGACTGGAGCGACTCAGCGTCTTGCGTTATCCACCGTATCAGGAGTCAAACCTGGGCTGGCTGCGCTGGGCCGCGCGAGCCAAGAAGAAAAACTGGGGGGTGTGCAGTATCATTTGACTTTCGTCCTGTTTGCTGGAGACATGGATTTTACCAGTAATTCTTGTACTTGCTTGGATAATGGAGATAAAAACCAAGCACACGTATGAAGTGTTTACAAATGTAGCTGCACCCTGCGGAGTTAAAATTTTTCATTTCCTTTCTTAAACACTACTTTCTGTGAGATAAGTCGTTAGGTACATTGCATTGCTGTTTTATATCTAATGAACCACAGTGTATTTGTATCCCGTTATCTGTATAACTGTTCTTTAATTGGGAAAGATAAAGCGGTGGGTAATGAAATAAAAATTGAGAGTTTGTGCCAGGTTTATTATACTGTTCAATTATCTGGAAAAAACACTTTATAAATGATAAACTGATTGTGTTTTCTAGTAATCAGGTTAAAAATCACAAGTTTTTTTTTTCACGACACATGTAATATAAAGTCCCATGTTCTTATACATTAGTTTTTTGGACACAATGCTGTCAGTCTTTACTGTTACACAATGGGGCATCCTCAGTACTGTGTAATACACACAACACAGGCTCCCACGGTCTCATATCCCATCTTCTTGTAAGAGCCCAGTGGTTGAGCCCAATCACATTACGGTTCAGGTTTGAACAAAGAAGGTGGACTGGCCCCAGACTGAGCCAGATCTGAGGCTGGGGGGGTGGAGGGGCTGGCTGAAGTGGTGGGTTCCTTCTGGACCAGCTCTGGCTCATCCTGCCCAGCCTGGGGAGGGTGAACCAGGACCTTGTCAATTATCCCAAAGTCTTGTGCCTCCATGGGACTCATGTATCTGTCTCTCTCCATCACGCTTTCTGTAGAACGATCAAGGCAAAGCTATCAGGTAAATGTGTCAAAGTTCACAAACCTTCAGGATGTTATTAAATGACTAGTATGAGTACATGATGGAAACAAGACTTCTTTCACAGAACTGATGAAACTTAATGGATTTTGAAGAATGTGCCTCAGGTTAGGACACTGTTCAGCTTACAACTGAATAAACAACATTGCAGAGCCTTGCAAAAGTATTTACCCCCTTGGATTTTTTTTTTCCACTTTACAACCTGGAACTGATCTCTTTGTAAATAAGGTATTGTTTGTGTGTGTGTATTTTATATATATAGTAGTGATCGGCCGATAGCTATGTTGGATCGTTATTGCCGATAAACGATTAAATCGACTGATGGTTTTTAAAATAGAAACTAGATAAAAAAAAAAATAACATTACATGTGAAATAGCCCGGAACTTTATTAAAATATACAAATAAATGTAATTTAAAGATGGCCATTTCAAGGGTGACTGAATTTATAAAGTAAGATTTTATTTGTAACGTTACACAAAATTACAAACCAAGTAAATTTTTATTTGATCTGTTAACTTTTATTAATGCACTATTAACTAGCACAAATGAGGTGCCGTGTTACATGTCTAAACATACAGCATGTGGCATCGGTGATTCACCTCTAGAGGCCGCTCTCGTACTGTATAATGATAGCGAAGCTGCTCAGTTGCTTCAGAGCAGTCGCAACCCGGAAAAACTATCGGTATGGATTTTTGCTAATAGTATCAGCTATTAACTAAATAAATATTGATGCCTCTAATATATCGACTGTGGTGCATTGGGGATTTGGGTTCATTCTACTTTTGTGTTGCAATAAAAATATTTTAGCATCAAATAATAAAAATATAAATAAAACAAACAGTACCTATCAGTTCCAGAGGTTGTCCTGTATGTTTGCAGTAAATGCTGTTGATCTGTCTCTTCAGCTTGAGAATCTCCTCAGCCTGGATGGCGATGTCTGTCGCTTGACCCTTGAAATCAGTATTCAGAGATGTTTATTTTGCTGCCCCAAAAACAAAACAATGAAAAACACAGCACAAGCAATTCTGTTGTTCTTACCCTGGCACCTCCAGAAGGTTGGTGCACCATTATGCGAGCGTTGGGCAGCGAGTGCCTCATTCCCGCAGTGCCTGCAGCCAGCAGTAAGCTGCCCATGCTAGCAGCCTGGCCTACACACCACGTCGAGATTGGGTTAAGAATGTACTGCATAGTGTCATAGATGGCCAGCCCTGCAGTGACCACGCCACCTGGATGTACATCAGAGATATAAGATTACTAATGTGAACTTTTTGTGGCTGCCACTCTGTTTCACTCAATTCCAAAAATCTATCGTTGGCATCCCCAAGGGTTTTTTTTTTTTTTTTTTTAATAGGGAAAAACCTCGGGACTAAATAGACTGATGTGAATGATTCTGATGCTCAAAACGATTAAACTTGTTTCTAAAAGCTTACATGATGTGCCAAAATTATTGGGACAACCAAGCTTTACAGTCAAATCTCCACAAAAAACTAGTGGACCATCTTTAGTTATTATAAGAGCAAATGGGGACTAAATGTAAAAAGGGACAAAAATATTCACATACCCATGGTATGGTCAGATCTCCTCAAACGTTTGTCCATATAGTGTGTATTTTTGGTAAAGTAAGTAGTCCTATATATATTTGGGTTACAGGGATAATGTTACATAAAATGATCCATGAAAGCAATTTAATTTAGGGAAAAAAAAGTGTGCTGGTGTCTATCAGAGGGAACTTTTCCACAATTAGATTTGTTTCCTCCCCACTATTTAAATTATTCATTATTGACTGTATAAATGAATCGATCTTCAAATTATGAGTAGGCTATTCAGCATGCTCCTGTACACGGGCTGTCTCTCACCAGGGCTGTTGATGTACATGTGAATTGGCTTGTTGTTGCTCTCGGACTGAAGGAAAAGCAGTTGTGCGATCACCAGACTTGCCACAGAGTCATCAATCTAAAAGGCGTAGACGAAGAGGACAGTAAACAAATCTGATCAAAAGAGAAATTTAAAAGTAAAAAAAAAAAAGGAGAAGAATTTTTGGAGATACTTACTGGACCCATTAAACAGATTATTCTCTCCCTCAGGAGGCGTGAGTAGATATCGTAGGCACGTTCTCCTCGGCCCTGGCAATAGATAAGCGATGGTAAATTTTATGGATGATCTATAGTTTCAGATCAGTGGATATGTAACAAAAAGCAGAATTAGAGGAATTCAGAGATCAATTCAACAAGAGTTTTTAAGGAGACGACGGCGTTTAGAGGTTGTGTGAACACTGAGAGACTCAGCTGTTCGGACATTAAGTGGAATGTCTTTAACCGCCTCTGTGTCAGAACACTGTCTCTTGATGTGTGTCTTCCCAGTTCTCTGAGAAGAGGATGGGAGCAGTTGTAGAAGATCAGATGGAGTGTGGTGCATTGTGGGGTAAGAGAAATAATGTGGGGGTCCAATTTCTGAATTCTGAGCTGAATATTCACCTAGATACGCCTTTAATATATCTAGGACATACTGAATCATACAGCAGCAGTGGAGAATATCTGAGCAGACATGTGAAGCACAGCCCATGTGAGTGTTTATGAGAATAAAGCAGCTTACTGTCTGTTCTACAACGATGGGGATGAGAGGGTTCCTCCATGGAGCACTGGGGTGAAATGACCGCCTGCTCCTCAGTGAAGATGCACCGCACTGTAACACCCTCTGAAAGAACACATTAAAGACACAGGGACATTCAAAACACGTGGTTTTTGTTGTTTTATGGGACCTGCAATAGTTAGATTTCGTTTCGGATGATTATCACGCTTTCATAAATAACTATTATTACGTGTGTAAATGCTTCTACATTTTACTTACTCGTAATAACATGACGCTTGTACAGTGCTTAAACGCTGTTTGTTTGACCCTCACTTCCTGCCCCGGATGTAATGCTGTTAGGCTGGTCACGTGACAACGCACGCACACTATGGCCGCTAGATGAAAGTGTGTCAGTTTGCGCATGCGCAAAACCATGGTTTGTTTTGCGCATGCGCAAAACAGACACCCTCTCTTATCCCGCTGCTTCCCTGTGTGTGCGACACGTGGTGTAATTTCTACAACGTAAAAATACGATAAAGGACACAAGGGTGAGGACACGGTGTCCATCAATAAAATGATTTAATAATCAATATTCCTGATGCACCTTTGAATGCTGTCACTCGTGTTAATGTGGTCTGTCATATACCATGGTGCCATTCAGTGATCAGGTGTTGATTGATTGATGACAGGATTATTATATGATGGATGTGCAGTGTTTAATACACTATTGTGAATACTTCAACAACTAATACACTTGAAGAAAGAAAACAAACAGAACACTGGTGATGGAATAGCTTTATGGAAGTGGATGGTGGTTCAGTGTTCAGGCATTGGGTTATTGATCGTAAGGTGGTGGGTTCACGCCTCAGCCCCTACCGAGCTGCCACTGATGGGCCCTTTAGTGAAGTACTTAACTCTATCTGCTCCAGGGACACCATACCATGGCTGACAATACCCTGCTTCCTGACAAGCTGGGATATGTAAAAATTTACTTTAAAAGCCACAAATTCAGATATCAGAGGAGGGTTTGGACTGCTAAAAGGATTGTTGGTGCTCCCCTGCCCACCCTTTAGGAACTGTATACATCCAGAGTGTAAAAATGGGCTATGAAAATCACTTTAGATCCCTAAAATAATCTCTTTTTTTTTATTTTTATTTTATTTTTTTTTTTTTACTTTTGCTTCCCTTCAGAGCACCAAACACCAGGACGACTCTGTGCTGTTGATGTTGTCTCTGTCTACTGAAAGCTTCTGTGACCAAAATAAGTTAGTTGTAAGTTCAAACATACTTGGCAGGTCTTCCTGATTCTTATTTTACCTATAGCTGTTATAATGTGCACAATATGGCTAAAAAAATAAGATGTGGACGGCTGACCATCTTTTTTGATCCTTCCACCTTTTGTGATCCTTCCTTAAACTTCTTGCCACAAATCAAACGCAAACAATTGTCTACGATAAATATATTGTGGCTTGAAGAATTTCCTACAGGTGGAAAACTTGTTTCAACATCAACAATGCACAAAACATGGTCAACAAGTGGAAGTGAAGGAACTCAAATGGCCTTCACAGACCCCTGGATTACCTCAACCTCAACCCCTCCACCCCACTGAACCAACTTTTGTGATGAATTTGGAACAACCTCTGCACCTCAGGCCTCCTCACCAACATCAGTACATCAGGAAGCGTCAAAATGCTCTATTTCTTCACCTAGTTGGAAGGAATTTAGAAACACGGTGTCACGATCAGACCAATGAAACCAATCAGAAGTCCAGTACATCAAGTCAAGTGGCTTTATTTACACCTTACAGCAATAGACAATACACTTTAACACACCTATACAATCTAATACAACATTCTTCAGAAACGAACCAGAACAAACACACCTGTACACAGGACAATACATAAAATGCAAACATTGAGTGCAACACAATAACACTGCAAAACTGTAGGGACTGGACTGACACACACACACACACACACACACACACACACACAGGGTAGGGTGTCAGAATGGATGAGGCGGATACAAAAAAAAGAAGAAATGGACAGGATCGCTGGTCACTGGTTTCACATGAGCATTTTGAACGATATTGACGATATCGGTATCATATCGGTATCAGATCGAAGATCGTTTATCCCTCAGAGAGAACAGGGTGATGAGAGGTGTGCTGCTGTACGGAAGGCGAGGGGGCGCTGTGGAGTCGCTCAGAGTCCCGAAGTCCGTCTCTGTTCCCAATCCCTGTTTTATTCGGAGCAGTCTTCTGAATGAAATGTCCAACAACAGCGCCAGCAGCAGTAACCTGGTTCTTGCCCAGAAAGCTGTGAAACAGCTGCGGCTTGAAGCAAGCGTCCGGAGAATCAAGGTAGGTCCATAATCCTGCTCGGGAAGAAGTGTGGGTGAGGCTGAGGCTCACAGTGAGACTGAAACAACTAGTTTCACCGCTGATCAAACTTCACTTTCAGCTCTCCATGCCTTCAAAATAGCATCTGGGATCGATAAATGAGCGATTCATTTAGTCTTCGTGTCTGTTTGATTGGACTTTATATGCTGTTATATGATCTGATTCTGATTACAGTCACATCCACCTGTCCAGCTCCATTCCCATAACCGCATTCTATCTAACTTCATATCAACTACTCAACTGGTCTTATTTCTACACACCGATAAGTTACTAACTAGCACTAAAATCCTAACAAATAATATAAAATATATAGCAGGTCTAATTTCATGTAGATTATCAAATGAAAGAGGTTGTAATTTTTTTATTTATGTTAGTATAGAAAGCGGGGAAAGCGAACATCCGGGTATTTCCTGCCTGGGAACAGAGACGCTCTTTGTTGATTGTGAGTTTGTGATCATGAGATAATGTCTGGGGGCTTCAGCAGCACAACCACATGTCTCCATAAAGCGTGATACCTGTGTCTGGAGAACAACATAAACGATTCAGGAGAACATCCTTCAACAACCCTGTGAAGGGAAAAGCAAAAATTATAATACTATACAGTATATATGGATAACTTTTGCAGTCATATGTGGTTCTTCTCCAAACTGTGACCACACATTTGGTTCTTCTCCAAACTGTGACCACACATTTGGAGGCACACAATTGTAATGTGGACCAAAATCCAGTTTCATGAAGATTTGAATGGCACCATGGGATATGACAGACAACATCAACACAAGCGATAGTGAGTCAATTACCTGACTTTACTAACGCTCTTGTGGAATGATTGCGGATCCACCACAAAATCTATTGGAACATCTTCCCAGAAGAGTGGAGGTAACAGCAAACAGGGACAAAATAGGGAACAGAATTTTTAAAGCGCATACTCTTATGGTCAAGTGTCCACAAACTTTTGTCCATGTGTTATTTGTTATTTGAAAGGAAACATGCTTATATAATGTTTATGTTTTAGGTGTACAGGTTTGTAATAAACAGTTAGTTCTTCAACACGGTGATCATCTTGTGAACTCCATGATAAAGGAGGGGGAGAAAAAGAGAAGTTGGTGTGGGAATTATGGTTTTATAACAGTTTTGCAGCTGTTTTATTGCTGTTTTAATCAGGAACTGACTTGTCATATAGATGACATTAAAGTTCAGTATAAAAAAAATCATTCATTACATAATAATACAAATACGTAATCTCGGAAAACATGCTCAGGCACATAAGGTTCATGCAGGATGCACCTCAATTAAATGCTTCCTTTTCTTTAGTAGATTGTGAAATTGAGTGTATTTTGTGTATTTTTTAAATCCGAAACCAAAAGAGTGTAACAGTGTTTGTAATGTTCCTCTCTGATTACACCAGGTCTCCCAAGCTGCTCTTGAACTTAAGACGTTCTGCTTGCAAAATGCTCATAAGGACCCTTTACTTGTGGGGGTTCCATCCAGTGACAATCCATTCCGGCCGCCCAAATCCTGTGCACTCTTCTAAGGTACATCCAACCCTTTGTTTTCATATTATTCAAGTTATAAATTATCGACACTCAATATGACCAAACGTATGTGGACACCTAGGGAGAAGGTTGAAGATTAAGATTTATTATAATAACCTCCACTCTTCTGGGATGATGTTCCACTAAAGTTTAGAGTGTAGTTATGGAGATTTTTGCTCATTTATCAACAAGTGGTGAAAATAAGGTGGAGGCCTTGAGTGTCGTCAAAATTCCAATTCATCCCAAATGTGTTCAGTGTGGTTGAGGGTCAGGGCTGTATAGCAGGACACTCAAGATCTTCCACTCTAACCTATGTAAATGCATATAAGATGCATATCTGGCTTCGTCATGCACAGGCGCATTGTTGTGTTTGAACATGTTTGAGTCTCCTAAATTTTTGTCTACTACATCTAAAGAAATCCTATACAGTTTTGTGATGACAGTTTGAGAAAGAAGCACATACGACTGGAAAAGAAGGTGTCCCAACACTTTTGGCCAAACAGCGCATGCATATTACATGATCTGTTCCTGCTAAACGATTTCTATCTTAATCATCTTTTCATCTTTTCTCTCTCTGAACAATAGATGCAAAGGACGAGGCTTGAAAAACATGCCTTACCAGTCGATCTTCATTCACTTCCTAAGTGAACTCTGCAGCCGGATCAGCACTGCTTTTTAACCCTTAACCTAACCTCCTTCATTTTTATTGCAAGAACCCATAGTTTTAAATCCTCTTGCTTTCATGCATCCTGTAATTTAACCCTAAAAGACTTTATGTATTATTTTATTACGGTAAAACAATAACACGCAGAGGATCCAACCATTCTCAGGCGCATGGATTTACAACACTAAATATCATCTCTGTTTTCTTTTTTTATGTTTTTGTATTACATTTACTTTTAACAAGTGAAAAAATGCTTTCATTAAGTTTATTGCAGTTTGGTTGTCATATACAGAGTCAGGTAAAAGTCCAGCATGAAATATAACGAGTCTTCCAGATCATATAAAGAAGCATATATAAAGTATTTTGAAGTGTATGTAGCTTAAGAAACATCTGTATTTGATATCAGGAGACTAATGAGTGCGCTTACAGTGATCGTTTTTAAAATGGCAACAGACACTGTGGTGTATTTTATGAGACCGAATCGGTATATTGAACAGACCTGTGGAACCGGTTGTTTATACTAAACATTGAGCAAAATGTTGTTGGTAAAAATCTTTCATTGGTGTAACTGTGTAATGAATAAAAACACACTGAAATCCAATAGAGAGTAAATGTCTCTATACATTGTGTGAATAGGTTAAAATGATGAAAACACCTCTTTTGTTTAGATTACATTCATTTTTGTCAAGGCCTCAAAACATTTTATGTACCCAGACCACACAATAAATAAAATATACTATCAGTCAAAGCTACTTTCTCATCTGTAATACAATTTATTAACGTAACAAGTAAAGTCGGGTACTGATGTAGGTGAGGTGAGGAAGCCTGGGATGCATTCAGCCTTCTAATTCAGCATGTTCTATAAGGTTGAGATTAAGAGCTCTAAAGCAGGAGATCATACACTTTAAATCATGTAAAGCATGTGTTCATGTAGCTGGGCATTCACACAGGGGGACTGTCATGCTTGACCAGGTTTGGGTCTCCTAGTTCATGTGAAGTAAAAATTTCAATCTGCTGCAATCTGCTTCCAACTTTGTGGTAAAACTTTGGAAAAGAAGTACATATTGCTAAAAAGAACGATGTTCCAATACTTTTGGCCATGTGATATACAGTACAGACCAAAAGTTTGGATACACCTTCTCATTCAAAGAGTTTTCTTTATTTTCATGACTATGAAAATTGTAGAGTAACACTGAAGGCATCAAGGGCTATTTGACCAAGAAGGAGAGTGAAGGGGTGCTGCACCAGATGACCTGGCCTCCACAGTCACCGGACCTGAACCCAATCGAGATGGTTTAGGGGTGAGCTGGACCGCAGAGTGAAGGCAAAAGGGCCAACAAGTGCCAAGCATCTCTCGGGGAACTCCTTCAAGACTGTTGGAAGACCATTTCAGGTGACTTCCTCTTGAAGCTCATCAAGAGAATGCCAAGAGTGTGCAAAGCAGTAATCAAAGCAAAAGGTGGCTACTTTGAAGAACCTAGAATATGACATTTTTCAGTTGTTTCACACTTTTTTGTTATGTATATAATTCCATATATAATTCCACATGTGTTAATTCATAGTTTTGATGCCTTCATTGTGAATCTACAATTTTTATAGTCATGAAAATAAAGAAAACTCTTTGAATGAGAAGGTGTGTCCAAACTTTTGGTCTGTACTGTACCTACAAACCAGGTACACCATAGAATCTATGACGATTCATAAAGCCTACAGACCAGGTCTGTCGTGCAGCTTCGAGGGCTCATACATTAAATCACCAGTCCAACCAGTCTGATGTTACAATATGTCTGATCATTTGCATGTTTTCCCTGCATTCACATGGGTTTGTTTTAGGTGGTTACTTCCTAAAAAACATCCTGTAGGTAGATTGGGGAAGATACAGTATATTTCCCCCAACTGTGAAGAGTATTTTCATATAACAACACAACACGTCCGGCTGGACTGGTTAGTTCCGTGTAGTCTCATGTTGTTCTGCATTGTTTGTCGTAGCACAGTAATCCTGGAGGAACGTTGTGGATAAGATGAAATGACAATACAGCCACTTGACTTAATTTGACTGGCTTGTCAGGATAGAATATTATATTGCTTTTTCAGTCACTTACACCATGTGTGCATTTTACTGATATAATAAAGTGTTAAAAGGCCCCAGTTGTCCATATCGTTTGCCCAAAATGGAGGATTTATGGCTCTGATGTCTGCTTGTAGAAATTTATCCCATACAGAATGACTGGATTTAATCTTATTAAAAACATTGCACCATGTCCACCATGTGTGTGTGTGTGTGTGTGTGTGTGTTGATTTGACTGGCTTATCGAAAGAGATTATTTTGAAGTGTTTTAGTCATTCGCGCCAACACATGCTCTTTTTACTGATGTATTAAAGTGTTCAAATGCTCCAGTAGTCCTTAAACCTGCAGTTGTCAAGCGTGGTGGCAAAAGTAACATCCATTGGGGGATTGTTTGACCAAAATGTGCGAAAGATTTAGGCGGATTGGGGCTCTGATGTTGGCTTGTTGAACCTTTTATAAAGAATGAGTATGAGGGTAACAGCAGAGAATGAAAAAGTGGATTAATTCCCAATAAAAAAACATGGAGGATACACCATGTCCAGTACACGTATCCTTTACGTGTTTGTGTGTAAATAACATGGTGTGGCCTACTGTATAAGCTGAAATGACAACACGGCCACTTGACTTGGACCGGCTTTCCAGCAAAGAATGTTATAATACTTTTCTGTTACTTATGCCAACGTGTGCATTTATGGATGTAAAATTGGGGCTCATGTTGGCTTGTAGAAATGTATCCCATACAGAATAAATATGAAGGTAGTGTGGAAAAGTGGTGAACTGGATTCATTTCCAACATCATGTCGTCTGCTACACGAGGGGTTCCCCAACCCCCGGTACCCAGAAAAAACATAATTAATGAAAAATTATAAGTCTAATTTACATTTTGATGACTATCTGCAGGGTGTTTTGATTGATTGTGAAAATGACCTCAGTCTAGGCCATTTGTTACAGTTACAGTGTTTTTCCATCGATGAGTACACCGATTTTGCATTACGGTGATTTAAGTTAAATTTTACACTCATTGAATTAATAATGAAATCATAGAATATGTGTGATAATGATATGATATACAAATTATTGTTTAGTTGTATGCGACGCACCAGCTCGTGTGTGTGTGTGTGTGTGTTTGGGGGTGTAAATGGCGATGCGAGTCATAACTGATAGGGGGCAGTGGTGAGCCGCGCTCTTTTTGTGTTGTGCGCGCGCTCGGATGTGGCGTGCTGCCGCCAGCGGCTGTCTCTCTGCGCGAGCTCGAAGATGGCGGTGTCCGTGTTCCCCGGCGTGCGGCTCCTCTCTATCGGGGACGCCAACGGAGACATCCAGCGGCACTCGGAACAGCAGCCCCTGCGGCTCGAGGTGAAGACCACGCCGGACGCGGCGCTTCTAAACCTTTCGAACAGTGAGTAAATAATACGCGGCTGCTGCTGCGGCTTCTCGTTTAGCCTTTGTGTCCGGGGGCCGGCCTGAGCTAGCCACGTTAGCCTAACGTGCTAGGGCGAGTGAGAACCGCGCTCCCAGCAGCTGTCCCTCTGCTCTTACACCGGGTAGCATCACTCCGTCTCTCCGTGCTTCCTCTAATGAAACCACACTTCATCACCGAGCTCACACTGTGATTATGAAGCCCCTCAACACCGCTCTAAACTCGGCTTCAGCGCTTCTTCGGCTCATTTGCATTGCACAGCGCTAGCAGGACTCGCTCTCAGGAGTTAGCTCGCTCCTGTCTGCTCTCAAAGTCGTAAAAGTTAACTTTATCTACTAAATCACGTCTTACGCCATGTATTTACACTAATGCTGACCCGAACCGCCTCTCAAGGGTCACTTTTTTTTGGATTCCAGCACTCTTGAAGCTGCTAGCTAGCCGTGGCTATTTTCTTTCTACCCGCTTTCCGACAAATCACGCCTTTCGCTCTGGGATTGGACGAAAAATCTGCGGAGTTTACTGTCCGAGCCAATCAGAGCGCAGGATCAGATGAGCCCGCAATGGGGGTGATCTGGATACGGGTAGAGCTGATAAAATAAGATTTTTGTATATATAGTTTGATGATTGGTATCGATTAGATCCTGGGTAGAAAGTAATCCTATATTTTTCTGTCCTTTTTTTTTTAACGTGATAGATCTGTGATCGTTCACACTGAGCGAACAGGTTGATCTTGCGCGCGCGGCGCGGAAGGTCGCTGCACGCGCCTTGTGTTGTCCTGGAGCTCTTGGTCGACTGGGGAACGAGGATCGGAGCGCACCCGCGTGCGCAACGGGCGGGCGGGCGGAGGGGGGGATGGAGGTTGGAAGAAAACTCCGAGAAGAAAGCGGCCGAGGGATCCCCCGTAAGCTCGGTGTTGGGGTCGGAGGTGCCTGCAGCGCTCAGGCATTCATCTTTGTTCCTTCCGGAACAATAGCATCTCTCCCCCGCCTCCCCTCCGGCCGCTTTTGTTCACACCAACTGATGCTCCTGAGAAAATGGTGCCGTAACCAAGCTGTAAACTCGAACCTCTACATCTACACCACAAAATCTCCCCAAAACCTCCCCGTCCCCCCCAAATTAAACACACACACACACACACACACACACACAGTGGTTCTGTTGAACCCTAGTTAATGATTTACATTTGTAATAATATTTTTTAGACATTGCTCATTTTTAACTCTCTCTGGTGAATCTTAGCTTTACTAAACAATGGGTTTCCTGTCTAACATTGAGGAAATCTTGAGGCCAGTTTCTATTTCAGAGCTCCTATCTGATTTTCAATTCTACCCTTTAATTGGTCATAATGTTGCGTTTCTTCAGTTTACTTTGTTTTTCGGCGTTGGTTTTCAGATCGTTTTCATGCACACGTGATCACGCTCCTTGTAGTGCGTGTATCAATGAACACTTCCAGGTCATAGGGGTTAAAAAACATCCACACTTCTTTGTACTTTGTATATTTCTTTATACTATTTCCAAATTGTTGCTGAGTAGGTTTTTAAACATTAAGTTCATGATGTGTGTGTCAAGTCATTTTAACCTGATATATCTGATGCAGTACACGGTGAAATGAGACAACGTTCCTCCAGAAACCCGGTGCTACATAAGTCAACAGAGCGACATCGCACAACATAGCTCTGTGTTTGGTTATGTAGCTCTAAGGATTAAAGTAAGTTGTCCTAGTCACATAGAAGCATCCGAGTGCAAACAGTGCAAGACAAATACAGTGCAAACACAAGACAGTGTGGGACAAACACCAAATATCAGCGACCAGTAAACCTACTGTATAAGATACAGTACAATGTGTAAATGAGAGATCTATAAACAAGGGTGTATTTGTAAACATAAACGCAATGTTGTGCAAAAACAACAGCATCAATCTGGAGGTGCAAAACATCATGTAAACAGTATAATGTGATTAAGATAACATAGGTGGTGCTGAGGACCTGGATGTGTACAGTGTAAAGTGAAATGCGTATTGAGTGAGTTGAGTTCAGAGTGTAACAGTTCAGTAACACACACTTCTGTGTGAATAAAGTTGCAGCCAGTTTTCAACTTTTAATAATTTATTTTTAAGAACCCAGTTTTAATGCGTTATATTTTACTCTTCTTTGACAGCAAAGTTGTACCACATCGCATACACTATATATACAAAAGTATTGAGATACTGGACATTTCCATCCATATGTGGTCTTTTCTTCAAGCTGTTAGAAAGTTGAAGGCACACAATTGTATAGGATTCGATAGCGTGATATTTTCCCCACTAGGAGACCGAAACCTGTTTCAGCGTGACACTGCCCCTGTGCACAAAGCCAGCTCAATGAAGATATTTCATACATGGGTTGGAGTGGAAGATCTCCTGAAATAGAGCTGTTAGCCCTGTTGAACCCTTTTGGGATTACTTAGAATGCTGCCTGCACCTCAAGTTTCCTCACCTTTACAGTACCTGACTTTACTAACACCCTTGTGGCCGAGTGAATCTCTGGAAAATCTAGTGGAACATCTTCCCAGAAGAGTGGAGTTTATTATAACAGCAAATTAGGACCAAATGTGGAACGGGAGGTTCAAAAATCACATGCCAAACTTTTGCTCAGTTGTCCACAAACTTTTGTCCATTTAGTGTAAGATTGATCCACATAAAGAAATGTTAGCCAATGTTGTGCCTGTGGTGGTACGTGCAAACGCAAGATCATAAAAGATGGTATTCTGTCTGGTTAGTGACTTACAGTACAAGAGCATTATGTATGAGAGCCAGACCTGAAGGTGAGCTTGTGATTCATCTGTATCCATGTGTGCTTTGTAGGTAAGAACTGGCACCAAATAAAACAACTCTCGGGGCTTTTATTTGATTTTGTTTTGCTGAGCGCTGCAGATGTAAAACTGTTAGCAGATTGAGGTTAAAATGGAGAAATGGATCCGCATGGTGAGCTTTAAACCCTGGTGAATGCAGAAGTGGAAATCTCTGTGGCAGAAGTAAAGTTACGTATTGTGTGTGTGTGGGTTTATTTATTTTTTATAAACCTCTCAGTGTAGTTTTCACCCATGCTTTTTAAAGAACAGGACCTGGTTCAGTATGTTGATGTGAGCTATCAATAGCGTTAAGTAATCTCGTATGGCATCAGGTTTTATCTCGGATCAGCTGTCTTAAATGCTCGAAATGCTTTACCTTTATTTCCTTTCCAATTGTAAAGGGTGTGAATCCGAGTGTTACTTTAAAGTGTGTGATGGATTGGTGGTTGGCAGGGGAAGTTTGGCCCCTGGTTTAATATAATGGCAAACCCTCTAACGTGTGTTCTTTCTGCAGATGACGAGGCGAGCATGTTTAAGTGTTCGGTGTCACGGGAGACAGAGTGCAGCCGTGTGGGGAAGCAGTCCTTCATCATTACACTTGGCTGTAACAGTGTACTTCTTCAATTTGCCTCCCCCACAGGTAACCCTCTCTCCATCTGCTGGCCTACACACAGTGAAAAGAGAAACCTGCTAGAACAGTGTAATTAGAATTAGAACAGCAATGCAATCAGCTATTGTTGGAGTTATTACACTTGTGCATATTTGAGCAGAGTAGTTTTAACATGAAGCTCTGTAACCTGGTTCTAACCGGAGTTTATTGACTAAAAATGACACAAAAAAGCGTTTATTCGGCCATGTAATGCCATAGTCTGCATCAACTATTGACCTACTGCTGCTTTGGTCAATTTCAGATTTCTCGTCATTCTACAATCTGTTGAAGAACTGTCGTGGCCATGTGAACGAGCACTCGGTGTTCAGCGAGAGGACGGAAGAGTCATCGGCTGTTCAGTACTTTCAGGTGTGTTCACGTCTGGTGATGAGGAGACTGTGGGTTTGTGATTGTGCTTTACAGTAAGCTTGACTGGAGGATGGGCTGGAAAAATGCCTTTGTTATTTACACTGAAACACTACCCATAAATTTAAGAGTTTATTGGAAATAAAAAAAAACGCATTCTCTACAAGATATTTTGAGCGAAACCTTGATTGGCATTTACTATTTACTGCAGCCTGCTTTCGCTGACAACCATCACCAAGTTTTCTCTGTGCATAACAGAGCCTGAGATCACTCCTTACTGTAAAATCTTTCTGTACTTATTACTGTCTTTCATCGAGTTTTAACCCTGACCCAAATGTGACTTCAGTGCAGGAACACAGCTTTACTCTGATGCCTGTTTTAACAAGGGTCCCCCCAGAGAAGATGTGAAGTGTGTGTGTGTGTGTGATATTTTGTTCAACCTTTGCTTGAAGTGTCAGAGCATTGATTTGGACCTGATTGATTGTGGTTTCTGCGTTTTTATTAAGTAGACGGATGTTCTACAACACAAGCTGTTTGTGTCAGTTGTGTCATGTGGGTCAGTGTATAGAAATGTACTAAAATCACCTTTCCTGCTTTTTCTGTTTGCTGTCAGTTCTATGGCTACCTCTCTCAGCAGCAGAACATGATGCAGGACTATGTTCGAACTGGAACTTATCAACGGGCTATTCTCCAAAACCATACTGACTTCAAGGACAAGGTATTTTTTTCAGTTTATATTAAGTATAGTCACTGTGCACTCTGATGGACTAGCCATTCAGGTGGCGTTAGTGCAGGTCAAAATAAAACAAATATTTGATCCAATCTCAACCAAGTCATAAGACTCTTTGAAGAGTCTTCAGTCTGACCCACAGAAAAAGTGTTATTATACGGAGAGACCTAGTTTAGTATATCAACAAAATGTTTTTTTTTCTGCTGAGCAAATGAATCTTTGCTTCCTCTCTTTGCTGTGTAGAGGAACACTGACTTGAGTAGTGCTGTGTAGCTGTGGTAGCCACAGTGCTTCTTTTTTACATCGCCCAGCTGATATTTTCTTGTACAAATCTATTTGACTCTGATTTTACTTCTGTAAATTCGTGTCTGTGTAGTGCATTTGTTCTGCGTTGCTGCAGATCTGCTGCCCATGCTCAAAAATAGCGGTAGACTTGCAGACTTTGATCTATTAAAAACACGTTTTCTTTTTCAGTTATAAACAAGTCCATAAACAAGTCCACTGAAATCAGTGCTTATTTCTGCAAGAGGAATTAAAGATTAATACTGGATTAATCTCGTTGTTTGGATGCAGTTATTTTACTCTCCCGTTTTTTTTCCCTCCCTCTTCTCTGATCCTCTGCTTGTAGGTGGTGTTGGATGTGGGATGTGGCTCAGGGATCCTGTCATTTTTTGCAGCTCAGGCTGGCGCACGTAAGGTGTATGCTGTGGAGGCCAGCACCATGGCTCAGCACGCAGAGGTGCACCTCTTTACACGCAGTTCTGTTCACTCCATGTTATTGTAACCAAATAACTCTGCATAATCATCCGAGCAAAGTAAGAAATGGTTGGACGTGTTTGTTTTGCGTGCGTCCTGCAGGTTCTGGTGAACAGTAACAGGCTGACGGAGCGTGTGATTGTAATCCCAGGAAAGGTGGAGGAGGTCACACTGCCTGAGCAGGTGGACATCATCATCTCAGAGCCCATGGGCTATATGCTGTTTAATGAGCGGATGCTCGAGAGCTACTTACATGCCAAGAAATTTCTCAAACCAAATGGTTAGTAGAGAGAGTTTGTGTGTGTGTAGGGTGTTGTATAGTTTCATGTAAATTGCTGACCTTGTTTTTGCTTTGGATTTCAGGTAAAATGTTCCCCACCATCGGCGATGTCCATCTTGCCCCTTTCACAGATGAGCAGCTGTACATGGAGCAGTTCACCAAAGCTAACTTCTGGTGAGCACCTTCAGTGGAAATCTGTTGTTTCTCTTCCAACATTTTGACCACTGAGCTACCACTTCCACACTCGCTCATAAACTGTGACTGATCTTGGATACCAGTGAATGTCCTAAAATTATCAGTGTAACATTACTGTACATTGCAAATTCTGTATTGATAAAGTATAATACTGTATTTTCATGCTCATTAATGAGTCTGAGGTTGGCACTCATTTCTTCATTATGGTTTGTGCTTGCTGCCTGAGCCATCACTAATTGATCAAAAAAAAAAGTCCCTGGTGTGTCCTTACTTTGTTAAATCCAATTTAATAATGGAACAAAACAACCAGTGAGGTAGTGTCATGCCTGCTCTGAAAGGAACCGATCTGACTCTGAATTGACCCAACCGCCGGATGTGATCCAAACATGCTGTTCGTGGTTTGCGGGTCACATTTTTTATAGGTGTGAACTGCTAAACTGAGCTGTGAAGCACAAACAGCCAAATGTCAGAGCTGCAGTGCTGCAGAAATGCCATATGTTCTGATGCTTTATATATTAATAGCGTCAGAAATTCTGACTGCATAAAGTGCAAGGTTGCACAATACAAGCAATGTATGAAGTAAACTGGCACATTTACAGAAGAGTGCATGCAGGATCAACGAGGCAGCAGATTATGGGCTACAAAGGGCACAACGTGCTCTGGGCAGAAAAGTGCAGCAAAGGCAAAGTTAGTTGTGGTGCAAGAGGAGAGGATGCATTTAAGGGATACAGTTTTCATGTCCTAAAAATTCACCCTCTGTATTTTAGGTACCAGCCATCTTTCCATGGGGTGGATCTGTCTGCACTGAGGGGAGCTGCCGTAGACGAGTACTTCAGACAGCCGATTGTGGTAAACAGAGTATTATAAATCATGGAGGCTGTGTGAGCGTGTGCATTATACAAGTGGTAGGTGGAGGCAGAGTGGGAACAGGGAGTGTATGCTTGGGTATGTGTGGGTGCAGGTATATGCTCTGGTTGATTTTGTGAAGGTTTGAGCTCATTTAGCCATGAGGCTGAAGGGGCACAAATCAGGTACTAATGTAGGTGAGGTGAGGAGGCCTGGGGTTGACGTTGTGCACAGGGGCATTGTCATGCTGGAACAGGTTTGGGCCTTGGTCCATATGTTCTAAATAAAAATTTTTTTTCTCCTTTTTTTTCTTTTTAGGATACGTTTGACATCCGAATCTTGATGGCCAAATCAGTGAAATACACAGTTAACTTTTTAGACGCAAAAGAGGAAGACCTTTATAAGTATGCTGTTTCATAATTGTTGGTTTGTACTCATTTAATTATTCAGCCATTATTTAGTTTCATGACCTGGTACTTGAATGGGTTTTTTTTTAATCTCTATTCAGGATAGAGATCCCTTTTAAGTTCCACATGATGCACTCAGGGTTGGTGCATGGCCTGGCTTTCTGGTTCGACGTTGCATTTATTGGATCTGTGTAAGTTCTGTGATATTTCTCATTATTGCGTGACCATTTCAGTACAAGAAGAAAAAAATCATGGTTTTAAAATTGGAACGAGCCTCAGGAAAACAACAAATAAAATTCTATCCCCATACAGGATGACTGTGTGGCTCTCCACGGCGCCCACCGAGCCCCTGACTCACTGGTATCAGGTGCGCTGCCTGCTGCAGTCGCCGCTCTTCGCCAAAGCTGGAGACACCATGTCGGGCACGGCCGTGCTCATCGCCAACAAGAGGTTGCAACGCTATTTACGGTTATTTCCAGTTCCCTGTTTCTCAGGACGTAGTTTTATATTAGAGATTCATGAACATTATTTCCTTGGTCTAGGCAAAGCTATGACATCAGTATTGTTGCTCAAGTTGATCAGACCGGCTCAAAGTCCAGCAACCTCCTGGACCTGAAGAACCCCTTTTTCAGGTGAGATGGTGCATTTCTCTTGGATGTGCATTAGTTTGAGGAAAATTCACTAGTTTGTTTAAAAACCAGTTTAAACAAACCTCAAAACAGGATACACGGTCTCATATTTGTGTTCCATGTGGTTTTGTATAGATACACAGGCAGCACCCCTAACCCTCCCCCAGGCTCACACTACACCTCCCCTTCTGAGAACATGTGGAACACTGGGGGGGCCTATAGCATAAGTCAAGGCATGGCTGTGTCAGGTAACAGACACACACACACACCTTTAATAGTGAATACTGGACTGTGTGAAAGAAATTTAAAAAAAATTGTGTAGTATTTTTATACCCCAGATCTTATGATCTTATTCATATCTCCACCCCCCCCTCCCCTCCCCCCTCAGGAATGCCAACAGCTTATGACCTCAGCACTGTCATAGGTGGCAGTGGCTCTACAATTTCCCACAACAACCTCATCCCCCTTGGTACAGACACGCATGCACGTACGGATATGCACACATCTCACACACCATCAAATCACACAGACGAGCAGTCAGACATTCTATACCATCTATGACGTTCTAACATCTATGCCATAGGATGGCAACTGTGTTTGGTTACTGGGAAAACCTCTCGTAAGCCAAAAAAAAAAAGAGGGGGCAGGAATAGGGTCTTTTTGCTTTTTAAAAATATCAATAAATATCTAGTGGAAGAAATGCTAAATAAAGTAGTGATATTTAAAATCTCATCCGAGCAACATGCAAAACTAATTATTTGTGGGGTGCCTCTGGGAATCAATTATAAATTTACTAGTAACTTTGTGATTTATGCAATTATTATTTATTGATATTTGGGAATAGGACTTAGAATAGGCCATTATTTATTTAAAACCTTTGTAGAAACTTACAGAAGGTCCTAAATGTTTCGTCTCTTTTTACAGTGAATACAGGGATTGTGAATCACACTCACTCCAGAATGGGCTCGATCATGAGCACAGGAATTGTCCAGGGTATGCATGTCCTTTTTCTCAATGCATCTGCTACATAAAGTATCCTTAAATGAGGCAGCTGTTTTTTTATATATATATAGTTTCCAGCAAGCAGGACTTTCTGCTCAATTGACATTTTTTTTTGTCTTTTTTTTTTTTTTTTTTTTTTTTTTTTAGGAGCTACAACCCAACAGGGTCCTACCAGCAGCAGCACACATTATCCCGTCACTAACCAGTTCACCATGGGCGGTCCTGCCATCTCTATGGCATCGCCCATTGCCATCCCAAGCAACACGATGCATTATGGGAGCTAAGGCCCCTGCCTGCTACCCCTCCCTTTTGCATGTCCAGCCTCCCAAACTGACCACAGCCTAAACCTGATTACCAAATCCAGTGCTGCAGCATCTGACTGTCAACCCCCTCACCCCCCTCTCTCGTCTCGCTGTATATTCGTATATAAATATATATAAACCTCTCTTTCTCTCTCTCTCTCCGTTCCCCTGGTCCACCCCGTCCTACACGCCAGCCTTCACTCTGCCTCGGACAGCTCCTTCTCAGTAGTGCAGTTCCAGGATTAGCCACAAGGAGGCAGTGGACTGTCTTGAGCTTTGGGGAATTGACGGAATGTTCTTTGCAGAACAGTTTTTAAAAAAAGAAAAACAAAAAAAGCAAATACGTATCAGATGTTCATTCATACAAGAGACACTCAATGAAATATCAATGATGGACCGTTTGTAAGAATCGTGAGATTTATCGCAGGGCTGTTATGCTGTTTGATTTGTCTAGGTTTTTTTTTTTTTGTGTGGGGTTTGTCCCCCCCCCTGCTTTCTGCTTCCTGTCAAATTGTTGAACAATATCAAGTATTGGCATAAATATAGTCTCGGGCCACCTTGACCTTCCCAAACATTTGCAGTGCAGCTGGATTTCCTCTCTGGCGTCCAGGAACATTCAGGAATGATCACTGCCTGTAGAAAAGGTAGTGTAGATAGATATATTATTTTAGCTCATTCCATCAAAGAGCAAGCCCCCCCCGCCCCCCCGTTTAACCATAGTGCAGCCCCAGATGTGCGCAGCTAGCTGCTTTCCCGCAAGATCGGCACAGCAAGGCTATTGAAACCGAACGATGTATTGAGCTAATGACCATTTGAGGACTCTCCTGTACCAGAAATCTGCATTCATACACTCTCCAGCCTTCTAGGATCGGATCCCACGAGGCATCCGTCATAGTAGGGGAATGGAACCGGACATCAGGCTCTTCACACATACCCATCCATCGGCTACTGGAGCAGGACAATTGTTTGGATCGGCAGGATCCTAGTTTACATCCCCCAAACCCTTCTGTTTGACCTGTGTCATGAATTTTATTTCCCCCCATTAATGTATTCAAAGGTCACCCATCAAACTTCTCTGCCCCCTTTTCCTGTCTCTACATCTCCTACCTCCCCATGCTGGGCATTGCCTAGAGAAAGACTTTTGAGAAGGTATGCATTGCTTCCAGTGACCCATTTATATATAGATTTTCCCTTTTTTCTTTCGCCTTTGATTTGATTTAGAAACTTTTGTTGATGTCCTGTTAGTTTGTAGAATGAACCCCTTTTTCGTTTGATCCTTTGTTTTTTGTTTTTTTTCTCATTTCACAAGAAAAACAACCGACACAAAAGAAAAAAAAAAAGCAAATTAAATGTTGGTGGAGACTTCCCTATAAAGTGTAGCTTCTTGTGTAAAAGAGGCCCAACACTCCACATTTGGGGTTTTTATATTTCTGTAACCAGAGTGCGTTAACAATCATTCCCCATCCACCACTTCTCTCCTACAAACCACAGAAAGTGCAAGATATTTGGATAGGATTATCAATGAAAGTTGCGTTTGAATTTGTATAACTTTAAATGGAAAACTAGTCGTGTGCGTATTTTTTCTTCAGTAAGCCTGTTCCAGAATTAGTAATTAGTGTATTAGAATAGTAGTAAGATATCAATCTGGCTGTTCTGTTGTACAGCCCTGACAGGCCACACGGAATCACATGTTAGAGACTTTATTCAAGACCAAGCAAAACTAAAAAAAAAATATATATTTCTGCATTAATGCAGCCTCCCTGATGCTTTTCACATATGAACAGAATATTTTTGCTAAACAGTGTTTGCTGAACATTTTTTTTTCCCCTTCCCGAATTTCCTTTCACAAAAATGACCAAACACCAATATAAATCACGACTGCCTGTAAGTAGTTCACCTCTGTTCATCACATGTTTGATTTTAGCAGATTGTAGATGACCAGATCACGGTCAGGTTAAGGTGAAGGGTGACCAAGATATAACCACAGTTCATTCACCAAGCTTTTATAACTGAGCAGAAAATGTCCATATCGTTCATAAAGAACTGAAAATTCACATAAATTTACATTATATATTAACAGAGCATACTGAGGTGAGTATGAGTATCACCCAAGCATAGAGCTGTACACACACGTCTCCCCTGTTTATGTGGAATACATGATAATCGGAGTAAATTTATCCTTCCATTTTGTCCAAAGACAAACTCGAGTCTAGTTGTATCCATCTCCATATTGTTTCAGTAGTGCATTAATAAAAAAGGGGGGGGGAAAGGGGGGGGGGGGGGGGGTCACCGCAGCGTGTTTTCCTCCTAAGGCTTGTTCATTTGGCTGGTTTGATTGACGCTAGGGGAATTCGTTGGCGAGACGGATGGTGGGGGCATCACTTCATTGAAGAAGTACAACTGCAAAAAAGATAAAAAGTTACAGTGAAGATGGGTGTGTGTGAGGGTACATGCAACAAGACAAAAACAGATCTCAGATGCTGAGATTTGAGCCAGAATGCAGCTTTTGTGTTCCCTAAAAGTCAAGTACAAGTCGAAAATTACTTCCAGACTCTTAATGCGTAATCTAACTGAGCTGGGTTTGGTTTTAACACTAAACTCTAAGCAAGACTCAGAACCTCATGTTGGGTTTTTCTCCAGTTTAATATTCGGAGCTAGGAATTGTAATTATTTTATAACATGGAAGAAACAGGAGTTAGTTTATTATATATGAGCATAATCACCTTGCAGCCAATCGCCAGCAGAGCGTGGAGCAACATGATGGCCGCCATAACCGAAAGAGCCGTCGTTCTGGTGTCGTCTCGAACCGCTGGCCAAAAGGTGATGACCAGCACCGAGCCGGAGACCACCATGGCAATCAGAATAAAGAACCACCGCAGCCATTCGTATGGAATGATCCATAATATCTTGCGATGGAAAAAAAATAGGGGTCATTTAGTCCGGTTTGAAATGAAACGAGCCTCCTGTACAGGGATACCCGTGTGACAGGTCTCACAATGCGGGAATCCCATGCAGAATAGAATTTCAGATTTGATAGTAAAACATGTGAAATGCACGAGAAGGCAGAACAGTGGAATTGAAATCCAGTTTGGGAAACTCTATACATTCATTTTACATGATGGACTTTGTCCGAAAAACAAAAACAAAAACGGTTGAACTTACCGAAGTAGGAATGTAAATAAAGAGGGAGTAGCCGTACACACACACCGTCTCCAGAAAAGAGTAAGCGCTCGTCTGGCGGGAAGTGTTCTGGCGCCAAGTCATGAAGCCCCACACCAGCAGAGGTACGAGCCACGCATACAAGAACACAGCAAGTGCAGCGATCGTCACTGTGATACAGAAATAAGGCGGGTACAATACAACGTAACAATTCATCTTAATGTCTTAATGTCAGGCAAAGGGACATTGTTTGACTCGAGTGAGCAGGTCTATAGGAGTTCCTCCAGTACCCTTCTGCTGTTCCTTATCAGATTTTCAGCCACCAGAGCCAAGGATTACCTGCTAAATAAACTTAAACTTCTAAATGTGAGGCGAATCACAGCTTTAAATGAATTACTATAGAAATGATATGCATGTTCATGATCTAATCCAAGGTGGATGCTCCTACTCCAGGGCTCATCATAAAGTTACATACTTTTTTTTTTTGTAGAAAGGAGTCTCCAGTGTCAGGATTTAGTCACCAACAGTAGATTTTGGTTTTAATACTTTTCACACAAAGGGGGTCACCAATCTTTTAAAACTGAGAGCTGCTTCTTGGGTACCAATTAATGTGATGGGCTTCCAGTTTGATACACACAAGTCGAAATAACACAAGTTCTGAAATAAATTTGCTCAATTTACCTTTATGCTATTATTAATCATTAATGATATTCATCTATATTGTAATAGTATCATTTTTAAATTCACACCAACGCAAGTGTGATTTAAAAAAAAAAAAGAAGAGCAACAAAATAAATGAGATGCAGCTCACTGGTAAGTGGCGCTATAGTGTGCTATTTTAAAAAAAGGCCCACGGGCGACTCATGTGGTCCTCGCGGGCGACATGTTGGTGAACCCTGTTTCACAAAATACCGGCAAAGTGTATACAAACGTCTGAAGCCTGAAATCTAATTTGAACTACGAAACCCAAACCTGTTCCAGCACGACAATCCCCCAAAGCCAACCCAATGAAGATATGCTTCACATGCATTGGAGTGGAAGATCCCCTGCGAAAGAACTCTAAACCCTATTGAACACCTGAGAAATAAACTGGAATGCTGACGCCCTCCTCACTTCCGTTAGTAAATGACTTTACTAACACCCTTGTGGCTCAAAAAATCTAGTGGAACATCTTCACAGAAGAGTGGAGGTTATTAGAACTGCAGGTGTGTTAAAAAAAAAAAAAAGCACATACATCTTGTGTCCACATAGTGAGAGAGGCCGTTGAACGTGCAACAAAATGCTAAATGTATTAAAATCCTTGAATTGCATTATTTTACACACGGAATCTTTTTTTTTTTTTTTTTTTTTTTTTCCAGCGAATATCCGTCATACCTTTGTGAAACTGTGGTCTGTAGTGATATTGAGGGTCTCCATGGTTCCACAGAAAGTTCGACAGGTTCCCACTAATGGCCACCGAGAAGACAAGGGACACGCATATCCAAAATGGCCCTGTGAGTAAAGAAAGTGTTGCAGATCCATTAATAATCCATGTGGATATTTCAGCTGATTAATTTTTGGCTGCGAATCATTTGAAATGTTTGAAAAGTTCTTTACCGTACAAATCCGGGTTACTCCGAATGTGATGTTTGACAAAATTCCGTCCCGGGAAAGGTAGTAATGACCCTTTGATCCTGTTCAAGACCTAATCCAAAGAGGGGAAAATAGGGAATCTGGTTAATTCATGCATTAACTTCAGATTGAAAGCACTTCAGAGTGTCCCAGCGTTCCATACCTGGAAGGTGTCCACGTTGAAAAAAGACTGATAATATTCGAATGTCCAGAAGCCACCGGTTTGCTTCTCGCCCTTGAGTAACTGCAAATAAACCACAGGATAAGTGATCACCAGCCGGTCCTTCGCACTGGGTGTTTTAGTGATGTAAAGATCGGATCGTTTTAGTGACTTGGATCTTAGAATTTTGTTCATCAAAACGAAGGAATCTTTCTTTGAATCGTTTAGTTCATTTCGTTCCTTTGATTGGAAATCAAATAAAATGTTCCATTTTCAATAAGCAGATCCACCAACACGTCTACATGCAAGACCTTTGACTACAGTTCCAATAATTGATATGTATATACCTGCATAGCGCATATCCGAGTCACGTGAAAAATAAACCAACAACTCAAACCAGAGGACTCATGAGATGAACAACTCAATTGTTTAATGCACTGCATAGTGTCTATGGGATTCAAGTGATAAAAAGAAATGAAATAACTTTGGAACTCTCAAGAACTACTTAATTCTGTTTCCTGTGCATAACCTACAGAGATTTTGCGATGTGTCGAGTGGAAAATGAACGATTCACTCTTCGAGTCGACTCGTTCAAAATGACGAATCGCTCAGAAACTCTTCATGACTACGGAGTGTATGTATTATGTTCGCACCCCTGAGCTCTCCTGCTGGTTCTCCTCTTCGTCAGACAGGTTCAGACGGACATCTGAGGCAGATGCAGCTGCTGCAGTGGTGCCGGGAGTGGACAGGCTGATTGTGGAGGCTCCCGGGTCGGCAAACAGAAGATCTGCAGCCTCCTCGAACTCTGGTACAGTCAGTAGAGGAAAGCAGACATTTAAAGCTACATGATCACATATACAGGGCTTTTTCTTGCTTTTTCCCCCATTTTATACTAGTGCTCTTTTAGAAGAATAATAGAGACACTGAGTCTATGGAGCGTTCTATGAATTGAAAACGTGACCGGATGGACGGATGGATAGATTCCTTGCTATTCACTCATTAATGCAGACTGTATCCAATATATACGCTCGTGGACACCTGACTGTATTACTCATACGTGCACTTTTCCAGATTTACTTCCTATTTCCCACTACAATATTCACCCTTTCTTCTGGAAACCAGTCAAATCTTTTACGAATCAAGTTCATCCCAATGGGGTTGAGGTCAGATCTCGATTGAGGACGAGTTCTACCATGTGGCATCCTCGCTTTGTGCACAGGAACATCTCGCCATCAGGAATCAGTCTGACATACCCTGGTGTGATTGTCAGGCGTCCACAAACGTTCAACACATCCTGTTGTGTGTTTGGCCAAGAACAGGCCTCTGGCCACTATGACTAATCCAAAACCCACCTTGAAACTTCAACTCATCAGCCATGGTGTGAGATCAGGACAGGGAGTTCAGCAGTGACTGTGAGCAGAAAATGGTCAAGTCAGTGATGTAATCAAGTCAATAGATAAGTTCACACCAGGAAATATCAATACAAATAAGGAAACATCATCATGAGGTTTTTCAGCAAAGGATCTGCTTTGATCCATCAGATCTATACACCTCACTTCTACATGATCAGTCCCTCACCTGAGCAGCAGTAAAGCCGGTCCTCTCACCCGACCTTCAGCTGGGTGTCTCTCAAAACTCTCAGCTAGATCCAAACACTCATCACTTTAGAAGGTGAAGCAAACAACGCCATCAGTCTAATAACATGGGCTTCACATCTGATCTGCTCCACGTCATCTACCAGCACGTACACTTCCGGGGTGACGACGTGACGTGAACACGTGACCGGTCCCAGCATGTTTTTTTTGTTTTGTTTTTTGCTTATTTATTTATTTCTGTTTAGGACACCAGCACATAATGTAAAACTACAATAATATTTTATACGGACTTTCTTCTGTTTCATTTACATATCATTATTTAAACACTGTAGAACCAAATGGTATCCACTCCACGTCCAGGTTTTTAGTTAACACCAATCTTTATTTAAATAGTATAGTAAAAAACACAAGTTTTATATTAAACTTATTACATTTCAAAGTGTAAACTACAACGTTAAAAATTAAAAGCAAAATAATATAACGTGCGTTTTACGTGTTCTTCCGGATCGATGACCCGACTAATGGTTGAATCTCAAACGCCTGTATATTAACTTCCTATGTGCACTAGATATCCATAAAGATGAATGGGCGCTGCACCCTACGTAGCGCCCAGTATGTCCACTAGATGGCGATTTGGCTTCCGTCCCGGACGCACACTGTGGCTGAGACGCTAACATGGCGGCCTTGAGGAGGTGTTGCTCCAATGTAGCTGCTGCTGCTGCCAAGAGCAAGGGGACGAGATGGGAGAGACTGTGGGACAGCCGTGCAGGTGACTTTATATCTGGGTTTATAAAAGGATTTATTTTAAAATATAGTGATTTGTTTATTTGATCGATATTCACATCGGTTTTTCTCCTGTCGTCCTGTCTGTCTCTTATAATGTGCAAGGGGTTTTTCTGTCCTGTATTGTTTGGAGCAATAATACGATAAAAACTTCTTAGAAAAAAATCTATTATTTTTTCGCTTATACAATTTGGCAGTTTAACTAGTTTTCAGCCAATCAGATACCCTCTAGAAACAATAAGCCCCGCCCCCAGACCAGCTTTTACTCTACAGTAACAGCTCAGTTGCAGCACACGTGAGTTTTCCACAACTTTGTTTTTCCAGCTTTTTCCTGGTTGAGAATAAATAATTGGTTTTAATTTGTGTGGATGAGGGTGACGTGTGGTGGTTAGGAGGGCTTTTTTTATTTAATTGTTTTGGGCCAATCAATGATGGCTGGGGGTGTGACATGTTGAACACTATTGTATAAATCAGTCTATAAAGTGAGAATCTCGTGCCCATTTCCAAAACTCAATATGCCAGACGAAGGTGTAAGCAAAATTCTTGTCTGTTTGGCAGGTGTGTGGTGCCGCAGTCTTCTGAATGACTACAAGGAGGCGTGCCGTGAAATATTTGTTGGAGCATATGAGCGCCCTTTGAAAGCCAGCCTTTACGCGGCGTTGCTCGGAGGCACCTACGCCTGTTACTACACCAACCCGGATGAAATGTCCTTTCAGGCACGGATACTAGAGACCTCCAACCAGCTCGCACTCCTCTCTCCATGGATCCGTAGCGGCACGTCTGATGGGCACGTGCAGCGCTTGGCCAAGCTGCGAAACGCGGGCCGTTTGCGACACATCAGCCTGGGTATC
Source organism: Silurus asotus (assembly GCA_024362625.1). Taxonomy (NCBI): domain Eukaryota; kingdom Metazoa; phylum Chordata; class Actinopteri; order Siluriformes; family Siluridae; genus Silurus; species Silurus asotus. The sequence continues at coordinate 800,174 of MU541276.1, read as the reverse complement.
GTCTCATTGGCGTACGAGGCCGACTACGACCCTGAGTCCAGCCTGTACGAGGCACGGTGCTCTGCGCTTTACGTACCCTGGGCACAGTTGCGAGAGCGGGTGCTGGACGTAGGCTTCGCAGGCCGCTGGTGGGTGTTGAATAAAAAAATGGAGAACTATGATATAAATGAGGAGGAGTTCAAGTATCTTCCGCCTGTCCTGCTGGCCACAGCCCCGCCTACGGTACAGGAGACCGAGAGAAACGAAAGACTGCACCAGGAGTCCTTGAAGGCACTGGTGATTGAGGGAGAAGAAGAGATGGACACTATGAAGTAAGACGGGGAGGGTAGCAGGTGAAGGAAAAGAGAGCAGTACACAACAGAACATTTGGTAATGTGAACAGTTCCTAATTGGGACCTTTGGACATGTCCTGTATGGTCAAATCTTTTGGTGTATAATGGCCTAAGAGGACGTTTCTGAAATATTTATTGTGGTGTGATAAAGAAACAATGCTGTTTATCTGTTTGTCTTGTGAGAAAATGAATCTTTGGAATCATTGACCCTTGTGCTTGTTTTATTTGGAAACACTGGTGAGAAACTACTTTCAGATACATACCATAATTTCCGGACTATTAAGCGCACCCATATATAATCCACACCCACTGAATTTAACAAAGGTTTTTATTTTGAACATAAATAAGCCACATCTGTCTATAAGCCGCAGGTTACTACACTGAAATCTAATGAACTTCACACAGGCTTTAATGAAAGACAGTGTCTGCTACACTGCGTGTATCTAAACAGTAGCCTACCAAGAAAGTCATTGTTCACCGTCTTCCTCCTTCCTTTCACAGCTATTTCTCTCGAGAGTTTATCTTTTGGCATTGTTGTGCGTTTAAAAATCACCATCGGTGAAGCTTTTCTCCCGATGCCGTGCAGCTCAGTACACAGGGGAAGTGTTTTTTCATGCCCGGTTGTTTTCAGCGTGACGAATGATTCTCATTTCCTGTAGACAGTCCGAGTGAGCAGCAGGTCAAACGTCAGAGGAACATCATCCATATTTATGATGTGGTGCGGCCCGATTCAGTGGGAGCGCATCTGATTTAATATAAAGAGTTTTATTGGTATACCTAAACCCGTTTGCCAATTTTATTGGTTTAATGTTATGGGTCTCAGTGTTTTGGCTTGCAGCTTGTGAAACCGGGAAAAAACAAGGACAACTCTATACATTGTATAAGCCGCGGGGTTCAAAGCGTGGGGAAAAAAGTAGCGGCTTATAGTCAGAAAAATATGGTATTTCTTAACATAACTCATGGACGACCTTTCTCACAGAAATACACTCTATGCTAAGATTGAAGGCTGTCGAAATATTCTCAGCAAAGTTACAGCATGACACTGACATTACAATACATGGGGATTCAGGTAAAAATTAGATAAGGACTAGTTATATAAAATCCCTTTCTTACAAACTGACGAATGCCATTTAAAAAAAAAACGATTATATAAATTTTTGCCAAATTATGTGCACCCAATATTAAGTTCTACACATCCCTGATCTGTCACCCAAGGAAGAATCTTCTTCTGCAAGCCCAGCATCTGATCTCAGGTAAGAAAAAACACAGTCTCGGCTTAATGAAGTAGAGAGAACAAAGAGTGTAGCATGGAATCTGAAGAACACCATTCATTCCATCTGTAAAACATGGTGGTGGTAGTATCATGTCCAACTGAATGCAACAAAATCACTTAAAGACAAGAATGTGGGAATAATTGCAGTGGCCTTCACAAATCCCACAAAAAATGTAATGTGGACTGAAATGTAAATGAGCAGCAAGGCCCTCAGACTGGTCGTGTGAAGAGGAATGAGCTCGAAATTCCAAACTGCTGTGAGAAGCTTGTGATTGAAGAAGCATTTCTCAAATCAAAACAAATGACATACGAAAGCTGTTATCTACTGACCTGAGAAATCTCATAAATAGTCAGTGTGTGTTGCTTTAAACATAAAATCACCAGCAGTCGTACAGTACAACAGACAGAATCCAGAAGAAATCCACTGCCTGTGAATCAGCCTTTATGCATCTTCCATCATTTCCTGCTCACTCGCACACCCACGCTGTTTTTTTCAAACGGTAGGTATCGATCCCGTGGCCCCTCGTGCTGCGCTGGCTCTAATTTCTGATCACTATCCGACTGAAAAGGATTGAACATCCTGATCCTGCTGTGAAGAATGCAGTTGTGAAAAGGGTGTGATCTATACAGTTATTATTTTTTCACGATGCATCAGCATAAAGCCTGAACATTTACAGTCTTTTTATCTCTTTGTTTATGTTCACATCACAGCGTTAGCATTAGCATTTTCTACTGGTTTTTGTACCCCTTCCATGCCTGATTTAGAAACGTGTTTCTCAGGCTCGCTGGATCATCCATACTGCCTTGAGTGTTTTTTTCCCTCCCCCGGGGGAATACACGTTGTCTGCACGAGCCTAAGGCTTTCCATAACTCCTTGTAACCTTATCCCACTTACGGATGGTATAACAACTCGCCATAATGTGCCCTCGTGATGTCATTAATGCACATTCACAACGCATCTGTGGGAAATATCGTCTGTCTCTCGCTGAATACCGAGAACCAAGACCTGTCCCTTTCAGTCATTATTGCACCCTACCCAATTAGTCCTGTAGTATTTCTAATACAGCACTCTACCCCTATATTGCCATGCTAAAGTTATTATCCAATAACCAGAGCTGGTTCGAAGGAAGTCGGCACTCGGATCCGCCTTATCTCGTAAATGTGGAAATGGACAATGAAGGCGCCTCTGCAGCACCCATCGGTCTGCAAAGCACACAGCTCAATCACGGCCCTTTTAAACGTTGTGCCCAACTTGCTTTCATTTCCTTCAGTCTGCCTGATCTGAGATAAGGCTGCAGCGGATACAGCGCTGGGATGGAAACACAAGCACGGCCTGAAACACTGATTCACTCGCCACACAATACACCAATATTGGTGCATCTTTTTTTCTTTTTTTTTTAAGCGCTTTTATTATCTAACGTCTATTTAAAACTGATCAGTATTTTCAGCCTCCCGAGTGCATCGTTAGAAATAGGAGCTGCTTTCTTTCTTTCGAAAGGAAACCCCACGTTTCAGTGTTTCGACAGCGTTCCGCCTTTCATCTTGCACTAAGCTTCTCTTCCCCCACCTCATGCTGCCTTTGCCCTATTGACTATTGACCGCCACTCTGTCAAATATGTCGGTAGCCAGGGCTAGATGGATGTGGTGTTCGACTGCAGCAGAGGTGGAGGCTAATGACTGGTCAGTATGGCCCAGACGCTGCAGGAGAAGGTGGGTCAGAGGTCACTGGGGATAATGTTGGGATTGAAGGGGGAGTGGGGGTTAGTGTTGGTCTGGCCATGGGATTGACCTCATTGATTCACTATGTTCTAGCACAGCATAGAAAATAAAACATAAGATTTAGAAAAAAAGGGGTTTTAAAATTATTTAAAATAACAATTATTTAGTGTAAAAAATCTGAATTGCAAGAATAATAAAAGAAGCGAATCTGTGTGCATTCACCATTTTATTCCTTGGCTCGAAGGTGTTACACCAGGCTGCTTAAAATAGTTAGTTTTTTGTCTCTGAAATGAAAGGGTTAAATGTCTACTGCACAGTGGGAGGAAAATGAGTGAGTGTGTGTGTGTGTGTGTGTGTGTGTGTGTGTGTGTGTGTGTGTGTGTGTGTGTGTGTGTGTGTAATTGAGAGCACAGAGGATAGTTAGTGAGAAACAGGGAGGTATAAATATAAATGTCTGTGTGGTGTGTGAACATTTTTGACGATGGGAGAGAAGGCAGACTGAGCATGCATACAGACAGAGAGAGAGAAGGGTGGGGAAGAGCATGTCAGGGAAGGGGGAGGAATGGAACGAGAGAGAGAGAGAGAGAGAGAGAGGGAGGGAGGAGGGAAAAGCAGAGCTTTCACAATTTTCATTCAAACTGACACAGCCTGCGTGTCCTGGTGTGCACTTCCCTCCATCCCCCTTTCTTTTTCTGCCTCCTCCCCACCCCTCTCTTTCTCTCTTTCTCCCATTTCTCTCACACACTCCTGTATGGAACACCACACAGTCTTACAGTTAAGTTTGCTACAGGAAGGACAAGACCAGATAGGTCAAAAAGCCTCGGTGCGAGTGGAAAGAAGAGGAGAGCAGGAGACGTGGGATCAGGAAGAAAAAGATGGTGACGTTTTAAAAGTGGGAAGGGAAGCGGAGAGGGGGCAGAGTTTTAAAATAGTAGAAAGAGGGACTCAGTATGTGTGTGTGTGTGTGTGAGAGAGAGAGAGAGAGAGAGAGAGAGAAAGAGAGAGAAAAGGGAGGGATATGCTGAGATGGAGGAATGCAGGGCTGGAACGATAGAACTCGACGTACAGAGAGAGGGAGAGAGAGAGAGAGAGAACAAGAGAGCAGGGGACAGACTGGGTGTATACATCTGAGCTCTCTCAGGGGCTGGGGTAAGTACATTTACCTCACATTTCCTTCTTATGGTTTTTTTTTTGGGTTACTTGCATGTAACTGAATTAAAACTCTTGTCATTTATTAAGAATATAAAGCTTGGTTGGGAAATCTGGCCGGTTTTACACCGGGATGCATTGTCATGCCCAGAGGTGGCTTCTCCAAACCGGACCCAAATGTGACGTGACGTTGATGACAAGTGTTGCTTATGTGTTGAGACAATGCTGCGAAACACAGGCTAATTTGATGTTATTCGCAAAGGCATGCATGAGCCTTGTATCTGCATGTGTTTTCTAGCTAGCAGCTCATAGACAGATCTGGGACTCATCTGGACTCAACAAACATTCTGCATGACTTTCAATGTTCAGTGCACTTTTCACATTTTTTTCCCCCCTCACTCTTTATGGCTTAAGCACTATTTTGTGTGTATGTGTGTGTATAAGAGTGCATGTCCACATGCCAGTCTGAGGAGGTGATATCAGCCACTGTGTAAGTGAACAGCAATTGGATTAATGTATTGATCTTGTCTGGGGCAGGTAGACATAACCCAGACGACAAGAGTGTGTGGGTGGGGAGGGAGTTTTTTTTTTTTTGGTGGTGGTTGTAGGGGTGGGGGTGTTGGGGGGGATGTAACATCACCGGTCACTGATCACATAAGCACAGACCTCTTTGTCAATAACTGTCGGTCATCCGGAGTGTAACTACTCTGTGCTCTAACATTTCCACTCCATACAACTTTTTCTTTGCTTTAAGCTTTTCCATTTTTTTCCTTCCTCGAACTAGACGGCTAATGAACATCATGAAGCTCAAATGCAGACGAATTCACACAGCCATGCTCCAAAATGGCTGTGCTCCCACTCAACTTATTCGCCACAGGGTCATGAGTTCAAGTCCCAGGTGGAAGGAGGGAGAGGGTTGAGGAGTGTTTGGTCTGTCTCGCTAGTTTTTTTTTCCTTTTCCTCAGAGCCCCCCTCCTGCTATTTCTGCACCTTGTATGCTCAACCACTGCAACGGCTGAACAAACACCTCGTGTAGATGTTCATGCTACTTTCTTGCACCGCTAGCTAGTTAGTCAGCCAGCTAGCGTTCTCGTGGGAAAAGTTTATTATCTTGGGCAGAACTATACAAGATTTTACAAATATGATGTGTACTTTTGTTTTAGACTTCATCTGTATTTGTGTGCATCCTGATCAAGCTTGAATCTGCAGAAAGAAAAACGGATGGTCACTACCAGACAGACCCTCTTTCATAGGAAATGAGACCCTTTGACCTTTGCCAATCATTGTGTCTGGAAATGCAAAGCCTGGAATCGATCATTGCCCCCCTTCCTCACCCAGACAGACATGCACTCTCCACCTCTGCTCCTTCAGCGCCCCATTCCTTCCCTTTTCCCCATCCACCCCCACCCCCCTTTTCCATTTTTGTCCTCTCTAGCGAACTGAGTGCCCCCTTCCCGTTTTCCCGCTCAACCCCTGGCCCCTTCTCCGCTCCCTTCCCCCATGATCAGATAATAGATGCCAGAGTGCTTATGTTCCGTTTCTTGCAGCATTTGGTCAGTCTTAACATGACCATGCCGCATGAGCTAGCACCGAATATCTAGCATCCTGCTCTGAACCTTGACAAACTTTTTTTTAGAATAATGATAATAAAAGGGTGCACAAGGTAATAATAGGTGACAAGTAATATGATAGTTGCTGTCGTGTAACCGAAGTCTGATTCTGCATCAGCACAAATTCCTAGGATAAAGTCTGAGTCAGGCGAGTCACAGTGAACATTCAACGCTGTCGGTGAGTTTTCAAATGGGAGAAACCATCGAGTGTTGAGTGTACCCTGCTTCTCGAGCTCACACTTACCAGGCAGGCCTTATGTGCCTCACGCATTAAAACCTGGCTACGAAGGCTGCCCGAGCATCCCTGTTGGCATCGCCGACGAAGCGAAAGACGCTCCATTGGCGCGTTTTTTTATTTTCTTTACTCGGGTCCCGATTCACATTCATTGCTGTCGGTGGGTTTTTTCCCCTCAGGTTGACTCGCCGGACAATGAATGAGAACTGTGGTCTTTTTACCCATCTCTCTTTTTTTTTTTTTTAAATGTATATACTTATGAGATATTTGTTTATACTTTGCTTCACTGTATGTGGGTCAGAAAAGTAGGACAACAATAAATAATAAAGACAGTGGGAGATCTGTACTAGATGTTTGAGTTCCTTGTCTTTTTTTATTTTATTTTAAAGAATAATAATGCACTGCTTTGGTGCAGTGTGTCTATGCTTGATTTAACATACTCGGGAGGGATCAGTCAGTCATTCTGACCTGCCTGAAGCATGATGGCCATAGTGTCACAATGACTGACAAGACAATTTGTTACAGGAAGCTACTGAGCTCAGTGAAAAATCTTAGTAAGTTCTGTTTGATTAGCTTCTTTATTTTTCCTTCAGCAGACCACAAAACATTTACATCAATACTGTCTGCTGTGTGCACATCATGTGAAAACCTCTAAACAATCTCCTACATCAAGGTGTAACATTATGATACTGTTGGAAGAAAAGAAACCGCACTGTAATTTTCCTTACTGTTGTGCTGATTAGCTATTAAGGGTACCTTTAGTTTGTATGGTCCATAGTTGGACCATAGGGAACCACTCTAATTAAAACTAACCTCACCACATGCACACAAAGCAGCCCCTCCTCAAAGAAGCTGCGAAGACAACTCCTTCGTTCCCTGAGACTCAAGGTTCTTTGCTAAGTGCCATTGGTGAACAAAGTCCGGCAAGTATCGCAAAGAAAGTAAACAAAAAAACCCAATTTCATACCACTGCTTGACACAAGACATTGGAATAAGAGTAAGCCAGCAGTGATGAATGCAGCTAATTAAAAGAGTGCTCAGGGAACCCTCAGTGTGGAGAGGATGAGCTGCAAGCAGGCCTCCAGACATGGAGGACATGAAGTGCAGGTTTTTAATGAATGGAGCCCTACAATGCAGGGCTTTGTCAACACAGAACCATGTCGTCTTAGAGTAGAAGCAAGTGCGAAATATAGGAAAACAAAAAGGAAAACCAGTTACTGACACTACAGGAACGCTAAAACAATAATCACATTCACAGAGTGTACATTAAAAGTATTGTGAGATAAACGGTCAAGGTTTAAATGATGTAAGATGTTCCAGTGTTTGACACACTTAATTAAGCTCCACTGGGCATGGCGGTTATGTGCAATGGCTTATTACACAATTACAGGGTGATTTCAGGGAAATGAATGACTGGCTGACTCCAGCTAAGCCATGGGGGTATTCTGAATTTTGGGGAGAATATCATCAAATTACTAAGGAAGAAACAGAGACAGTGCTTATTCACAGCAAATGGGTTTGCTTTACTATGGCTTGACTACTGTAAGAGTTGTTATATGCTCGAAAGATATCCAGACTGTATGTACTAGTTGTTATAGCGATCACAGATGAAGAAACAGCTTCAAATTCAGATTTGGTCTCACAAAAAAAATCTATTAGTATTACCACCTTGTCCATTGTGTCTCCGGGATCCAACAAAGCAGATACTGGTGATGAATTAATGCATCCATAATAAAGGTTAAAACCACGAGACCTCACCTCTGGCTTCAGCTCTAGAGATTTCCCCGAGCTACTCAATCTGACTAAATAAAAAACACTTTTTCTTGTTTTTCTTTCCCCTTTTTGCACTAGCCCCGTATGTTGCCTAGCCAGAGATAAGACTAGAGTGGAATAATATGTACAAACAAACACAGATAATCATTTCTACAATGAGGAGAGTTAGTCCCAAAAAAAAAAAAAACAACACGCGTGGCTCAGGGAAGCATCCATCCAAAGTAAGCAACAAGACCGCACCCTTGGACTCACCTCCTGCAAATCCAAACCACTAATCTGCCATATAGTTACAGATGTCAGGGAATGACCAAAATTAAAACTGTTTCTAGAACTCCAGCAACCGCATAAAATGCATGTAGATATACCCGTTTCAGAATGACTGATTTGCCTCCGAGCTCTAAGATGTGTGAAGCGAGATCACAGGTGAATTATTTCAATTTTTATTTAATGAAATAAAGAATTTCCTTCGATTTGGAGATGGTTTTTTTATTACAGGTCTTGGACTGCTCTGTTTTTACAAGAATGGGTGAGATACTGCAACATCTTTCTACAATGTGTGAGACTATATGTCAAGACGATATGTCTCAAAGTATATACACTATACACTTGTCCCCATTTTCTGTTATAATTCACTGTTTTGGGAAGATGTTCCACTAGATTATGTGGAGATTTTTTCTCATTCAGCCACAAAGGTGTAAAGTCAGGTACAGGTGACATGAGGAGGCCTGGGGTGCAGTCAGCGTTCAAATTCATCCGAAAAGTGTTCAGTAGGTTTGAGGTAAGAGCTCCAGCATCTGTGAAAAGTTTGCAAACATTTAGGCTTTTATTGTTTTTGAGAGACACATGCAGGTAGTCAGGTGTCCCAATACGCTTGTCCAAATAGTGTATAAAGGTTAGAGGCTCACTCCCACAGTTATCAACAACTATTTAACATCTTCAAAAGAATCTATATGCATTTTTAACAATAAATCAGGTGATTTAATCAATATACAAAGTAAATACTTAAAAATACTTAAAAATAAATAATGAGCTTGTCCAGACCCACACAGAAGGTGCATTTATAACCTGTAAAAACACTGAAATGGAATGCATTATTATAGTTTGTTATGACCAATGAGATGAGTTGTGGGAAGAGGGATGTACACAGTAACAAACACAAAGAAACCCCACATACTACATCCGTGTAGCTTTACTTCGCCCGCAGCAGGGCTGCTGCGGGTCAACTAAACATACAACAATGCTGACTGATTCTCACAATCAGGAAAACCATATGGTGGCTGGAAAGCAGACATCAGCAAACATCAGCATCAAATTTCTGCGTTTGTTCCTGTCCAAAATGTATTTTCTGTTTATATATATATATAAAACCGATTCTACTATCACAAGTCACACTTCAAAATGAAGTTTATCATTTGTATTTGTATGTTTGTTTGCTCAAAGTAAATCTTAATACTGTTAAATTACCTAGTTTGTTGCATAGAAACTAAACTTGCATGTGTCTCTAATAAAAGGTGCTTCCACACATTTTTCGTAGTACAAAAAATGTAGCTCCGACTATTGAACAATGGAAGAATGCGGCATCCTCACCTCACTTACATCGGTACCTGCTTTTACTAACAGCCTTGTGGCTGAATGATTCTTCACAAGCGCACTCCTAAATCTAGTGGAACATCTTTCCAGAAGACTGGAGGTTAATGGGATGGTCAAAAAAAGGATATACAAATCTTGTAGTCGTTAATGTTATATCATGTATATATGTATGTGTGATTCTGCCAGTCAAGTTGTCATATCAGAGCCAAAAAAAAACACAGAACAACACAAACCTTCAAAGCACAAATCATTTGAATTACAGCCAAAATGTCAGCACTGCTATTGGGCAAAATAAATCCACACCTTCTACACTTTCTGACCAATCAGATCTGTGAACTCAACAGGGCTATGGTATAAAATAGTAATTCCACACACCATTCAAATGTACAGGGACTAATTTATGAATTCAAAAATGATATTTATAATCTATTTCTGTAAAGAAGAAAAATTCTGTTGTTTAAAGCACTATACAAATAACTGTATCGAACACAATTCAGTGTTTTATCAATAACTAGGCAGAAGAAACAGCAGTGTAAGGAGCTTTTACTTTACTTTTTTTCAGGTAAACCAGCATGCAGGTTTGTTTGTGGTTCGAAACCTCCTGTCTCTTCGCCCATAATTGGTTCAAATATCTTATAGTTGCTTGCATCAGCAATTATTCTTTAAGGGTCATCAGGTTGGCTTTTTTTTTTTAATTTATAATTATGACCGCATGTTCAGCGGTGCCTCGTTTTCATTTAGTTCTTTGATCTTTTGAAGCATACTGCTTCTATGGTCTCCATGCAGGCAATATGATGTTTATCAAGGTAGAGCCTACCTCAATTACATGCTTTTCTCTCCATAAATATCTTCTTGTTCTAAACCTCGCCTTCTGTCTTTTGAAGTGTCGAAGTCCCTGGCAAGATTAAACGCTGTCATAAACAGTGCAGGTGTTTACCTGCGGCTAGCTCGTACCCAATATTATTGTTACCATAAAGCCTGCTGTCTGTGTCACCTTCCCCTATCATTATCATGAAAATTAAAACTTCCACATCTTTCATAGAAGGAAAGACAGCAGTGCAGAAAGAAAAGCATTTACAGTGGATGTAAAAAAAAAAATGACAGGAAATCTTGTTGTAAAAGTCTGATCATTTTTCATCTTTCATGTGATGTAGTACTAAAAAACAGGAAACAAACAAGCAAACCAACAAATGAATAAAAGGTTTTAGGGAAATAATAATAAGAAAACCCTCAACAAGTGCCTTAGTGTGCACACATGAAAAGTCATGTTTAGTCGAAATCAATACAAACCTGTCATGAATGAAGTGGTTCAGATTAGTCCCAAATGAAGATCAGCTGTTTCTGCAGGATATTTACTGAGCATCTGACTGTTGAGGCTATCGTCCATAAGGAGCTATTCAGAACATCTCCAGGCTCTTTTTGTTGAAAGGTATTGCTTGGGATCAATAACATAAGCAAGAACATGAAAAACTGACGATAGGATTAGAGGAAAGCTTATCAGAAAGGCTGCAAAGATACCTGTGGCAACATTAAATTTCCTGCTGTTGAGTGACAACAGTTTATTGCATTCTTTATATAGCTGGGTTATAGATTTGGCTGGTTTGATGGACACCTAAATTTTGTTAAACGTTGGCTGGAAAAAGCAAGACTTCACCTAAAGCCATAGTGGTGAAGCATGGTGGTGGGGGAAGCATTATGTTATGAGGCTGTTTTTTTATGCTGGGATAGGGTGACATGTATATATGCTTCCTATTGAATCATAAAGCATAAGGTTCAAGTTATGTTTCCTTTTCTTTTGCTAGTTAGTAGAACACTGTCAGAAAATCTTTTCAAGGTATTTCTGGTCACAAGATCCTGACAGCCTCCATCTTTGTCCCTTTTTAAAATTATGTCACCATTTAGGAGCCAAAGAACTCACCATGATTGGTCTATGGTCTTTTGTCTGGGACAGCCCAAAATTGTACAATGTATATTGGGCTTTAGGCAAGTTAGAAGGAATCATTCATAATGCTAAATACTAATCTACTGTGGCATAAAATTGACCATTTTAACTTTCTAGAACAATAAACAGTCAAAGCACAAATCAAAGTCCACAAAGAAAAAAGAAGATGATAACCATTGTTAATGGCCAGTCAGAGCCCAGATCAAAAACCCATGTGTGCACAGGATGTGCATTTACAATTTAATTTCTGGAGATCTGGAGTGTTTTATTAATATAAGCAGTGTAACATTTAAGCTGAACTTTGTTGAGTGCCTAAAAGGATCGGACATGTTTTTATAGTTGAATTTCTACATCATACAAACCTACAATTAAAACAAAGTTGGGGTGGGGGTGGGGTGCTTCGGATGGAAGATTTTTTTTATATCCACTCTATAACCCCGAAAAGAAAATGATATGCTATGTGGTTCTCCTGCTTGTTTAAAGTGTATGGATCTAGGATTTGACCAGGTTGGGAGAGGAAGTGACAACACAACACATAACTACAAGACTGAAAACAAGAACCATCAACCTGAACAATGGATTTGATTAAAAGACATGCAGACTACAAGTATGACTACAACACATGACCATGACAACAAAAAGAGCTTGACAATGACTCAAAGAAAAATGTAAACACACACACACACACACACACACACACACACATACAGGTGCATTTTAATAAATTAAAATATAATTAAATTTTAATTTATTTTAGTAATTTAATAATAAAAGTGACACAGACTGATATAGTTCAATAGTTAATTTCTTTTAATTGTGATGATTATTGCTTACAGCTAATAAAAACCCAAAAGTCTGTATCTCAGAAAATTGTAATATTGTGAATAAGTTCAATATTGGAGACTTGTGATAATACACTTTAATCAGCTATTTAAATCCAAACACCTGCAAAGGTTTCCTGAGCCTTTAAATGGTGTCTGTCTGGTTCAGGCTATACAATCATGGGGGAAGACTGCTGACTTGACAGTTGTCTAGAAGACCATCATTGACACCCTGCACATGGAGGCTAAGACACAAAAGGTCATCACTAAAGAAACTGCTGTTCACAGAGTGCTGCATCCAAGCACAATAATGAAAAGTTGTATGGAATGGAAAAAATGTGGTAGAAAAAGGTGAAAAGAAGCCCATTCAAGAATTTGGAGAGATTCACAAAGAGCTGGAGTCAATGCTTCAAGAGCCATCAGGCACAGACGTATCCATGAGCTACAACTGACTCATTCCTTGTGTCAAGCCACTCCTGAACAAGAGACAACATCAGAGGTGTCTTACCTGGGCAAAGAACAGAAAGGACTGGACTGTTGCTCAGTGGGCCAAAGTCGTCTTTTCAGATGAAAGGAAAGGAAATTTAGAATTTCATTTGAAAATCAAGGTCCCAGAGTCTGGAAAAAGAGAGAAGAGACACAGAATCCAAGTTGCTTGAGGTCCAGTGTAAAGTTTGCACAGTCAGTGGTGGTTTGGGGAGTCATGTTATCTGCTGGTGTTAATCCACTGTGTTTGTATCAAGTTTAAGGTCAGCACAGTCGTTTACCAAGAAGTTTTAGAGCACTTCAGGCTTTCCTCTGCTGACCAGCTTTATGGAGATGCTGATTTAATTTTCCAGCAGGACTTGGCCCCTGCCACCACTGCCAAAAGCACCAAACGTTGGTTAATTGACCATGGTGTTGGTGTGCTTGACTGGCCAGCAAACTCACCAGACCTGAACCCCATTGAGAATCTATGGGTTATTGTCAAGAGAAAAATGAGAAACAAGAGACCAAAGAATGCCAGTGTGAAAGAAACCTGGGCTTCCATACCACCTCAGCAGTGCTACAGACTGATCGTCTTAATACCAAACCGAATTGAGGCAGTAATTAACACAAAAGGAGACTCAAGTATTGAGTACATATACAGTAAATTAACATACTTTCCAGAAGGCCAACAATTCATAAAAAACATTTTTTGGATTGGTCTTATGAAGTATTCAGACTTTTGGGTTTTTGTTGAATGTGAGGCAAAATCTTTAAAATTATAAGAAATAAACACTTGAAATAAATTAGTTTGTGTGTGATGAATCTACATAATGTACGAGTCTCACTTTTTGTAATGAATTACAAAAATTAATAAACCTTTTAATGATATTCTGATTCATTGAGATGCAATTTTGTGTGTGTGTGTGTGTGTTATATATATATATATATATATATATTGTAGGTCTGTTTGTTCTAAGGATCTGTTTGTTAGTGTGATTTTTGACCCTTCAGCAGTGGAAATTTATACAAATTAATATCAGAAATTCCAGATCATCTTACAGTGCATGTTCAAACACCTGGTCTTTTATGGTTTTTGAGACATATGCGTGATTCTTTTGTCTTTGTTCAGCAAACTAGGTAAAAAACACATGCATTGGACAGTGAATGACTGTAAGAAAACTCTAAAGACAGATGAATCCAAATGTGCCATTTTTGGCTCCAACAGAAAAACTTATGTAAGATGGAGAACATGAGGCAAGATGTTAGCAGACTGTCTCACAACCACAATCAAACATGGAAGTGGAAGATTAATGGTTTGGTGTTGTTTTGGACCAGGGAAGATTGAAGACTTAATTCAGGTTAAAGGAATACTGACCATATATAATATATTCCAAATATAATACCATTCCATATTTCAACACCACGGAATTCTATCTGGACTGTGGAATTGGACAAGAATTTTGACAAGTTTTGGCAAGTACAAAATATCCTAGCTGAATCTTGGATAACCTAACTTTATAGATGCTTTATATATATTTGGAGAGAGTGAATAAGAAATAATATAAATTTTAAATGTATAAATTTAAGTTAATGAGTACGTTAGATGCAACGGTGGCAACCAATACCAGATCCAAAAGGGAACCTATCATCATCTAAATCAGTGATCCCCAAACCCCGGGCTGCAGAGCGGCACTGGTCCGCACAAAAAGAATACATAACTTAAATTATTTCCGTTTAATTTATTGTCTGATTCAAAACAATGTTTTATAAAAAATTACCAGATTCTCTCCGCCACATCTGTCTATAAGTCATTCTTGATGCATGTCATGATGCTTTCGTCGTCACATGTCTTACCTCCATCCGCTACCTTTTTAAAGGGGCTGCTCTGCTAACATATAATACATTACTGCTAAATTCAAACCCCCAAGCTGGCAAAATGAACTAAAAACAACACAGTGGATTCACGTTTATTATTATATTTAGAAAATACCAGTTTTTATGCCGGCCGTATCATTTTATTTTGTTGCATTTATGCATTTAAAGGCCAGTCCGTAACAATATTGTCCGACGTTAAACTGGTCCGTGGTGCAAAAAAGGTTGGGACCACTAAATGACATCAGACATTAATTGTAGTTTCATTAGGATGTATTTTGTTAAATTAATCAACTGTTCACTGGCAGACACTCCACGTAAACAGGTTGTAAGACCTTGCAATTAATGATATGGTGAATCTTTCTGTGGGAAAATGTTTGCTTAGCATTTTTAGAAGGAGTCTCCCGTGTCAGCACTTTGTACCAGATGTAAAGCTGTAAGTTGCCCTGGGAAAGTCTTCAAGATGGAACAGTTAGTGGTTTCTTTGTGACATGAAAATCATCAATTTTTTTGCCTTATTAGCATCAAGAAAATGGGGAAAAAAGAGACCTGATGAGGGATGGACTGTTTATTGTTATTATAAAAATGAGCTACTCGTGTTACAGATGTTCCACAACATTGAACATTTAACAACAGAAGACATTTTTAACTTAGTGATACTGGAGAAGTTCACTGCATATCCCCTGCAAGGGATAGAATATATAGAAGAAGAAGTCCAATTGGGTAACAACCCACTTGACGGCATATCTGGGCCCCCATTTCTCCCTCACTGTTTCTCTTTCTCTCTCTCCCTCCCTCTCTCTCTCTTTCTCTGTCTCTAACTCTTTCATATTTTCTCCTCAATGTGCTCCTTACATTGTGCAAAACCTGGACAAATCCAGGCCAAATTCCAATCAGTAGAGGTGTAATCCCAGAGATACCAGAAGCCTACTCTGATAAAGCTTGGATACTGGTGAGAATTCCTACCCTGGACTAGTGAATTTAAACCGTAACTGACCATCAATTCACAAAAGTCTGATTCGAGGTGAGGCCTAGTTTACAGCAAGGTGAAGGTGATGTGCATGCAAAGAGAAGTACCAGAACTTTTACCAGTGGTCACCATTATTTCATTTTAGAACAATATTATAAAATAGAGGTGGCAGACAATCCTCGCCTCACCCATCTACTGATTTTGGGGACAGTGTGGCACTGCATTAGCTGGGAAGGTATTGCTTGGGCTGTGAACTTAAGCTCTTTTTAAGGAAAACATGGAGGGTGAGGAGAGCCTTCTCCTAAGGGAATTCCCCTTGTAGCAGACATGAGACAAAACCTTTAGACCAAATTAAATTAATTGATGGTCAGTAGCTTTAGCTCAAGCTTGTGCTCTCCTTCCCCTATTTCATGGTTATTAAGGACTGAAGCAGGACGACCCAGAACAAACGACCCAGTTAATGGTCTCAATGAGCCATAGGGAAATTTTATTCCACACGGATCATCATAATCCTTTTGGGGGACCATTTAGGTCAGTACGAAACACTGAACTGTCTCAAGGCACATTTTTCTTTTTTCGGCCAGGCATTGTGGCGATATCCGCTGGTGTCAGGTTTATGAAACAGACTGTAGAAGGGTATCACTTTGTGTTAGTAATGGTGGATTACAAAATGCAATACCCTAATGCCATATCTCTTCACAGCATCTTAATGTTGTGGAGGCCCAATTCAACTTCTGGGTTGGGATCCTGACTGAATTCTACATTTACCATAGTAAAGTCCATAAAGGTCCATATAGACCAAGTCCATAATGTTAAATTTATTAGCTGTTCAATGAAGAGAAGAGGCTTGAGTGCAAAACTTATTTTAACAATTATGGTCCCTGGGTTATATGCATTATGGGTCA
This sequence comes from Silurus asotus, assembly GCA_024362625.1. Classification (NCBI taxonomy): domain Eukaryota; kingdom Metazoa; phylum Chordata; class Actinopteri; order Siluriformes; family Siluridae; genus Silurus; species Silurus asotus. Next base: position 783,515 of record MU541276.1, on the reverse strand, counting down.
ATTTGCTCAATTTGGGGAAATACCTGCATTTGGCCCAAGTGAAAAACAAGAACAATTATAACCTGCCTGAGACAAAAAGGACATGAAAGTTGTGAGGCAATTTCTGCAATGATTCTAGGTTCTCACTTTTGAAAGGGATTGTCTTAGGTAGTAGAAGGGGAGGAGTGACCCATGCTGTACATCAGTCTAAATCTAAGTGGGAAAAAATAAGTACAGCATGATTGAAAAAGAGCATCTGGCTATGGAGTTTCTGGTCCTGTGTTGACCATGTGGCTTCCCAGAATCGGCTGATGGGAATATGGTTGTATGGGGATATTTTTGAGTGGAGATTCGTGAAAAGAAGGTGAAGCCGGGACAGTAAGTGGTAAGGACCTTTACCTGTGGGGGAATTTTGTTAACAAGTTGCAGTCTAAATAAAAGGGAGAGAGAGCAGAACAGAGATGTTTGTGTATGTCTATGTGTGTGCACACATTCATAGATATATCACTGTAAAGCAAAGGATAATTTAAATGAAAAAGTCTCCATTTGATTTGACCCAAGCATCTCTCATTTCCAGTCAAACCAGAAAATTTGTCAGTGTTGTACACCGAACAGGCATAACTTTATGACCACCTGCCTAATATTGTGCTGGTCCCCTTTTGCTGCTAACACAGTCCTGACCCATGGAGCATTAACAGCATTAACTTCATAAAATCAGACCAATTTAATTCAATTCATTTTTATTTGTATAGCACTTTTAACAATGAACATTGTCTCAAAGCAGCTTTACACAGATAATGTGGTGATGAAAATGAATGAGATGTTCTTTAGAAGTGTAAGTTTGTCCCTGATGAGCGAGCCGGTGTTGACCGTGTCAAGGAAAAACTCCCACAAATGGCATAAGGAAGAAACCTTGAGAGGAACAAGACTTGAGAGGGAACCCATCCTCATCTGGGTTGCACCGGATGTCCATTTATTACAGATAAACGATGTTGCGGCATGCAGTGATGGTGATCAGAAGCAAACTGTAGTCCTGAGTCAGTGTAGCCGACTGTTGACATTAACTACAGTCCAAATCCATCCTCAAAGCTCCTTTTCTGGACCACACAGGCCAGCCTTCACTCACTGTTGCCAGTTGAAGTGTTTCTTTCTTGGACCACTTTTGACAGATACTGACCACTGCAGACCGGAAACACCACAAGAGCTGCAGATTTGTCCCAGGATATTAACAGAATCTAAAATACTCAAACCTGCCAGACTGGCTCCAAACACCAAGCCACTAATATTACTCATATATACATATATATTTACTCCACCTTAGTTTAACTTCTGCTGAATGTTTGTGTGGGGAAACTACAATGCCAGCAGACAGAAGGAAGATAAATTGGATGATGTTCAAGGCAAACAGATTGGAGACACAAAGCAGGTCGAGCATTACTACCTGACAGGTAAGGAACCACCTGTGTGACACTGTCCTCATATCTTTTTTCTATCTCTCTCTCTCTCTCTCTCTCTCTCTTTCTCTCTCCCTCCCCTACACAAAAACAAACACACACAACCACAAATTTTACTTATCCCCCATTCTCTTTCTCACATACACACACAAACATATACACACTCCCAACCCCTTAGTGTGAGAACAGGATGGGCATCTTGGTGCATTTGCGCTTGCCTAGGGCAATGGGACATGGATCTGGGTCAGAGCTGTATATCCTGCATGGTCTATCAGGCCAAGCAACCATTTTATTGTTGTTAGAAACAAAGAAGCCAGATGGCAAGCAGCTAATATAACAGTCATAAGTAACTTTAATGAGTAATCTGGTTATGGTATCTTTCCTGGAGAATAACTGGATGTCAGTTGATTCCTGCCACGTCTTAGCAAGACTTAATCATTATATTTACATTAAAATGATTTGAAGAACCAGGTCTTTGTGGTGTGGGTAAAAGCGCTTTGAAGTGCTGATAGGGCCAATAAATAGAGTGAATAAATGAGAAAAATGCTGGCAATCACCAACCAATAATTTCCTCCCAGATGCTCCCAAATGACCCTGTCTATCCCTTTTGGGCTTTTAAAAAAACTTTTCCCTTCAGGAAGTATACTAAATGAAAAACAAAATAAGCTTTAATAATAGGACAAGAATATTCACTATATTAATTATTGAATGAAAGAATGTGCACAGTCATACCTGGTTTACTGCTAAAGGCAATTTAAAATAGCCAGTTCACCTTGTAGTATATTTTTTATTTGTTTTAATGTAAGCAGAGATTTCTGCACAGTTCCTTTATTACAATGTATGTATATATACATATTTTAGGCAGGTGTAAAGAAATGCTGTAAAATTTGAATGCTTTCGAAAAGATCTATTTACATTTTTTTAAATCAATTTTAATAAAGCAAATTGAGTGAACAGAAGAAAAATCTTAATCACCCTTTGGCTTTCAATTCTTACTTTTGCATATTTTGTACATTTGCATAAAGTCCAGCATTTTTAGGATCAAAGTCAGGTGTATGATTATCCAGTTATTCCAAGCAGGTGCTATAAATCATGTACTTTAAAATACAGTCATTAAATGACAAAGAAACAGCTGTGTGAAAGGTGTAAATCTGAGTGAGGGACAGCCAAACACTGCTACTAAGATGTGGTTGTGGAAGGCAGGCTCATGTCACAGGTCATACACCATGGCAAGACGGAGCACAGCACCAACAAACAAGGTATTTCTACTGCATCAGCAAGGTCTCTCCCAGACAAAGATTTTAAAGCAGATTGTGGTTTTAAGATGTGCTGGTCAAGCTATTTTGAAAAACCACAAGGAATTTTGAGGACTGAAGATGCAGTGGACAGATGTAGTGGATGTAGTAATGTAGAAGATGAAAGCCACATGCTTACTTCCCTTCAGCATCGGAAGATGTCCAGCAGTGCAATTACTGCCAACTGGTGGCAACCAGTGGGACGCAGGTACACCCATTTACAGTCTGGAGAAGTCTGGCCAGATGTGGTCTTCATGCTAAAATGCAATTCTTTTGACATGGAAACAATGGTAAGTGATTCAACTACTGTATGCAAAAAAAAACATAGGAACTGGGATGCAGATTTATTAACATTTATTAGCTTGTATTATTAATATATATATAAATATAAAATAATACAAATATATGTATATATGAACTTTCTGGTAACTGGTTAAGCTGAATAATTATGACATTACAGTTTAAGCTTCTGTAATGGCAAAAGTATTAAAAGCATAAAACATATCAAAGGGTCATAATTTTGCTGGCACCCTCTAGTGGCTATTAGTTGTAAGATTAGTAAATTGATTGCAAAATATATTGAAGGCTAACATGCGCATTTTATGAAACATGTGAAGGCAACAAACTACATTATTTTACACTGCTCCTCGTGCTGTGTCATAGGGCAGCTTGAAGAAAGCACTATTGCCACATTTACTATATAAGCTAACAAATGTCTAGTCCTGGCTGGTTTGAGAAAGACAGTATGGCATCCCTACCACCAAGAATTCACAGCCAGTGCAATAGCTGCACTAACATTTCCATGCTAAAATGATGATACATTCAAATTTCCAGTGAGTAAATATTCCTGGATATCTGATTAATAGCATCAACATTAATCTTCCAGAGCTTTTATAGACAAAGACTGTGACCAAGTGAACAAGTGAATGAACTGGGAATGCAGAATGAGAAGTTTCTCTTGCACCACTCGTCCTAAAGTAATTCTCATATCTATGCAACATTTTAGGACAAATGGACAGCGGCCACTGACAATAAACCGTACTTACAGACTAGCATAACCAGGCTTATCATTATAAATAAATGTCATGAACTATGCCTTAACCACAGTCAAATAGTGTCTGTAAAGCTCATTTATACCTGCTGAATAGCAGGCACCAGAGAAAAGAATGGTCTGCTGGGTGGTAGATGTCATTACCGGTACCCCCTACAGAAGCATGCCACTTTACATCATCCACTCTAAGGAGTGTCTCCTCCTCATCCACTCCTCATAGGGATTACTAGTAGCTACTGAAGGAAGTCTGCTACCTTGGCATCACAAGGTTAAAGTTTCCGTCTACATGTTGCATTACATGCCGACATGTTATTCAGTTCGAAAGGTCTTGGCATCCATTTACAAGTGCAAAAGAATGTGTCAAGATCATTCTTCATGTGCATGAAAGTTACATTTCCATTAAAACAGAAATACTTTATTTGAAGTGCTTTTATATACATATATACATATAATGAATCATCATTTAATGTTGTGCAACACTTCAGAGGCAATTCAATTGAAATTGGTTGCATTATTTTTTTAAGGTGAATTTTTAACAATAACCATTGGAACAACGCACAGAAAAATATACCCAATAAGCATGCCTGAGGCGACAATATGCTAGATGCAACTGTACATAATTTCCTCTCAAAAAATTATAATTTTCTAGCCAAGGGGGCAGTTTTTTTTAATGGTACCATCCAAAGCAATCTGGGGCCATCCAAAGCAGCAAGTTGCTTTCAGGTCTTGAGATTAAAGCATTACAATGGACCAGGCAGGATCACTGTTATGTTAGAACTAAAATGTGTAGCTTTACACAGAGAATTAGAAAGAGAGATTCTATAGTATATTAGGTGTCTAAATGCACTACTAATGCACTACTATTATCCTTTGCTATGTCCAGGTTTTGTTCAGGCTTAGTTTTGCTGCTACTGTCACATTTCAAAGACAAGTGTGCAACCAATTTGGTGTATTTCACACTTTAAATCAGTGGCTTGTGATATAATTGTAAAAAATTCAGTCATCCACTTAATTTACAAAACAATCTTCACTTTAATATTTTTCCAGCTTTAGGGAGGAGTGTTGGTTTCTCTCCATATTGTGACTGTCTAGGTGCTGTGATGCTGATTATGCTGGTAAGTAATATATTTATTCAAATTCTCACACATATAAAACCTACTAAATTGTTAGACGCGTCTTGATATCATATCGCATGCCCATCATAAGAACATCACTGTGTCTGACTGGTTGCAGAGACATTCATCACAGTTCTGTAACCTTTTTAGCTCTATTTCAAGTGATCTGCATTTTGTAGCGAACCCTCTAAAATATCGCTAATATTTTATTTAATATATAATATTTCTTTGGCTGTATTCAGGGTATCTGCCTCCACCCAGCAAATGGTTCATGATCAGCATTCATAAAATTGAGCACAGGAAATGATATTGAGCATTATTGTTATTGTTTGTATATTCCTTAAAACAGTGGCAAAGACCTTTGTGTATATATTTAAGAGCCAAATCATATTTCTCACTTCGCTAAACTAGTAAGAAGGTGTTAGGTCTATAGAGTTGACATTGGTGGTGTGCAATGTGTTTCATTCCTTTCTAGCTACATTCTCTGAATCATCCATTCATAATCAGAATCATTTTTGTTACTAATAAAAGGAGCAGTCTCTATCTATCTATCTATCTATCTATCTATCTATCTATCTATCTATCTATCTATCTATCTATCTATCTATCTATCTACAGAATAAATTCTCATGCTCAGAGTGTCTCTGCCATGCCCTGTGCTTTGGCTGTATTACTACATACTCTGACACACAATACAAAACATTTATTGAAAAAAAACACCACAGAATTTGTTCATTCACTTGTTTAACTCTTCTAGTTCAGTGCAGTGCCACATACACTCTGCTTGCCCTTCTAATCTTGTCCAATGCCACAAGTGCTGATTCATTCATTTCCAATCAGTTGTACTTTGTCACTCGACAGTAGGTCTACGTCATATCTACTAATCCATGTACAGGCTAATAATAACAATCAGTGCACTTCTACTGGTTCATTTATTTATACCCCTTAACAGCTTACTCTTGAGACAGCATACAGTCTAGTTTGCAAAGTAAAAAGGATGCCAAACCGTACCTTTTCTTCACACCGAAGTAGTGTGTATATCTTTTACCTTGAAAGATGAATAGAATAAATCTTTACTCTGTAATGTAACTATGCTCTATGTTAACTATATGGACAGACTAGTTTGCTTTTTGAACATCCCATTTCACTTTAAGTCCCCATTTGCTCTTATAATAGCCTCTACTCTTCTGGGAAGGTGTTCCACCAGATTTTGGAGTGTGCTTGTGAAGATTTATGGAGATTCATTCAGCTATAAGGGTGTTAGTAAAGTGATGTAGGTGAGATGAGGAGGCTTGGGGTGTAGTCAGCTAATTCACCCCAAATGTTTTCAGAGCTCTATAGCATTCACATTTACATGTATTTAAGAACCTCTGGTAGGTAGATCTTTAGATGTTGTTTAAAGACTGCTAGAGAAGCTAGCTAGATCTTCCACTCCAACACAAAAAGCATATCTTCAGCTTGCTTCAGCATTATCATGGTGGAACAGGTTTTGGTCTTCTAGTTTAATTGAAGGGAACATTTCATGCTACAGCATCCAAAGACGTCCGATACAATTGTGTGCCTTTATGGTCACACTTTGGGAAAGAACCACAAATGGCTGGAAAAGTCAGGTGTCCCATACTTTTTTTTTTGTTTCTTTAAGTGTATTTATACATTAGTTCTTAATTGTGTACAGGTGCTCAAAAACAATTCAGTACAATACAATTCAATTCCATTTTGTTTGTATAGCACATTTAACAATATACATTTTACAGAAATAAGCATGAGGAGGAACAGTTACACCAGAATTAAAATCTTTTTTAGTAACTATTTTTGAGTTTGATTTAAATTACATTACTCAATAATGATTTAAATTGCATATGGCTATAGTTTTCACTTTTTATTTTTGCTTTTTTTGGTCATGTGCAAATTTGGAGATCCCATCAGCCTGTCCACTTTCACTGAAAGACACAAAGTTCCTGATATTCTATGCACGTTATCTGTCAAGGAGTTTAGGAGCTGGATGAAGTGTCAAGTAAGTGGGAGATTTGAAAACTTCAGTTGCATTGAATGATCATTGGTTGTAACAAACCTGAATGTCTGCATGCAAATGCAAAGTAATGTGTTTGTTAATAGTCATGAGAAAAGCAATAATTCTCAATGGTACTTATTCTTTAATAAATCAGTTATGTGATTAGGTTGATTGATCGGTTGATTGGAAATAAGGAGATCTGAATTGTCTCATTGTATCGCGCTCCACTGCAGACATGGCAGATCAGTGGTCTCATCTGATCACACATCTTGAACACTTTTACAGTATGGCTGAGACAAAGGGATCTGCTATTCAGAGTCGGATGAAAATGACGCAGCAATCGGGCATCTTTGTGTAGACTTTACGCTGTAAGCTTTTGAGTGGATCTCGCGATTTATTACACCGCAGCGCCTGTCGGAGAGCATCTTCAGAGAATTGACCGCATCGCCGATGGGGGAATGTAGTGGCCTGGCCGCAGGATTACCGGTTTGTAATCGGAGCGGATTTACCGGAGCCACGCTGCGCATTAACCCGCTCGCTGAACTGTCGCACCTCCGAGGTGCTGGTGAGGTCTTTGGAGAAGCACAACGTTGAAGTGCTCCACTTGCGCAGTTTGGTCCACTGGACATTTCTCCTTGATCGCAATCCAAGACCTTCTGCAAAAGCGCAGCGCTTCACATGGGAGAAAGAAGGGTTCGGGGGGGTTTTGGTTGGACCCGTGCTGGGTGTCAAGATGAGAGCAGTTCAGAAGGTGAGAGGGAGAAGCGATGGGCTCAGCTCTTCCACCAGCTCGATGTGAATCAAGACGGGAGGATAGACGTGAACGAACTTCGGAGCGGACTCGCAGCGTGGGGGGTCGTCCGTACCGACGTGGACGAGGTGAGCCATGCTCAGGCTTTAACACAGGGCTGGGAATTAATGCCTGTCTAGGGGGGTTTCATGCGTGGAAATGAGTTGCATCATGAACTCGACCTGGATCAGCAGAAAAATGCACTACAACGACGTCTGGTTCTGTTCACATGAATGAATGCATCCGCATAAATAGTTTAAGGCAGTGGGTGTGATTGTAGTCTGAAGCCTGAAGCTTCCTTTGGATGATGACACAAAGATGAGAGCACATGACTGCTTCCTGTAAAGCTGCAAACCAAACACCTTTTGTGAATAATTCAGAGATCTACTGCTCTAATGTTTTAGTGATGTGAAGATGCTGAGGTTTCAGGTTATGTCCCACTTTCCGGTTTCACCTAATACTATTCTCACCCATGCTGCCAATTTCTATTTAAGATGAGCAAGACTTTCTCTTTTGTTTTCTTACATTTCTCACCAACCTTGAGCGAGAAGTCTTTATTTAAAAAAAACCCCACCTTAAACGAGAGGAGCCCAATTTCTCTTCTATAAGGGGCCGAAAATCAAACTTGACTGATGGCTGAAAATTCATGCTGCATTATACCAATATGCGTTAAGATAAAATTCTACTTCCCTGGTTCCTCTTATTTATAATTTCACAAAGTTTAGAAATACATTTAGATGCAGATTTAAAGATGCTGAGTATAGCGCTTTAATCCTGTTTCTAGCTAATAAGTCTAATCCTGTTATTGTTAAATCTGCACCATCAGCTGAGAGTGTGCTGATGTAGCTTGGATGATGATAACTCTAGTATTTGATTTTATTGATACTATTGAAGAAACACAGCCGGCTATTTATTGCATTACTCTGATACTGCGGAATGGAATAGCTGCAGATCCCTCTAGCCAGTTGAAGGGAAACTCATCTGCAATATTATTGCAGCCAGAACAGAAATGGACACAAGACATGGTTCATCAGTAGAAAAGGATGATTGCATGGCTTTATGCATTAAAAACATTGGTTATAGGTGCTGGCAGAGAGAATAAGCCATATGCAAGAACTAGAAATGCAACAGTGCAATGGCATGCAGAGCTCAGGGGAGCTTAGTGCAGCTGCCTTGCATGCACTTATCTATATTAAAAAGTGCATTGAAGCTGTTAGCTGATGAAACTACATGCTTACTGGGCTGCAATGGCACATGCAGCCAATAATCGTAGGATATTTGTTTCTTAGGATGTGTGTTTCTTAAACAGATTATCTTTCTCATTATTATGCTTATGAAGCATGCATGCTATTTGCACAGCCTGAACATAAAGAAGAGAATGAACACTATGGTTCACCAAAATGTAGTATTTGGTCCACGGCCAGGAAAATACCCAGACTTTAATCTTATTGAGAACTTCAGTCCCCAAGAAGTGGGTGAACAAACAAAAACCCACAATTTCTAAAAAAACTCCAAGCATTTATTATGCAATAATGAGCTGCCATCAGTCATCATGTGGCTCAGAAGTTGATTGACAACATGCTAGGGCAAATTGCAGAGGTCTTGAAATAAAAAGGGTCAACAAGGCAAAAATACAGACTCTCTGCATAAACTTATTGTAATAAAAGCTTTGGTTACTTATAAAATGCTTGTAATTATACTTCATTATACCAAAGTAACAGCTGACAAAAATATCTAAAAACACTGAAGCAGCAGATTTATATTTAAATGACGTATATATTTATATTACATTTATATTTGTGTCATTCTCAAAATTTGGCCACGGCTGTATAAAGAAACAAAATCCTTTAAAATAACATTGTGCCATTCTGGGAATGAAGATTTATCACTGATCATTTTCTTAGTAATTTTTGCCAACTAATTGAATGTCACTTACTGATGTGGTGCATCCATCAGTATATGTTACAAACTCTTGAGATTGGGTATATGACCTTCACTAGTTCCAGAGACCACCACGCTGAGGGTGGTAGTACAGTAGGAAGTAAAATAAGTAAGAAGGTTCACCTCATATAGGATGTCGCTTCATTGCAGAAACAATTTTATGAAAAGAAATTGTATATGTCAGCTTTGTGCCCATGTTGTGACTGTATTAGTCATGTCCAGTAATGTAAGAGGAATGTCAACAAAGTGTTTGGGTTATTGTGTGCATTCAAAGACCACCTGCTCATCATAGACCATAGTGTGGCACTTTTATGCACTTTTTCTCTTTCATAAAAACAACATGTTATTGTGATACTCATTAAACAGTTGAGTTTTGGCATTCGTGTTTTCTATCTGGTTCCTGGTAAATATATGCTTATTTTAAATGAAATTCCTCATGCATATTAATAAGTAGAAATAAACTGTGCATTAAAACCCAATTAAAATCATTGTTGAATCTTTATTAAATAAATATTAATATGCTGATATTAAAAAAACTGGTGTGGAAATGTTTTACTCCACTCGTGTCTCACTTTTGTTATTTAATCATGTTTCTTTCTCCTACACAATCTTTTTTGTCTTGCCTCACCCATACTTCACACTCCTGATTGACCAACGCCTCTTATTCTTGCAGCTAGTGCGTGTGAGTGATACCAATCATGACGGACAGCTGGACTTTGAGGAATTCACCCAGTATTTGCGCACCCATGAGAAAGAGTTGAGACTCATGTTTCACAGTCTGGACAACAACAATGATGGTTTGTATGCTGAAAAACCTCTTCAGCTGCTATTATTCACTATATGGACAAAGGTAATTTGACACCTTACTGAACTACCAGGAATATGTGGTTCTTTTGCAAACTGTTATCACAAAGTTGGAGACACACAATTGTGCCTTTGTATGCAGTTGCATGAATTAATTTTTTTTTCACTTAAACTAAGAGACCCAAACCTGCTCACTGCACTCCAGACCTCCTCACCTCAACTGCTTTAGTACCTGACTTTAATAATGCCCCTTAAGCTGAATTAGCACAAATCTCCAGACAACTTGATGAAACATCTTCCCAGAAGAGTGGAGCTTAATATGACAGCATATAAGCATTATAAGGAACTGTTTTCCAGACTGGTTGCTCACAGATGAAAATTACAGTATGATCAACAAATGAGTAAATCTTGTTTTTCCTTTTTTTTTATTTGCAAGCACCAGCAGTTTCATTATTAATGCAGAGTTATTGTTTATATAGTATTTGATCGGTAACAATTTTGATGCGCGTTTCCATTATTTAGGTCGCATAGATGTAGGAGAAATCCAGCAGTCGTTGCAAAGTCTTGGTGTTAAAGTGTCGATTGAGCAGGCCTCTAGGATACTGCAAAGGTACGTGTTTTAGGAAAGGATCACAAATTCTAACAAAAATCTTTATTGTAATTAATGATCAATAAATATCAAACAAATAATAAACAGATCTAAATCTGAATGAATAGTTTTCATGATTGCTAGCATTTGTTTTCTTTATTTTGTTTGCTTGTTTTTTAGTATGGACAGAGACGGAACAATGACCATTAACTGGAATGAATGGCGAGATCATTTTCTGTTCAATCCATTCCACAATATGGAGGAAATCGCCTACTTTTGGAAGCACTCTTTGGTTTGTTTCTTAAAAAGTCCAATTTTTGCTGTTTTAAACTTTTATTGGAAACGAAAAAATACTAAGACACTTGTTGCTGTAGGTGTTGGATATTGGAGAACACCTGACAGTGCCAGATGAATTTTCTGAACGAGAGAGGAGGGCAGGTTTGGTCTGGAGGCAGCTAGTTGCAGGCGCTATTGCAGGAGCTGTATCCAGAACCGGAACGGCTCCACTAGACAGAATAAAAGTTTTTCTACAGGTAAAGACAAATACTTCAATATGTTCAAATATTTTTTCCTCCTTGATTTGGCATGATTGAGGGAATGAAAACATCTTGCCCCATTATGCGGACTCTAATCTTTAGACTTACAGAGTATATATATATATATATATATATATAAAAAAAATACTTTTAGTTTGGATAGCTTGCCAATAATTGTAATTGATCAGATAATGAACAAGTAAAACTTCATTGCACAATGTTTTCTTTCAAATATGAGTTATTGGGTCAAACTTGTTTCAGCAGATTCTAATTCTGCTGTGGGTTAATAATGTTTGCTTGTTGCTGCAGGTCCATGGGTCAGCGGGAGTTAGCCTGTGGCATGGACTGCAGCGAATGGTGCAGGAGGGGGGTATCATGTCTTTATGGAGGGGCAATAGCATAAATGTTGTCAAAATTGCTCCTGAGTCTGCAATCAAGTTCATGGCATACGAACAAGTAAGACACAGTGAATATGTTTGTGTGCGTTTGCATATAGATCTGCCTCTGGTTCTTGTGCATCTTTTGCATTTTCTTATGCAGTCCTGTCCAATCTGCAGATAAAGTGGCTAATTCGGGGCACCAAAGAAGGGGGCACACTGAAGGTTCAGGAGCGGTTTGTTGCCGGCTCATTGGCTGGAGCAACAGCTCAGACTATCATCTACCCTATGGAGGTAAGAAAGTGAAGCAGAGACAGGAAAATGGAGGTGGATCTTTATTACAAAATGACTAAATTAGTTTTAAAACTTCTACTGTGCTATAGCTCCTCAATATACTTGAAAACAAAGTGGATCCGATCATAATCTTTGTTTAAATGGCATGTAAATTGAATAGAAATGTATGTATTGAAGAGGATGTCAAAAGATTTATTGCTAGTGTTTATTTTAGTATTCACAGTAAAGACGCAAATAAACAACCCATTTTGTTGTTCCCATTTTGTCTAGAATTAATTAATAAACTAAAAATATACAACATTTATAGTGGATGTGGATTAGGGGTGTAACGGTACACAAAATTCACGGTTCGGTACGTACCTCGGGTTTTTAAGTCAGGTTTCGGGTTCAATTTTGGTACAGTAGGGGGAAGAAATGCCAAACAATATTGCTTGTCTTTTTTTATTTACATTGTTTATTATAATTAACATTTGTGATCAACATTTGTACAGTGTACACTATGGCCAATATTAGAATCTCCCACAAAATATCACCGATCTCAACTGGGCAACGTTTATAAAATTGGGTAAACTTCTCCAGGAGATTGCTGCTATGCTGGCATTAACCATCTAGAGCTCATAAGCAGCACTTGTTACCCATGTTGTATCTGTGGATAGCACCAGAAAGCTTCTCTGGATGTTTGTTAAGCATCTGCATGGCAGCTGTGTAATCAAATTGTCTCATGCTGGCTAATTAACATCCAGTCTAACAACGATTTATTTAGCATCAGTGTTAGTTTTCCCTCTTACTTTTCTCTCTTGCTTTTTTTCCATACACAATGTTTCTAAAATCCTCTCCTAGGTGTTGAAGACACGTCTTACGCTACGGAAGACAGGGCAGTATGCTGGGATGGTAGACTGCGCCAAGCAGATTCTGCATAAAGAAGGGGTGCAGGCTTTCTATAGAGGTTATGTACCTAACACAATTGGCATCATTCCTTATGCTGGAATTGATCTGGCTGTTTATGAGGTATGTTTATTTTAATGTACATCACGTGTTATATGTATGTTCATACAAGACAGTAAATAATAAGAATACTATCAGTTTGTAGGTGTGCACTGAAGTTCGTTCCTTTCTTTTGTCTATCTCTCTCTCTCTCTCTCTCTCTCTCTCTCTCTCTCTCTCTCACTTACTCACTTACTCGCTCTCCACAGACTCTGAAAAATGCCTGGCTGCAGCGATACTGTATGGGTTCAGCTGATCCGGGTGTTTTAGTGTTGCTTGGCTGTGGCACTGTGTCATGCACCTGTGGCCAACTAGCCAGTTACCCACTGGCTCTAATCCGTACTCGCATGCAGGCCCAGGGTGAGTGAGGTCCTAAATCATGTGATAGTCATCAACAAATCGTTGTATTTATAGTATTTATTTGAGTGTAAGTGCTGACAGTATAAACACAAATCAGTGATGATCGCCTTATGTTTATTTTGTTAACCTTTTTTTTTTTTTTTTTCTCTCTCTGCAGCTTCCACAGAGGGTGCTCCAAAGCTGTCCATGATGGGCCAGTTCAAGCACATAGTGTCCCAAGAGGGTGTCCCGGGGCTGTACCGTGGCATTGCCCCAAACTTCCTGAAAGTCATTCCAGCTGTTAGTATCTCCTATGTGGTCTATGAGCACATGAAGAAAGTCCTGGGAGTGGTTTCATAAAAACTGGTACTGCAGGATGACAAATATAGATTTGAAGCAGTGGGCATGCCTTAAAAGACTCAGATAAAGAAGACAACTGATTGAATCATAAGGAGAAGCTGGCAAATCTCTAGATGATGAGACGTAATAGCGAACATAAAAAACCTAAAATATCTATATTTTTATGCAATCATCTAATATATATAGTATTATAATGGGTTGAAAGGATAGCATTTAATTTCACTGGGCCAATAATTTCATATTCCATTTTTTTTGTGTAATTATCAAATGCCATAGTTGCATACTAAAATGCTTGTGATCAGATAAGAACTATTTTTAATAGTAATAAACTTCTAATAATAAAAAGTTTATTAAAGTGAGCAGGGGCTCATAGACACTCATTCATAATGGTTTTATGGCCTTCATCTGCTAACTAGTGCATACTGAGAGAGGGACATTTAATGGAAGCATACTCTTTTTTTTTTGTTTGTTTGTTTAATCTATTAGTGTACAAGGTATATTGGTCTCCATATATGTTGAAGAATGTACAAAAATGTTGGTTTCATTTGCTTGTTTTTTTTTATATATAAATTTGCCATACAAATATAGCTGAATAGGCATGTATACACACACACACACACACACACACACACACACACACAAGCAAGCACATGGTGGCTTTCAGCAGTTCCTGTTGCTCCATGTGTTTGTTCACATTTTTTTCCCATTGGAAACAATCCAAGAGTTTGTCTGTCGAAGCTGCTGCAGGACTTCATCGACTCATTAGCTAATGTATCTCCACACATATAAGGTTTTCCTCTTGTGAACTTCTTGTAGAAATGAAAGCATATTGTAGATACGAGTCATATTTTTACTTAAAGACTTCTGCCCTTTTTTTTCTTTTTTTTATCAGTAGCTCTCTCTCTCATGTTTTTTTATCGTTCCACAAAAGGAACTATTGAGGGATGTTGTTATTAATTAGCTGAACATGCTGTAAGCGTGGAAATTATATTTTCTGAAATGGTGCGGTATAAAAAATTGTATGGAGGCACTTGAAGGCCAAAAACTCAAATTAAATTTGACAATGTTGTACCTATAGACATTTTCCACAAAATGTTTTTGCAACCCAGTAGGAACTCTGCCAAAGCCTGGTGGTAGGCTTTGACTCCTTACACTAGAACTTTGTATTTTTAGTCATTTCAAGCTTGAAATGTTCTTATTCTTCTATAAACAATTTAATAACATCAGTCACATTTCATAAAATTTGACAATATTAAATACGTATTCCTTTGCAGTGCAGCTACAAAGAAAATGAGGATTTTATATATAACCCTGATTGTCAAAATTGTCCTAAGGGTTTGTAACATGTAATTGAATTAGGAATGCAATCACTTTAGATTGTTGATATGGCTCCTTGTTGATGATAAAAAATTAAGCACGGATACAGCTTCAATTTCAATTTTACTCCAGTGTTATCTGTATACTGCTTTTAACAGTTGACGATGTCTCAAAGCAGCTTTATAAAAATAAATAGATAACAGATGCAAATTTTCATCATTAATCAGTGCCTAATAGAAATATGCAAGCCAGTGGTGACAGTGGTGAAACAAAAACTCCCTGAGATGGAATGAGGAAGAAACCTTGAGAGGAACCAGATTTAAAAGGAAACCCATCCTCATCTGGGCAACACCAAATGTCTATTCATTATAGTTCATAGTTCATTATAGTTCATCTGTTCATGGCCATTGTATTCATTACCCATTTTAAGAAACTATTGAGGATAAGAATCACTGAAATGCTGATTCCATTTTTTTTATTGAAAAAGGAATATGAATGGTGTTATACTGATCACTATTGTGGAAAAGAATCATCATCAGGTTCAAATAAAGTTTATAGGATATGATACAACAACATTCACTCTGTCAAGTCTGACGAAAGAACACATTGATATCAATGTCCACTGAGTGCCACCAGGAGGATATCATAGCATTTGTCAAACAGCATGTAATATGTGGAACCTCTCCATGTAGTCATGTCCATGTAATGCTTGAGACCACTCACCAAACTCACATTGGTACATTGTCAGCTCGAAGAGTAGTTTGGCACTGAATGAAGACTGAAACTGATATAATTCTATAATTTACCTAGCTGTAATGATGGACAGAAAACTAAGCTTTAAGCAGTAACTATCTTTACAAAAGTTTATTCAGGTACTGGTACACTCTGAACTAGTTTATGAGCTGTCTTGGCAAACCAACAGACAGTCCTTAAAAGTATGAACAATGTCAAAAGATATGCTTGGTACAGCGTTATGCTGCAAATATGGTCATACTCTTAAAGAAGCTGTGTGTTTGACTTCAATCCTGTCTGTAATCCCAATAAGCCTGACAGAACAAGTAGTTAGCTGCAATGAACTGTTGTAATACTGCAGTGAAATACAAGATATTGGTAAAGTTGGTTTAAATTATTAATTCATAATTTGTAATAATGTAACGACCATCTTAGAATTAGCAATTACATTGGCACGGCTATGGGTTAATTGATAAGCAAAACCTCCTTGGTGCTTTTTTACAGCTCTTTTATCAACTCGTTATTTTCTTGCTGAATACCTGCTTTTGAGCATTATATTTGGTTGTGTTTGTTCAACCGTTTTGAGGAAAATGCTTGGCTTTTCTGATTTTTTTTATTGTTTTTCTGCTCATCACCAAACTGAATTTATACTGAGGATTTCACAGTTAGCTTAATGAATTTGCCCTTTTCTGACCATCTAATCTTTCAAATAAAGGGCATGCCATTTCTCTCTGGATTATACTTATTAAATAAAAAAATTAATAACCCTTTATAAGTCGTATATCAATGTCCTGAATGATCCATGCTTTCCTTTAGCTCTGAGAATTAATGTTTGCAGGAATG
Organism: Silurus asotus; assembly: GCA_024362625.1. NCBI lineage: Eukaryota > Metazoa > Chordata > Actinopteri > Siluriformes > Siluridae > Silurus > Silurus asotus. Next base: position 766,704 of record MU541276.1, on the reverse strand, counting down.
TATGAATCAAGGGAATAATAATAATAATAAACTTTTCATGGTCTTGGTTATACTAGATCCATTACAGGTCTTCTACTCAGAATAAACCTTTGAATGTTTCATTATGAATGTCAGTACTTAATTTACATTCATATAATGGTGGTAGATAGTTGAGTGCATGACGCCTTTGTTCCTTTTCTGAGTGATGTATTTTTGTTTAATCACATAAAGTGTTGTAATGAAAATCTAAAAGGAAATGTCCACTCTGGAGTACTAATTGTACAAATGATAAATAATATGATAGAAGCTAGACCAAGATATCCAGAGATCGCAAACAATCTATTAGAATATAGTGCAGGGTGGGGAAGTACGGAGTAGGTTCTGGTGGGGCAGGTCTTTCTGCAGTGAGTAGAGAAATAGGACATGTGGGGACAGTTCCTATGACTCTTTTGTTGCTTTGCAAAAGCACATAGTGATTCATATGAACTTCTCAAAACAAAGCCAGAATATTGGATGAAACCATTGATGGAATATGCACTGATGGTTGATCATTTATTTTACAAATTTTACCACACACCCCAAGTGACAAAATAAAATGGCAAGAAAACATTTCTTATCTGAATTTATTTAGAATATGTTTGTATGAGTGCTTGCATACTTACAATAATTATTATTAATGCACCCATGTTATTGGTATCAGTATGAAGTGTTTTATCACTAACTTTCATCTAAGATGGCTGGCTGGCTTTTTTTTCATGTTCCATTATACTAGATTGTCTATCATAAATGATTGAGCTTTGCTAGTTTTTATATAAATGGGTCAAACATTGCATACAATATTGCACTCGGTGCACAAACCAGTGTACAAAACATGTATGTTTTGAATAATTTACTGTCAAAATATAAACAAGATGAATTACAGAGAATAAGGAGATGCATACAGTTCTGTAGACAATGCAATGTACAAACTTAAAATAAATATATTTAAATTGTGTACTGTTTGATTGTTGTATTATGTAATGTGGTAGAGATTTGCATTTATGGAATTTGACAATCCCCTCCTTATCCAGGGCGACTTGTTATCTATTTATCACTGAGCAATTGACGGTTAAGGGTCTTCTATGTAGGCTCAGCAGGGGCATTTTGGTAGAGTTCAGATTTTAACACATGGTCAACATCTTAACCACTGAGCTACTGAGTTTCCCTAATGGGATGGCAACACAAATCAAACAGACCTGTCTGATGCTGAATCAGCTCTTAGACCAGTTGTATTTATTACTCACAGTTTGGAAGCATTTTTCTACTGAGGTCAATCTGATTCGTCCTGATACCTTTTAAAGAGAATGGCATGCACAGACAATCAACTACGCCTGGGGCAAATATAATAAACACAAATAAAAGCCAGTTACAGACATGCAAGGGCAGCTTCTTACTTCAGAAACAAAAGTCGAGGCTTAGTGTGCCAGACATTCAGCAGAGTCTGCAAACAGACCACCACCAAAAACAGAAGCTTATGCACAAGAAGCAAAGGCTGATCTTATATCAATATTAATACACCACAGCAATGTTTCCTCTCAAGATTTCCTTCTTATGAGAGGGTTTTTCTTTGCAACCCTTGCTTCCATCACCTCTAGTTGCTTATTTCACATTTAGTTCACAAAAAGTTGTGACCACAACCCTATTGAACACCTTTGGGATGCATTGGAATGCGAATTTACCAAATGGAGAATTCCTTTTATAATATCCTCCACTCTTTTAGGAAGATGTTCAACTAGATGTGTTTGGAGTGTGCTTATGGAGATACAGGATGTGCTTATAGCCATAGCCACTGGCTGGCTGTTAGTAAAGTCAGGTACTAGTGAGGTGAGGAGGCCGGAGTTGCAGTCAGCATTTAAATTAATTCCAATTGTTTATATCTTCATGGAGATTGCTTTGTAAACAGAGGCATTGTCATGCTACAAAAGGTTTGAAAAAAATTGCATGCTATAGCCACCAAAGACATTTTATACAATTTTGAGGCTCCAACTTTGTGCTGACATTTTGGGAAAGAACAGCAAATGTTAAAAAAGTAATGAATTCAATGCCGATGCTGATATTAAAAATTAGCTCATAAGATTATTAATTGCACTTTTTAAATTACTGCTATAAAAGTAAAGTACCTTATAATGGCACTATCCAGCGTTCACTATTTTATATATTTTCTTTTAAATAAAATTTTTTCTAAGATCGTACCTTCTCCATACTAAAACATAAAATTATCTGAGCTGAGATCTACATACACTTGCAATCAGAAATATTCAACTCCTAAAGAGTTTTAAGGATTTATAAATAAAAATATTTCCAAAGTGCAGGATTCTGCTTTGGATTGCTTCTTATTGAGTTTAGTAATACAAATTCAATTGAAAATCTTTGGTGGGATTTGAAGAAGGCAGTTGCAGCACAGAAGCCATTAAACATTACTGAGTTAGAGGCTTTTGCACCTGAAGAATGTGCAAAGATTCCAATCGAGAGGTGTAAGAAGCTTGTCAGCACTTATTAAAAACGCTTGTTAGAAGGTTTAAAAACTAAAGAGCGCTCCACAAGGTACTGAAGCTGGGGGTGGAATAATACTTCAACAATACATGCTCATGTGTTACAAGACTTACAATTTTCATTTGAACTTCAAAGTTAAGTCAACTTCTGTTTGTCAAAATAACTCGAATATGTATCAATAAATATTGTTTGTTATTTCACGTGGTTTTTTTTTCATTTATGTTCATTATCTTTCATCAACATCACTGTATTGTCTATTGAGGTGAGGGGGTTGAATATTTTTGATTGCGAGTGTATATGTCACAGAAGATTATTAAAAAAAATAAGATCAGACTCTGAAAACAGCCTTCTTCCACCTTAGAAATATTGCTAAACTTCTGAGAAACATGTTGTCTATATCTGATGCAGAGAAGCTCGTCCATGCATTCATGACCTCCAGACTGGACTATTGGAATGTATTAGTAGGTGGATGTCCTGCATCGTTAATTAACAAGCAACAATTAGTCCAGAATGCAGCAGCCAGAGTTCTCACAAGGTCGAGAAAATCTGACCATATAACCCCCATTTTATCATCCCTACACTGGCTACCTTTTGAATTTCAAATTTAGCTCCCATGTATTTATGTAGTTTTCTAACACGATATTGAGATCTCAAAACTTTGGACTTTTAGCAGTTTCTAGAATAGCAGAGTCCACTATAGGCGGTAGAACATTTTCACATGTTGCTCCTAAACTTTGGAATAGCCATCCTCACAGTGTTTGAGTCTCAGACACACGCTTCCAGTTTAAGCACACATTAGAGACATATCTTTTTAGCATTCCCAAGCAAAACACGTCACATAATTATATTATGAACAGCAGCCATGCTCATTCCGCTCCACTGCTTCTCTTTCTCTACCTAATCTGAGGCATCCTGAGGTTGCGCCAGCTCCAGTTGTGTCCCACGTCATGAAGATTATGGACTTTCAAAGAGTAGATGCCGACCCCCAAACATCCCAAACTATCCAGAGATGTACGCGCCATTTGGATCCCACCTTATGTATAATTTTGACATTAGAATTCTTTGAACATTTAAAGGCTCAGGCATGGAGGAGTTGGTGTTGGATCTATTATGATCTCAGATGTCAAGCTATTTTGCTGTTTACCTGCTGTTTTTGCACCTTTGACTTTTACACTGTTTACATGCTGTCTTTTGCACCACTTAACTGCTGCCGTTTTTTTCGCTGTATTGTGTCTGTTTCTCAATGCTGCGGCCCGGGTTTGATCCCCGGTCAGGGAACCAACTCCAGCTATTAGGGTTGCACAAGCCTTAGTGCTGGTCCCAAGCCCGGATAAATGGGGAGGGTTGCGTTAGGAAGGGCATCCAGTTTAAAAAACGTGCCAAATCAAACATGCAGATGATCTGCTGTGGCGCCCCCTAATGGGAGAAGCTGAAAGAAAGTTTTTATTGTGTCTGTTTATATCTCCTCGCACAGTACTGTATAATCGAAGTATACAGTAGGTTTACTGGTTGGCGCTATCTCTGGTTTTGTGTCTTGTCTTGTGTTTTCTGTCTGCACTGTCTCTCTGTACTGGTTTTTGTCTGCACTGTTTGCACTAGGTTGCACTCGATGCACTTTATGTAGCGTGTTGTGTTGTAGCTCTATGTTGTTTAGTGTAGCACCAGGGTTCCCGGAGGAACATTGTCTCATTTTTACTGTGTACTGTGTACCACTGTGTATAGTAGAAATGACAATAAAAGCCTCTTGACTTGACTTGACTTGATTTTATGAGTTGCTTAATAGCTCCTGGTTCCACAACATCAACTGACTGTATACGACTGTAGAAAGGACATTACAAAGGACAAGGACAAGGAGTCACACACTCCGGTGCTCATGGTAGTTCTTTCTCTCTCTCTCTCTCTCTCTCTGTCTGTCTCTCTCTCTCTCTCTCTCTCTCTCTCTCTCTCTCTCTCTCTCTCTCTCTCTTTCTCCTGTGTATTGTATTGTTTTTAAGATTTATAATCACACTCTTGATAAGACCCAAATGAGGATGGGTTCTCCTTTTTAGTCTGGTTCCTCTCTAGGTTTCTTCCTCATACAATCTAATGGAGGCTTGCTCAGAAGATGAGAGAAGGTGTGTCTATACTTTTGAGTGGTAGTGTATGATAAAAGAACTACTAGCAGCCCAGTTAATGTATTTTTTTTGGTTTTTTTTATTTTTATTTTTCCTCTCACATGGTTCCACTCCACTCCACACCAGTAGAGAGCGAAGTCTCAGGGCTGGTGTTAAGCACTTCCGTTTTTTTACCCACTTCCGCTTTCGCCATTTTCTCCTGCCAAATGTTTGGTCTTTGCGTTGTGTCCTGGTGATTCACGAATAAATAACACATTATTTTGTTAGACCATGGGAAGGAAAAAGAAGAAGCAGATGAAACCATGGTGTTGGTATCCTTTTTTTAATGAGAAAAAGTTGTTGGTTCTGAGATTTGAAGATGAAAAATCTGGAAAAAAACAGACAAGCCGAGCTCCAGGCAAAACACGACACCGGTTTGTTTCTTTAGTCAGCCTCAAATATTATGAAAAACAATAATTATTTATTTGATATTTCATTGTTTTTGTAAAAATCTGGGTTTAGGGGTTTAGAGACACAGTTAAAACCTTTTAACTGTGAAATATATTGTGCAGTTTGTGCGCATGCGTAGTAAATACAAAGCTGCAGCTGCGTCAAAGCAGTTTAATAGATATATTTATAGTCGTAATATTTTGTATACATTAAAATATATATTAATACAATTTTCTACATTAAAAGCATGCTAGGAAACATGTTATTTATGATTGCTAGGCTCAGTGTTCTCATAGTAATGATCCATTTTGATCAATAATATATTTAATCAAATGTCTATATTCATTGATTTAAGCCAATCGTTTTGCTCCAATTGGACCTGAACTGTTAATGCAGGTATTGTAACAGGGATTTTGATGATGAAAAGATTCTTATTCAGCACCAGAAGGCCAAACATTTCAAGTGTCACATATGTCACAAGAAGCTGTACACCGGGCCAGGCCTCGCAATCCACTGCATGCAGGTGAGGACTTGTTTGTGTGTTGATATTCCTATACCTATGATCTGCTTGTTGAGAAACAACGCTATTTTTTGTTGTTGTTGAAGGTTCACAAAGAAACCATTGACGGCGTTCCCAATGCGATCCCAGGACGAACAGACATTGAACTGGAAATTTATGGCATGGAGGGTATTCCAGAGAAAGATATGGAGGAAAGGAGACGGGTGCTCGAGCAGAAAACACAGGGTAGTTTATGTCCAAGTTTACGTACTCGTGTGCTTTTTTTGTTACCCCATTTTATACGTCTTCACCTATTGTTTTGATGCATGTTTCTATGTTCACTCAGAAAACCAGAAAAAAAAACAGAACCAGGATGACTCAGACGAGGATGATGATGACGAAGAAGCAGGGCCATCATTCCAGCAGGCAGCAGCACAGCCTCCAGCCGCTTATGCACCTATGGCACAGCCTGGAATGGCACCTGTGCCCACACCAGGGATGCCACCTGGAACCTACTCAGGTGAGCCAAATACACTTCACATTATTTTTGGTAATAAAACCGAATTAGTGAAGTGTCTTTTATTTAAAACCTGCTTACTGCCTTCAAAGGTGTCATTTGGAATTTGCATATTTCCGCAGTGTCTTTAAAGGAGATGCTGTACTTTTTATTTTTTCTGTCTAGTTTTATTTGTATAGCACCTTTAACAATGCACATTGTCCGAAATCACCTTTTGCCTGTTAAATACACCTTTTTATATACAGAAGTTTTGGGACACCTGACTTTTCCAGCTCCAGTTTATTGCAGGCACACAATTATAATGGATGCACTTTGGTAGCAGGACATTTTCCCTTCACTGGAACCAGGAAACATAAATCTGTTGCAGCATGACAATGCCAGTGTGCACTCCATGCTTTACATGAGTTTTTATGAGTAACTGAGGGTACTAATGTCATTGTGGCTGAATAAGCACAAATCTTCACAAGCACATCTAGTGGAGCATCTTTCACTGCAAATGAGGGACTAAATGTGGAATGACGTGTTCAAAAAGTACGCACCAATCTTATGGTCAAGTGTCCACAATCTTTTGGTGTAGCAACACAAATCTTGAATTTTGCATTTTGTTGTGTTTTTAGTTAGGGAAAGAGAGTGATATTGCGAGCTGTGTCGCTGAGCCGTGTCATTCAATTTCCTGTACTACAATTTATTTATATATATTTATATATTTATATTTTCCAGGAATGCCACCAATGATGCCTGCTGTCCCTCCAATGATGCCAGGGATGCCCCCAGTCATGCCAGGAATGCCACCTGGGTAAGAATTCACAAAGAAAACATGACCTTAAAGCAGTTACCGTCTCTTCTGTCCATGGGTAAACATTAAACCAGGAGGTGGAGAAATATATCATGTGTTCATCTTTTGATCTCAAACCTTAATATCTTCAGTGTAAAACAAAAAGAATTGCCCTTTTTCCATTGCAATACTTTTGTAAGGGACTGTATGTAGGTAATAGAGTATTAATGTCATTGTAGTTTTGTTTTATTTGACTGTTTTGTAAAAAAAACACAAAAAAACCCCAGTAACTTTTCATTTTTTTATTTTTTTTTTGCAGCATGATGCCAATGGGTGGCATGATGCCACCTGGACCAGGGATGCCTCCAATGATGCCTGGCATGCCACCAGGTATAAAGAATTAAGAGTACATTTATATTCACACTAAAAAAAAAATTGCATGAAGCTTGTCCTGTATGAAGTGCGATTCCTAGTGCAAAAAAACGTGACTTTGATTTGTTGCTCCTGACAGGAATGCCCCCTCCTATGGGACATCGTCCAAGTATGAACCACATGCCACAAGCTCCTGCGTCCACCACGACCGGCATGATCCCAAGAGCGGCTACGCCCGCTGCCACAGTAGCTGCTCCACAACCTGCAGTTACCAAGCCCTTGTTCCCTAGTGCAGGACAGGTGTGTGCAAACTAGTTTTTAAAGAATTCTTAAAGACTGAAAATGGTCACCAAGCTTACGTTATTGTAACTGTTGGATTCACACCCAAACCAGTAATAATGCAAAGTATCCAGATCACAGTGTTTTTATAAGCTAAATAAGCACACAAACAAGCATGGTGTTTATACATGATAACAGTTCAGATCAAATGTAAGAAATGCATTTTCATATCAAATCTTGTCAGCTTGTTCTCCAACATTTGCCCCCTTTTAAAGGGTGCATGAAGGTACATTGTAGGCATGAGCTGAAATGTAGTGAAGTCAATGGTGCAGCTGTGTTGAGGGACTTTGCTCTTTGCTTTTTCTCCATGCTGCAGATGGGGACTCGAGCTCCCAGCACAAGCTCGGCCTCCTCCAGTATGGACACTTTGTCAGCACCCTCTAAGCCGCTGTCGCAAGTACGCAGCAGCCTGCTGACCTAGTGAAACTAGGCTTTTACCGAAATATTCACGACTAGTTGATTTTCCACTGATAGGGTGCTGGTGCCTGATTAAAAGCAGTTTGCCTCAGCACCAAAGTGCTGCTGGTCTGGAACCAAGAAGTTAGTCTTTTATTGTTTTGCTTGTACCAGAACCAACACCTTGTCAGTAAAAAAACAGTAGCAAGCGCTGCCTTGGAGGACCACAGCACTGCACAGTTTATTGGTCTACCTGCTATAATCTAACAGAAAAAAAGTACTTAATGTTCCAAACTGAATATACACTTTAATATAAGCTGTTCTGTGGCATGGCCCTTCAGGACTCGGCATGGGTAACGGGAGTGTTTATCATGGATGTTTTGGTGATTGTGGCTTATTTGGATGTTTCTGTGTCACCAGGCTCAGCAGGGTGTGCCTGGGGCAGCAGTGGGGCTTTCAGCCTCTTCTTCTGCTGCTCCCAAAGCCACCTTCCCAGCCTACAGCCAGCCTACGCCCTCTGCTGCCAGTGCAGGCAGCACTGTGGCCAAACCTGCCACCCCCATTACAAGTAAGCCAGCTACCCTCACCACTACCAGTGCAACCAGTAAGTTGATCCACCCTGATGAGGATATTTCTCTGGTAAGTTTCCAAATAGGGCTCCACCCTTGTAAAGTAAGTAATGAATCAGAATGTTAAATGTGTCATACTAATTTAAGATAATATACATGTTTATAAATGTTATGCATGCTTGCTGTATAGGATTTCTCTCTAATCCACTGTATCTTCATTATGTAACTTGAACAGCAGGTCATTACAATCATGCCTGATTGTGCTTTGTTTACTTGTATGTGTGTATCAGGAAGAGCTACGTGCTCAGCTACCACGATATCAGTGTAAGATCCCTAGCACAGGGGGGGCACATGTCAGCACTTCTCCTGTTGGGCCAATGGGAGGGGTGATGCCTGCTCAGGGTGCTTCATCACAGCAGCCAGGAGTCAGACATCCCATGCATGGTATAGTCCCTTTTTCTGATGGAAAATGAAAGTAATTCATGTAATCACTGTTATGAGCCATTTTGTTCTGTTTGTCATTTGTTGTATTTTTTTTTATCAGGGCCTTATGGTACCCCATCCCAGGCAGTGCCTGGTTATGTACCAGGGGCAATGTCACCTTATGGGCATGGTCCCCCAATGGTGCCTCCTTACCAGGGAGCTCCCCCAAGACCGCCCATGGCCATGAGGCCTCCTGTAATGTCCCAGGGGGGCCGTTATTGAAGCTCAAAACACCAGTCTCCGATAGGTTTGGTGAATCAACCATTTTCTCATGTAATGGTGTTCTTAAGAAGCCAAATCTTTTAAGGATAATTGTAATTACATTTTGTCTAATAATGTAAAATGGGAAAAAAAAACACAGCACTGGTTTAGGCATGAATTTTTGCATAGTTTTTATTTAGACCTCTCATATGTTGCCGATTCTATAGTGTGGCTTTTTTCCTCCCCCTATGTTCCGTTTAGGTTTTTAGAAGTGAAGTTTAGTAAATATGGTTCGTAATAATTTGAAGCGGCTGGAGTAACGTGAACAGTACAGCACCTTTTATCAAGGCAAGTCTTTGTAAACATACTACTGTACTAAACAAAGTAAGCCTTCACAGCACCATTAGGTGCTGTTGGACTTCATGTCCCCAGCTTTGCTTGGTGAGGGCTTCAGTTAGATGTAAATGTTTTTGTATGCCTGCTTATCTTTACTTATAAATCATACCAATAATATCTGATGTGAAAAATGTCTGTATTAATATGCAAACTGTAATAAACAGTGTTGAAAACTTAAGCCTCTTTCTTCATGACAGAGGGAAGGATCTGTGCAAAGGTTTGTACTGGCTGCATGATTGCAATAATTTGTCAATGCAATGGCGCATTCATCTGTTCAGGACATCAACCTAGTCATCCACATTCATTTTAAATAACCCATGCAGTAGTGTCCTTTTAACACCTGGCATAATAAAGAGAAACGTGGTGTCAAAAAAAAAAAAGAATATGGATGGCTTTGTGTCTCTTGTCAAAATCATTGTGTCATGTTCATTTCAGGTATAGGGCTTAAAATCACATCTATGGGGGTTAAATATTCTAGTGTGCGGTCACAAATAGAGTTAGATGTCTAGCTTTGGTGTGATTGGGGGAAAAGCAATGTCATTTGAAGCAGAAGTACTTTGGATCCTGGTGACTTGATGTGTTGCTAAACTGAGGATCTTTCTTCTCCCTGTAGCGATGCCATGGGACCGGCTGAGGTTGAGACTCACTGGTGCCCTGTTCAGGCTGAGGCAAGTCTTATATTTTTCTTTTTAATTTCTTACGAACGGGGGGGCCCTCACAGCCTCATGGCTGTTGGATTTCAATGTCCCCAAACTTGTAGCAAGTTTGGTGATGGCCCCTGGTATTCTTCACAATAGAGAAAAATATAACTAACCTCTTCTGCTTTTGTTTCCAAAGTGCAGAGGTGGGAACAAGTAACAAGTAAGTTTCAAGTCTTAATACTCAAGTCCCAAGTAAAGACGCCGGAGTCCTAAATCGTGAACAAATCGAAATGCGTTTCCCTTCCAAATTCAAAATCCAATTTCATTATTTAACGTTAAAGTAAATCTAACTTAAGTCTAAACTAATATTTATTTTTGAACCTAAGTGTCACTGAAAATAAAAAAGAAATAGAGTAATTCTGAAAACTGTAGTTGCGCTTTCTCCAAACACGACGTGCATTTAAATGACATCGCATCGATCAGGAATGTCAGACTTGACAGACAGTCCTGGATACATGAATACAGATTTGTTTTTCCTCTTATGAGACACCAAATATAGTCCAGTAAGTTCTCTATATTTATCTGATGTGTTTAAATATACACAATATGGACAAAGGTTATAAGGGCACCTGACTTCAGCCAAACTGTTACCACAAAGTTGGTGGCACACAGTTGTATAGGATGTCCTCCTTACCCAAACCTGCTTCAGCATGATGATGCCCCTGTGTACAAAGCCAGCATCATAAATATATGCCTTCCTCTCCTGCTTTAGACCTCTGACCTCAAACCTATTGAACACGTTTAGAATGAATTAGAAACACTGACTGCACTCCAGGCCTCCTCACCTCACCTCCATCAGTGCCTGACTTTACTAACTAAATATAATGGAACATCTTCCCAGAAAAGTGGCGGTTATTATAACTAAATGGCGACTGAATGTGGAAGATGTTAAAGCACAAAAAGCTATCTAATAATTAACCCTATAATAAATCTGACCCATCGAATGGTCAGGTGTCCACAAACCTTTGTCGATATAGATCAGACACCAATATAATATCAATCAACCTAATTAACAGTCTTTTTTTTTACAGTTATGAGAAAAAGCTGGTGCATACATGTCATTTGTAATAATTAATAAAGGTCTAGACATGCCATTCTTATGATCCAAATGTGATTGAAGCTCATGATTGCCTTGAATGCTTTACCAAAATGTTACAGCTTAGGCTTTGCAATTAAAGAATTTGTGCTTGAGTATACTTCATTCAGACAGTGTTGTGATTTGTCCATTTCCTGAGAGAAGCAAGAGTCAAAGTAATTTTAGACAATTTTAGACATTTATAGACAATTGTCATTGTGACTTGAGTTCTCTGGTTGGAGCGAGTGACAATCAGATGTACTAATTAAGTTTTTTTCTTAGTGCCCCCCATATATATTTTTTTTACTCAACATCCAGGTATTAAGTGCCTGCTCAAATTCAGTTATACTGGAAATAACCTCAACAAATGAGCAAATGCCAAAGCTGAGTTTGCTGGACTAGCAGGTTCTTTTCAATATATCACAGATATGACATTTGCAGTGCTGTGTGTTGGTCTTGGTCTTCCTGTTTCTTTCACATCAGATACTGATCATATTACCTGTTGTCGGTAAGTGTCACAGTCTCAGCTTAGCCTTTTTAAAATGGTAAGCTTTCTTTGTTCTATGTTTTTTTCGAATCTTTTGCAAACAGGCCTTTTCTTGTAATAGTGCATGCAGTGGGTTTACGTTAAACTTGGTTTAAACCCTAGCAGATTGTTTAGCTGGAGAAAAATGACGTCCATTGTCCATGTAATGTTAATTTTATGCCACCGATAGACCTAAAACATCAACTTTTTGGACAACGTCTTTGTAAAAAGTTATTGTATTTATTGTATTTGTTTATTTATTATATGGTTTGTGGACTGGATAATCCGCAGAAATTTTTTAGTTGGGAAATGTATTTTTGAAAAACCTACTGCTTGTGTATTTCTCATTGTTATATTTAATGTCTACATACTCAAGGAGCTTTTCCCATGCCTTAGCAGTGTTTACCATTTTAGAAGTTGTGGGATGTATCATCAGCGAGAGTGGTATGCTGTGGATATATAATAGGATTTATCGCTTGATGGATATGAATGAAAAGAATGCTATTACATTTCAAGATGATTTGAAGATTTTGATCTGTTTAGAGCTTCCTGTTGTGTTTTTGTAACAATAAAATATTAAAGGTGAAATGAGTTAATATTAGCAGAGTATCAGAAAACGTTTGTTTTCCTCCATCAGTGAAATAAAAGCTACAAAAAACTGTTGTATATGATTTTATTTTATTTTTTTATACTTTTCACTTTATTTCATATAAATCGTGGAGTAATTACTGTAGTTTAACTTTCTGTAATGTAACTGAAATCCACCTTACTGAGTTGGTGCCAACATTTTTCCATTGTTGAAGTGGTGCTTTTTTTCCCCCTGGGTGTGATGCATCCATCTCAGGAAGGTGATACTCTTGTTTTCTATAACAGCTCACAATTTATGGCAAATTAAGTGTCTTCCTTGGGTTTATCTGATCAGGGACTTTTACAGAAATGTGGATTAAACAAAATCATTTGGTAGTTTATTAGAATGAACTTTCTCATATACAGCTATTATGCACATTTGGCTATTTTAAGAGAAACACTTGCTCATTAATACATGTAGACCATCCAACAATGGCACAGTGCAACATTAAAAGAAATATTGGGTTTGATGAACTCTGTATAGTGAATAGATTGTGTGCATTCGAATTTGAAGATAAACAATACTTAAAATTTTCCATATGCTTCTCCATCAGTAACCATTTAAAGACTCTAATTTGGGTTGCTCAGGAGCACCTGGTTTAACAACTTCAACTGACTGAACAAGACTAGTAAGGACATTACTCATACTCGCACACTGGTGCTCATTATATTTCTCCCTCTCATACACACATATACACACGTTTCAATATGAGAATTTTGTTCAATAATTCTTACATTTTGTAAAGCTGCTTTGATGCAGTGTCCATTGTGAAAAGTGATATAGAAATAAAATGTCATTGCATTCCATTGGTTCAAGTTGTGACATTTTGACCCCAATTCATATGGTGACCTACTATAAAATATTGTCTTTACGCTTGTCAGTCGCTGTGCGGAGTGTGGTTTTGAGTGACAATCATACTTTTTTGATCCCTTCTTAAATCCTGGGGCAGTGTTTTAAAAACTGGACAACCTTATACTTATGGTTCATGAGGAAACAACTTGTTGAGCAAACACGTAATTAGGTCTATTGATTTTTTTTTATTCAGTCTGGACCACAACCATTTTGATCGTGCTTCTACACTGGTTGGAACATGTCAGCAGTGCACACTGAGTTGGGAATATCCAAATTAATTTGCAGACAATATTATAACTAGAGATGAACATGATGGTTTAACAGGTTGTTCTTTGTCACCTGAAATGAGTCCAGAAAACAAACTATAGATATAGTGTGCTCTCGACTTTGATTCAGAATTGAGGTCTAATTTCACCAGCCATCTTTCCAGGTCTGCTTCATCATTGCTGCATAATTAGCACAGAGGATTCCTAAATTGAAGAGTGTTTAGTGTTACCACTCTCTGCTTCAGGACTGACCCTGTTTTATGACTCTAATCTGCTTATAAGAAAACTTTTCCTGTACTGTACTGTAAATTGAATAAATATCGTCTACAAATATCTGTTTAAATAATTTTGCTCACCCAATAATTGGCTGGTCCTAGTTTCATTTCATAGGCTTTACAATATTGGCCAATTTCATTGCAATATTTGCCAATTATTTCTGTTTTCTTCAACAGTCTCTTCAGTCACTAGATCTAAACTGCATAGAGGAACCGGAGATTCAGCACACAGTTGATAAATCCGTGGCAAATGCATGATAGAGGTTTCCAGATCCTTGTGAAAAGGCTGAGTACAGAGAGTCCCGCAAACTATATTAATGTTTTTCTCTTTCGTGCCAGGAGTACATATGCCCATTTGCAATCAGTTTCTTACAGAAACATTGCAGTTCATTTATGTTCATTACCACTTTATCCAGGTCCAAGTCCATCCAGGAGACACTTTGGTTGAGAGGCAGGGACAGACCTTGAAAGGGAAGACATCACATACAGGTGCATCTCAAGAATATTTTTTAAGAGTTGATTTAGTAATTCATTACAAAAAGTGAAACTCGTATATTATATAGAATAATCACACACAGACTGATATATGTCAAGAGTTTATTTCTTTTCATTTGGATGATTATGGCTTTCAGCTAACGAAAACCCAAAATTCAGTATCTCAGAAAATTTGAATATTGTAAAAAAAAAAAATAATTCAATATTGGAGACTTGTGATGTCAAACTAATAATTAAATCCAAACACATGCAAAGGTTTCCTGAGCATATATGGTGTCAGTCTGGTTCAGGCTATACAGTCATGAGGGAAGACTGCTGACTTGACAGTTGTCTAGAAGACCATCATTGACACCCTGCACATGGAGGCTAAGACACAAACGGTCATTGCTAAAGAAGCTGCTGTTCACAGAGTGCTGCATCCAAGCACATTAATGGAAAGTTGAATGGAATGGAAATAATGTGGTGGAAAAAGTTGAAATGAAGCTCATTCAAGAATTTGGGGAGATTCACAAAGAGTCAGTGCTTCAAGAGCCACCAGGCACAGACGTATCCATGGGCTACAACCAGTGCTCAAATTGAGAGGGAAAGGAGGGCTATCCAGTTGTTGTGTAATTCATATATTTTTTACTAAAATAATCTTTGGGACCTGAATAATCTCACCAGACCTGAACCCGTTATAGAATCTATGGGTTATTGTCAAGAGGAAAATGAGAAACAGGAGACAAAAAAATGCAAATGAGCTGAAGGCCTGTGTCAAAGACACCTGAGGCAGTAATTATCACAAAAGGAGCCTCGAGCAATTATTGAGTATATATACAGTAAATGAACATACTTTCTAGAAGCCCAACAATTCACTAAAAAAATTTTTTTTATTGGTTTCAAGAAGTACTCTATTTTTTTGAGATAGTGAAATGGTGGGTTTTTGTTAAATGTGAGCCAAAATCCTAAAAATGTAAAGAAATAAACACTTGAAATATATCAGTCTGTGTGTGATGAATCTACATAATATACGAGTTTAACTTTTTGTTTAGAATTACTAAAATAAATCAACTTTTTAATGATATTTGTATTTTTTTGCAATGCACCTGTATATACTCATTCTGTTACAGGGGGATCCAAGGCTGGCAGAAGGAGAATGCAGACCCTTAATTAGGATAAAATACAAAACACCAAACAAGGAACAAAAGCTCTAAACTTAATGCTAAATAGGGAAACATAACGCGTAGTAGTGGCTAGTTAACTAATGCAAATACAAAGCAGACTAAAGCTAAAATGTAAAAAACATGACCCCCGAGGAAATGCCAAATCGATGGAGCCAAGTGTTAGACAATTCAAAAAGTGAGTAAAGGTGTTCTTTGGTGGTCTGAATACATTTGATGATCTCCCAAATACAGGATAAACCACTTACAGTGCTTGACGTTTGTTTCTTTTCATTATATATCATCTTTCTGATGGCTCTGGGGTCTTGGGTTTGAACCCAAGTTGATTCCTGTCTCAGGTCTGCAGTAGGTGTTTAAATTAGGTACACTATGAACTCCAGCAAAATTAAAGTACCACAAGGGACAAATGAGCAGTTACATGCTTTTTAAAAAAGTTTATCATGAACACTGATGGAGCCACACCCTGATGTTGCGAAACTTCGAAAATGCCTTCGAGTTCTAGTTCAGGTGATGAACGTTTTTTCTTTGTTAACAATTTCTTTTAGCTGATCTAAAAGCAAAGGTAAACCCCCTAAAACAGTGCAATGTATCCGCTGTGACGGCTCAGTGGTTTGTTTGTACCAGTCTTGGATTTGAACCACATTCCATTGCTGAATCTGTTGGACTATCAAACCTATCTAAACGATGCTTGTCTACCACACCTACATCCACTGAGCTCAGAGATGAACATGTTACAATTGAGGGACAGCGTTTGCCCGCTTCTGCATCAACAGCTTATTATAAATATTAATGGAACTACACCTCAGAGTCATGAACTCTGGGACAAAACATAAATGAGACAAAAAACTCTAGAAATTTTGCTCAGCGAAGGCCTTGTTCAGGTGATGTACGTTTCCCTTTTTGGATCAAAGTAGACTGAAAGCAAGGCAACTCAGCTGTGAGTATGTTACGCTGCCCTCCCTGAAAAGAGAGAGAGAGAGAGAGAGCCCATCCTTAGCATGTCACGCAAATAATCTTTGATAAAAGGAAAGATAAACCAAATAAACAGAAGTGAGGTGTATCAACTCTGATGGTTTAGTGGATTGTGTCAGTGCCTGTATCAGATTTGAACCTCAGTTCATCCCTGTCTCTGGTCTGCAGCAGGCGTTGAACTAGGTGAAGGCTATGAAATTCAGTAAAATGAAATAAAAACACATATAGTGGACATATCTACATATGTCCACTGAGCTCAGAAATGTTAGATCTTTAGCACTGACCAACAGCAGTTACAAAAAAGTTCATAAAAAGTAAGGAAACCATGCCCTGATGTTTACATTTTTAAAATGTGTTCAAGACCTGGTTCAGGTGATGTAATTGTCTCCTCCTATCAATATTCTCATTAAACATTCTGACAATGTCCATAATTTTCATTTATAAATATTTGGGTGTTTGGATCAGCAATTTCATTTTGATCTATCAAATAATGTTTTCAGTAGTAAAATACGGTTTATTGGATTTACAGAAAATGCGCAATATGCATCAAAACTAAATTAGACAGGTGCATAAATTTGGGCACCCTTGCCATTTTGTTGATTTGGATAACTGTAGTTACAGGGTTAGCACTGATTAATTGGAACACACAAATGTTTTGGTAAACTCTTTAAGCTTCATTACCATTAAAAATGGTATTTGAGGTGGCCAATTGCAAGTTGTTGTTCTCTTTGACTCTCCTCTGAAGAGTGGCAACATGGGGGTTTCAAAACTTCTCTCAAATGACATAAAAACAGAGATTGTTCAACATTATGGTTTAGGGGAAGGCTACAAAAAGTTATCGCAGAGAAATAAGCTGTCAGTGTCCACTGTGAGGAACATAGTGAGGAAATGGAAGACCACAGGCACAGTTCTTGTTGAGGCCAGAAGTGGCAGGCCACATAAAATATTGGAGAGGCAAAGGTGAAGGATGGTGAGAACAGTCAAAAACAGCCCACAGACCACCTCCAAAGACCTTGCAGATGGTGTCACTGTGCATCGTACAACAATTCAGTACAGTTTGCATAAGGAGAAGCTGTATGGGAGAGTGATGCGAAATAAGCCTTTTCTGCACCACAAACGGAGTCGCGTATATTGTATATATATATATATATATATGTGTGTGTATGATAAACTCCCTACACAAGATTGCGGTGTATCAGTTCTGATTCGGCAGTGGGTAAACAAGTGTTAATTAGGGGATGAGTACCAAATAAATAAACAAGAAGCTGCTATGTAGCTACACATTTGGCTCAGTTGGTTAGTTGGTGGTGGTGATGTACTAGGTTTGAAACTTGGCTTGAAGTATGTTTATTGACCCTCCCCTAAATAGGTAAAAAAGATAAATGTTAAACAAAAGAGGAGTATCCTCTGTCTGCTCCAGTGGCGCAGTTGGTTTGTGTATGTATTGTGTGGTTCTGTGATTCAGTGTTCAAATCCTGGATAAGGTGTTGAAACCTCAAGTTGCAAATAGTGTGGGATTATCATAACACTATTCTTATTTTAGTAACATAAAAAAAATAATAACAATAATAATAATAATGTAGTATGATATATATATATAATCATACTGTAGTATGAATAATAATATATATATATATATATATATATATAAAGAAGAGAGAGCCCAGAGTAGCATAACCCCCTGGTTCACCTCTCCCAGAGGCCCAGGTGGGACAGACCGGACTTTTTCTCTCTTTCTCTCTTTCTGCCGGAATTTTACAGTCCCACCCAAGCGGAGCACCTTTTGCTCAGTGGCGGCCTTGAACCGAGGTTCAGTACCCACAATGGGTATCGACGCTTAACCCACTGAGCTATCGGAGCTGACAAGTCTCTTTCCTTTTTTTTAGGGGGTTTATCTTTTGTTCTACACCACTACTCTGTAATGAAGAACAAAACAGTTAAAGAAGCTAGGTGTTACACAAACCAGGACTCAAACCCTGGTTATGACTATTAGAAGGCACTAGTCTTAACCCACTAAGCCACCAGCTCATACCAGCAGCTTAGAGTTTTCCAAGGGGTTTATCTTATGTTTCATTAGAAAAACCTAGTTAAACTGTCAATAGTATAGACAAACCACCTTAAAAAGTTGGAGCGACGTTAGTTCTTATAGCTTAGAGGGTCAAACAACCATCTCCTATATGACCAGCAATTCAATCCTGTCTGCAGGTTGGGTTCTAATCTTGTGGACTGTCATATCTATGTAAATGAATAAATAAATAAAAAGAGAGGACTGGTTCTACTGAGCTCAGGGATATGAGATATTTATCATTGTGCCACGGCATGTTTCTTTTTAAATGTTTATCATAATATGGATAAAGCCACACCTCTCAGTCTTAAACTCAACAGCCCCCAAATAGGTTTGAGGCCAGGCGATATAATTCTTTTTCTTTGTTAATAATTTGTCAACTGGTATGTAATCAAAGATAAACCCCGTAAAAAGAGCAAGGTGTATCAGCTCTGATGGCTCACTGCACTTGTCTTGTATTTTAACCTCAGTTCATCCCTGTCTCAGGACTGCAGTAGGTTTTCAAACCATGTGGACTATGAAATCCAACAAAAGAAAAAGAAAAAGTATGTAGTGTGCCACATAGACCACACTGAGCACAGAGATGTGAGAGAAGCATTCATGAAGCATGAATTTTGAAAAAAATAATCATCAAATCATTCATGTTTTGAACTTCCAAGTGGATTCATATCCTGGTTAGGTGATGTAAGTGTCTCTATTTATACTAGTCGAAGTATTAAGACAGACCCCCTTAAAAACAACTACATCATACTGGCAGATTTTTGGCTGAACTGATTAAGTCCAGTAAATTACTAAAGGTTGTGTAGTGAGAATTTGAGCCCTGCTTCTGATGATGTTACATAGATCAAACTGTATCTATGACAATTCCTTCTGTTTGCTTTAGCATTTTCCCCAGGCACTTTTTCTGTATCGAATAGAGGAACTAAACAACTTGTACATTATACAACTTATACATTTTAATTTAAATACTAGCTTTTTATTAATCATTTACCTGTGCAAATATATATAGTAAATGTGATCCATGTATTTGCTTTGTCAGCTGCAGCCCAAGCAAATACGTGGATCACATTCACAATAAAAGGTTTGCAGATCCTTGTGGAAAGGCTGTTCTTAGAGTAAAAACTGTAAGCATTAATCGAACTATATTAGAATGGATTTAGTTTTCTCAAAAACCGACAACAAAGAGGCTATCTCAATGCTGGGCTAAGTGGGGGACTTTAAACATGAAGGACAAAAACTATAAACAGTGCCCACAGTAGCCAAAATCCAAGCTAAAATGCAAAAAACATGACTACTGTGAAAAATGCCAAATCAAAGGAGCAAGGGTCAGACAATTCAAATGGTGAGTGCATGTATTCTGTGGTGGTCTGGAAGGGAATAGTCCCTTGTGATCTGACCAGAGAGGTCTATAATGGACAGTACGAAGAGGATCCTTGCTGGGCACATTGCTTTGCCATTCTTTCTTGCTGAGAATGTAACTTTGCCTTTATGCCCTGCTGAGGCAGAGCCAGAGCCATATTAGGCTTATGATACAAGATTATTTGTGATTTCATTCTTGATGTATATGTTTAGACCATGGTGATGGAATTCTCTGTCTGTAAGAGGAAATATGAACAAAATGGCAGTGGCCCATTTAGAGGGTTCTTCCAGTTGCTTTATGCTAAGCCATGATTATGATGTTGGTAGATCAGGTTAGTGTATGGATGCCAACTTGTGGTGAGCTTCTCAATTACATAGACAGTAGTGCAAAGGTAAACTGGGGACCATGGTCATAGACCAGGTACTATGGATACCGCTAACGTGTGAATATCTCCTTCCTCAATTTTTTTTCTTCCCCAAATTTGAGGGGTTTTGCTGTCTTTCATTGGGAACATCTCCAACAAATTGAAATAATCCACCATCACCAACACGCATACATTTTGCTGGTAGGAAATAGACCCACAAGGTCAATCCCAGGGTGTGTGCATCTGGTACTCAAGTGAATTGCATTAATCCTAAAGGTAGTTGTTCTTATATTTTTGACAAGTGGTGCACAGCTTCAAACACACGGACTAGCATTGAAAAAATACCCACCTAGCGGGTTAAAGTGAAAGTAAAGTAAGATTAGGGTCAGCTTTTAGTGTAGGAGTCTTCTACATAGTGGCCCCTTTAAGCTCCTCTTTTC
Organism: Silurus asotus; assembly: GCA_024362625.1. Classification (NCBI taxonomy): domain Eukaryota; kingdom Metazoa; phylum Chordata; class Actinopteri; order Siluriformes; family Siluridae; genus Silurus; species Silurus asotus. The sequence goes on along the minus strand of MU541276.1, from coordinate 745,924 downwards.
TGAGTAATTTCAACCAGTCCCTTGTAATGTCATTTCTGCAATACTTGTTCAAGGCAGTGGCATCAATTTTGGTGCTCTAGGAAATGTTCTACTGTGACGCATTAAGTCGTGGCATTCATGTGGACGTTACTTTGACACCTACCTAAACAATAGATTAGTCTTTCACAGGAATTGTAATTCCAAGTGGTGGTGGAAGTAAAAAAAGCATTTTTTACCCTGCTGTACTGCAAAAGATTTCCACTGTACTTAATCCAATCAAACTTGTGGGTTGTGCTGGCCAAACAAGTACGATTGATGGAAGACTCACCTCACAACTGGACTTAAAAGATGTGCTGTTAATGCTAAAGATGATAGCAAACCTTACCACCGAACCCTTCCTTTATTCATCCATGATTTAGAAACTCATTACCTAGCTTGAGAGGGAAAAGGAAAAGCAGTTTACTCATAATAGAGATGCTCATAGAACCCAATTGGTACATTTTTTTACATTATAGCAGCTGGTGGTAAGGAAAATTGAACAGACTACCTGATAAATGGTTAGCTAAATTATCCTTATATCAGCATCCCATTGCTGCTGTAGGTTGTTTTACAGATTTTGGATTTACTGGACAATTTATGTTTAATTCTCATCCTGTTTTTTTTTTTACATCAATGACTTTTGCGAGACAGTTTTGCAAACTGGATCAGAAGTTGAGCTAGCATTCATGGCATTTTGTTTAGATCTAAATGTTTTTGCTAACATTATATTCTATCTTTGCAGTGGAGGGTGTGTTTGAAGAGAGCTTGGAACGGGTAGCAGATTATCTTTTCATTTACATCTACAGCATTTGGGTAATATTCTTATTTAGACTGACTTCATGAATTATTTCATACATTTGAGTTGTTAAGGTTCATGCTCAAGAGCCCACCAACTTTTGTCACAGTGAAACTTTGTGGGCCTGAAACTACCTGCAAATGATCTGCACTGCACTGAAGACCCAATATGAGCGTTTTTCTAGAGTCTCACTTGGTTTCAAGAATTCGCGCTCACAGAATATTATTGTACTATTTAGAACAAATCATTTATGAGCAAATCATTATTTATACATAAAAAAAAAATCATACAGCCAAAAATGCAATTTATTAATAGGTTGAAAGAAGCTCCATTGTTCATGAAACATTTCGGTGCATGTCATCAACAATCACATTCTATGAGGAGAGAGAGAGAGAAACATTAAAAGCCACTGTCATTTTTAAATCTCAGTACAGGCATTTTCCTTAATATTTTTCAAAGGCAAAAGCAACCCTCTGCCCACCCCTGAACCCCTGAGCCACCCCACCCCCCCACCCCCCAACCCTAGTTAACACAGGAACAAAGATAACACACAAGACACACCCTTATCACAGGCTACAAAAAACCCCACAGTGCTTTAGAGTGAGATGCTCATTGGTTTAGGAATAAACAGCATGGTAAAGTACTGGTACTGTAGTACACGATTAATAGGAGATGCTGATAGGAATAAAAAGTGGCAACATAATGAGTAGAATGGAAGGAAAGCCCAAAAGTAATTCCCCCAAATCCCATTAGATGGGTCACAGAGGCCTTTACACCTCTACACCCCACTTGTGCATAGATCATGATCCTTAAAAACCAGCTCACTTTCAATCCTTCAAATTGATGCAGAAGAAACGCTTTTTATACATCGTGTTTTTTTTTTTTTCCTTTTCACTTTTTCCGTACATAATACCTGCCACAGTAGAGAATGGCAGAAAAAGAAATAGTAATGCACAAATGTTCCTGATTTCAACAGGAAAGGGACCTCATGTTAAGAAAATACAATAAACATTACCACATACAGTACTTGTATGCTCTTTTACTGTCTTCTGAACAATCAAAATCATTGATCACTTTGTCTAAAATGTAAAGCAATTTTAATATATAGATTTTTTTTTTTTATATAAAGCACTCCATTGTTTAAAGTTCATTTAGAGTCCATTATTTGGTAAATATGTAACTGCTACGGATTTAGAAACACGTTTTTTTTTTTTTTCTTCTGAAATCCATAACCTTTTCAGTGCTTAATTTTCTTAATCAACTTTTTTTTTTCCCTTTATAAAAAACAAAAAAAACATCAACATTAAAATGGTGTGGAGTTGGTACTCTGGAAACCTTGCCTTCCTGAGACATGATCCACTTTTTATGTATGTGCAAGATAGTGAGCAATTATTTGCACAAAAGGAAAAAAAAAATAAACCCACATACAGACTTCAATAGTCCATGAACTCAATAAATGACAACACAAAAAAAAAGTGAACCACAACATGACAACACTGATCAATCCCAGAGTTCTGCAAGTAGCACAATAATCTTCATTCAGTAAAGTGTTTTTGTTATTCACGATGGAAGTATGTCCGTTTCTTTTTTTTTTTCTTCATTTTTTTTTTTTTTTTTATTTTTTTTTTTTTTTTTTTTTGGACATTCCCACAGTAATTTCCTTTTCTTTGAACAACATGAAATGCTTGTAAACTGTTGGTGGCCTTGGAGAAAAAAAAAAAGTAAAAAAAAAAAAAAAGTAAAAGTAGGCACCACTGATTTAAGCCTTGTAACAAACTCATGTTTCATCGTTCTCAATTTAGCATGGAACAGACACTGGAAGTTACAAGTCCATCTACACCAACCTATGGCCACATTTTTTTTGTTTGTTTGTTTCTTTTTTTTTTTTTTTTTGCTTTTGCATTTTTATAATCTGAAAAAAAAAAAAAAATGGTGCAATACTCAATTATTTTCAGGAAAGCAATAAAAGCCACTATAAAGTAGATAATCATATTACAGATAAAACACACTTTTTTCCTCTATGTCCTTGAGTAAACATTAACACGTGAATTGTCACCTTATCCCTCTGTACTTTATTTCATGGTGTATGATTGGCTGAAAGAGGGGAGGCAGACACTCAGTGCAACGCTAGAAGCTAATAACAATACGTATCTGAATCGGACTACAGACTAGCGGAAAAAAAATAAAAATAAACAAAACGAAAAAGGGCAAATAACCTGTAAAGATACTGAATAAACCATATGGTGGGAATGAACACACTACAAGTGCGAACACACTTTTTAAACCTTTGCCCACTTGTCCAAACAGATTAATAACATTCACTCATCCATCAGTACATATACACACTCACACTCACACACACACAGCCTTGTGCAAACGCATACAATAGATGTCATTTTGCTTTTTTTTTTTTTTCCTCCACACTTTTTTTTTTTGTTTTTAAGTTCATTTTAAACTGATGTTATTAAAAAGCTTGGAAGTGTATGAGTGACAAAAATCATTACAAAAAGTTTCACATTACATTATTGGCGCTTCTTTTAGATTCAAGTATTAGTATATCTTTCATTTGTTTGTTTTTTTGTGTAGAATTTTGATATGTTTAGACTTTCAATATGGGGTACACAGAGCAAAAAAATCGATATAGGAGTTGGCATTGGCCTGGGAGAGTACATTAAGGTAAAGTGGAAAGAGATAACCGGCTATACACACACACACACACAAGCTTACAAATGTGCATGTACATAAAACCAGTATGTGCATATTCTACCCAAGACCATGGAAAAGATTAAATTCTCTTTGAACTGATCTCTTTCCGTCCCTAACCATAACTTTTTTCAGCCATTACAGAGGAGGGTGGGGGGTGCATTCGTCCTAAACCAGATCCACAGTCATGGACGTTTAGTGAGGTACAGAAAGACGGAACAAGCCTTATGGGACTGCTGCAGCACTGATCTAATGTTCTGTGGGGAATTAATGACTTTACCCCACTTGTGAATGGTTTCAAATGTCTGGTGGCTTTGAGTACATTTTATAAGCAAGGCAGTCTGGAGTATAAAAAAGGGGAGAGGGACAGACAATAGTGATTGTTACTAGTGTCACTCAATAGGGCCTTTCCCCATGCAATTGACATGTGCTCTTGTCCTGATGCCATCAGGTCCATAGACTAACTTATAATCTCTACTCTCTAAACAAGATCCCAGCCATTTTGCTAAAGGTTTATCCTTTTTTTAAAGCAATGTAGGTGTTTCTGATCACAGCACAACATTCTATTTCAGTTAGAAACACCTGTACAGCAGTGCAGCCTGGCTGAAAGGCATAACTTTTGGACATTTCTATTGATCACTGTTCCATAGATCATTGATCATCTGCGTTACGTAACACATAAGTAGAACATACTGTACACAGCTGCTGTTTCCCCAGATAATTCAGGATGCTAGTATTGCACAAAGGGGAAACAGATCTCGATGTGAACTAAGTGCAGCTGCTTTGTAGAGAGATGTGTCTGAGTCCTATGGTGTACATTTTTACATTAGGCCCAAATGTATAATTATTTTTTTCTGAAATATCGGGGGTGCTTGAACTTCTAAACAGTTCTAGTGCTGGCACATATGTGGACCTTTTTTGATTTTATTTATAAAAAGAATAATAAAAAAAAATGTAATCTGCTCTGGTGCTCAAGTCCGAAGTGAATATCATTAATTAATTCACTATACCCACAGTCAGCTGTTTCGCACCATAAAAGCCTTGCAGAAAGAAGCACTTCAGCCATGAATGTACTATCGGTTTCCTAAAAGCAATACAAGGACAGAGCTCTCGTTTTTTTTGGCTTAAAATAAAAACCCATCTACAGCGTAGGTAAGAATTTCACAATCCCCGGTTTATTTCGCAGCAGTCCTTCCTTTATAATTGTAATGCCTGGGACAAGGTGCTACCCGTCAGTTTCGATGCCAGCCTGCTTTCTACCTTTCCATCTTCTAGAAAACTAAATCTAGCAACATGGAAATCTATAAAGTTTTCTAGAAATCGTTTCGGAATAATAGTTGTCAACATTCTTTTGGCAATATTGCAGAAACGATCAAGAGCATGCATGCTGAAGAACCCGCACATGGAAAGGAAAAAACAAACAAAACAAAAACGATTTCCCGATACTGCTGAACTGATTCTTTCCAAATATAAAATACGTCTTGAGCAATATAAGAGTGCAAGAAAACAAAACCCGCTGAATAATATATGAATTCCCTCCTTTGCAGGGGAAAAAAACAACAACTACGTTTTGGACTTCTCTGAGTCTGCCCTGAGATTGCATGCACAAAGTTGTCACTTCGAAAAGAAAATTCTGACACGTGGGATCGCTTATTTTTATTTTTTTCGGGACCAAGACGACGACTGGCGTTCAGAGATGCAAAAACACTGAAGGCCACAGTAACAGGAAGCTGCCTGCTCAGAAATCAACAAACGCGTAACTAGTGGGAAAAAAACAGGAAATGAAGGGCTGTATATTGAGTGACAGTGGTCATGTACCTCTCACTCGGACTTTGCATAGAAAAAGAGGTTCTTCTCTTGTCGTTTGCGTTTTATTACTGCGATAACGAGAAGTGTTAAATAAGGAGCGTGCTCTGTGGTTGTTCGCCTTCAGCACCGGTATGAGTGCAGGTTAGAGCGCCAGAATAAACAGGAGGCAGACAGAAGGAAATGGAACGTGAGAACGGGGAACGTGATGGAGAGGTAGCAGGCAGGCTGAGCATGTCTAATACTCGCAACTACACTTACACGTGCCCCCTTAGATTCAGTCAATCTGTAAAAGCAACCAGGAAAAAAAAGGAACAATCCCTAAACCGTCATTCGAGATCAGCATGATCTGCTGACATGGCATAGTGAACGTTTGCGATTCAGAAAAGGCGCAGACATGCCTCTTTCTCCCAATGTTCCTGCATATGTGCAGTGGAAAGGGGCTGATAAAGAGCAGCTACTGTAAAAGACCACTGCATGAACTCATGCACACTTCACACACTCGCTCACAGACACACACGCTCCAAAGCATTATCATCAAGACAACAATAACAGCAATGTTGACAAAAAAATAAGAAATATAGCAACACTTGCAATTCCAGGAAACACAAAAAAAAAAAAAAAAAAAAAAAAAAAAAAAAAAAAAACAAGAAAAATGACGTGAAAGGATCGTGTCCACTTCCAGCTAAAGTGATCTTTGCATGAAAAGAAAAGAGTTTTAAGAGAGTTGAGACGAGGTCAAATGCTGGCGCAAGAGTACTGTCGGGCCATTTCTGAGAGAGCTGCCGCCCTGCGCCAGGCCAAAACAGCAGCTCCAAGCACGCTCTGGCATCGGGCGCACCGGTCTGGCACAGTGGCGTCAGAGTCAGCGTGGGCACAGCGGGCGCCACAACAGATAGGCACTCAGTGGCCACACTTATTATCCAAGGAAGGTGGGGCCGCCAGGCGTAAGGGCCCCGCAGGATCTATTACCACATATGGACATGTCTAGCATCTCTAGACAAAAAGGCGGACAATTTTGGAGTACTGTAACAGTAATATTCTCTTTGATATATATCTATATATGTATATATATAAATATATATATATAAACACAAGAATGCTTCAGAATCAGTTTTGCATGGTATGTTTCTTTTTTTTTCCCCTCTCTCATTAAACTACCCTTCATTTGCTACCATTTGACGTCCATCCAAGGGAGGGACATAAGGAAAAAAATCCGTTTAGGGTTCCCCCCCCCAAAAAAAAAAAAAAAAAAAAAAAAACGCAAAAAAAAAAAAAAAAAAAAAAAAGCATGGAAAAGCTATGTAGATTGCTTTTACTTTGCTTTTTTTCAGTTCCAGCTTTCCATGTGTGATTTGTTGGCATTGAAGTTGGAGCTTGATGCTCTTGGTAAGTGCTATGATAAACCACCCATATTTTTTTTCATTCCCCAAATCAGTCCATTTTGTTCTGTTCATTTGTACCAAATACAACATAAAATGCACCTTGTCTACTGGGTTTTACAAGAAACACTTATTTGGTTTGAAGCCCGCATCCTGCTATGGTCACTTTGTGTCTTTTTTTGTTTTAAGGAAGTGCTAGTGATCGTCTTCACTACAGGCTCACACACCATTAGAAAGTCTTCCTCTTTGTCCCCGCACTTGGTGGATGAGGGACGACGATGATGCCGGCGATGTCTTTGTTGTGACCCCTCACCTCCGATTTAAAAAAAGAAAACTTCACCAGCATAAGATCTGTAAAACGATGGACGGAAGAGTCTGTGGCATATTGCACGTCCGACAAACAATTTCGGGGTTTTTTTTAGTTGTTTTTCTTCCCCCCACTGGGTCACAAATAACTTGAGGTCATTCATGGAGCAGAAGAGAAGGACGTGTACGTGGTGTGTTTCCGAGTGTTTTGTTAAAGTTTTGAAGACAGTGGTTAAATGCAGCACACGCGCGCACACACGCACATTACGCTGGCAACTATTTGCTCAGCCTGTCCTGCAGATGAGTAAGCACCAGCCGCACGTCTGTCCCTTTAATAGTGATGCGGACAGACAAGGGTGATGGCTGAGGTCTGGAGGAAAAAAAGCAGATGTGTGCTGTGGCCTGTGTGCTAAGTCAAGAATGGAATTTATTTTCTTCTCTGCTGGCTCAAAAGTGAGGAAAAAAATGTGCAATTCTTGGATCCATCTCTTCTGTAAGCCCAGAGTGAGTGTGTGGGAGATGAGCTGGTAAGCAGTTAAGGCTAGTTTAGTGCTGTTAAACGAACCCGCCAGGTTAACAGATGAAACACACACACACACACACACACACAAGCAATGGATACAGTCTAAAGGGAAGGGCTGAAAGGAATGATGCATTTCTTTGGGGGAGTAGGGAGGAAGGCTCGTACGGTGTATCTGGGGCGATGAGGGGCTTGTGCCAGGGGACATTTAAAAATGGCAGCTTGTCTGATCAGTTGTAGTAAAATACACAGTTTTCAGTTATTAAGAGAAAGTTCGTAATTAAAGGTTCAATTTCCTCTTAGTTGAATCACTTGCGCTTTTTCAAAAGTCTTAGAAAATACTGTAACCAAAGCCTCACATGAAAAAAACAAACAAAAAAAAAACCTAAAACACAAAAATCCACTGAAATGATGCAAAATAAAAAGGAGGAGAAGAGGAAGAAGGTCAGCAGCCTCTACAAGTGTATCTTCAGCCTCCTGTCTTCACAGTTCCACTTATGCTGATTATCACCACATGATTCTGCTTGGTTTTTGCTCCTGCGTAATTATATTTCTTCAAGTTTTTATTTATGTTTTTAATTCTTTTTTTGTGTTTTGTGTTTCATGTTCAATTTTTTTTTTTCATATTCAGAATTCTCCTCCTGAGTCGACTCCCTCACATGGACTCTCCACTCAGCAGGTCTCCGGGAAGCAGCGTGTTAATAGGGGTTGGGCTGCCTACCACTCGGCCCTCTTCCGTACTGGGTGGCCCCCAAAGGCTGGAGTATTGCTGCACACCACCCCATAGCAGCTCGTTGCCTGCTTTAGGTGCGCCGACAGCTCCGCCTCCTCCCAGGCTGGCGGTGTTCCAGTGGCCAATGGGGTGCGACGTGACAGACGCTCCACCCCCAAGCCGAGTCTGATTGGTGCCCGGGTTGGCCTGCCAGCTGGTGGTGGGTGTGAGGGATTGACCCTGTGCAAAGAAGCGGTTCACCTCCTCCTCTCCAGCAAATTCTGCAAGTATGGTGGTGTTGCCGAGAACACACCTACACAAACAGGACGAAATCATGTCAACTCCGAGATACAAACACACACAACGGTTGAATTGTTCATAAAAGCCTTAACTGTAATTTATCCATGGATCTAATGTAATGTAATGTAATGTAATATATGAACACAGTGACATCTACAACAAACATTATCTGGAGATAAAGAACTGCATCGCATACATGTGCAGGGACTTCTGGGCTTTGCCAGCCTCGTCCTTGGAGCTGTAGCGCACCACAGCGTTGCCCTGTGTCAGGTTGAGGTGGAATGTGATTAAGGGGCCATGCTGCATGCACAGCGTCCGCAGAGTAGAGCCGTCAATCTGGAGGACAAACCCGGTCACGCACACAAAATCAGACAAAACAACAAGGCATTGTATTTATAAAGAGTGTATGTTTGTTTGGTCTGCCTGCTGTACCTGGGGTGTGAGGTTCCTTAGAACCAGCCAGCTGCTGGTTCTGTTGGAGCTGTCTGTACTCCATGTGGTACCTATTGAAATAAAACACAACCACATGCCCTTTTGTGTAGTTTCTTTATGTACAAAATAAACGTGCTTCTGCTTCTTCTGCACAGCATACTTTCAGTACAAGACATTACAGGACATTATTAATAGATTTAGAAAAAGTAGTCACAAAATATCAAAATGGCCCATATTTATTGATTAATAAACAGCAGCTATTTTTTCCTCCCAACTGCAAGAACATGCAAGAGAAGTATCTAACCCATGTCTGCATCCTGAGTTCTCATATATTAAAAAACATTCACTGTTCCAGAGGATGGCCCACATGAATACATGAGGTTTCAGTAAATGTATCAATTAAACCGTGAAAATTGCATTAGACTGCAATGAATACATTTTTACTAGGGAGGATGTAGTTTAGTTTTCAAGATGTTGGACTTATCAAACGATAATGAGTTCAAATCCCAGCACCACCAAGTGGCCACTGCTGGGCCCCTGGGCAAGGCCCTTAACCCTCAACTGCCCAATTGTGTAAATTAGATAAATGTCCTGGATAAATGTTACTACAATGGCACAGGATTACAATGAAATTCTCTGAAATCTCTATCAATCAACAGCTGCTTACTTTATCAAAATAGACTTCATGATGAAATGATAATGAAACTGCAAATGCTATATGAACCAAGCTTTGTACATAACTGTCAAACATTTGAAAACTGTATTCAGTAATGTATTACACATGTTAAACAAACTACCTTCATTAATGTATATGGTTCCCTAATCACCAAACAGATCCAACAACAGCAGTGCGTGCACTCCAAAAAAAAAACAACCAACCAAACAACAACAACAACAAAAAAAAGAACAGCCGAACTACACATTGGAAACAATTGGTAATCTTTCACAGCGTGACACATGAGCAACCAATACACAGGACCCGAGTCATAATGGTTTTATTTCAGTCACTGCCTTGTTTACTCAGCTTTTTCAGTTGTGTACATGCACATTAACATCTAAAATGTTCTTGTATAACAAATACCTGAGGAGTATGAGCTGCTCCAGCCAGGCACCAAGCCTAGGCTGTTGCCCCCCCAGGTGGAGGAGGGCTTTGTATTGGTCAGCCCAGGTGGAGGACGGGTAGGGGCTGTAGTGTTCCTCGGTCCCTGAGGCACCTTCCACAGCTCATGGGACAGTGAGGCCTGCGTGTGTGAGATGGGCCCAGGCGACCAAGTGGATTTCATGTCTGATAGCTTGCCTGTATGAGCAGAGGTGTAGGAAAACATTTCACTTACAAGAGAACTTAATGCTAACCCATGTGATCAATTTTCTTAATTCAGAAAGCAGTGAAATAGGGATGAATTCTTCTAACAGTGATAAACAAGGGGAGGCTTTAAAGACAAAAATCTAACTAACTCTTTACTAATTCCACCCAGCCTATAGCTGCAGACCATGCTATACACCGTTCCACCCCAAAGCTAAAGCAACCACAACATTTTTGTTTTCAAAAGAAGGGAAAATTGTAATTAGTGCGGTTCACACTAGCATTGAACAAAGCAACCGGTGACCATTCAGTTTCTTTCTTTCTCACTCTCCAAACTTGGAGAGTCTCTGGCAATTTTTTGTCTTGAATCTTCTCACCGCTCAATGTTTTCTCCCTGTTCCTACATTTTTCATTCTGTATTCTGTCCGGAGCGCTCCAGAGTTTAGTAGGTGGTGCATCAGTAATAATAGTCCATGAGGAAACACAGTGCTCCATGTGTAGTTAAATGGACTAAACAAAGCATTGAGGCAAATCATTTGCCTCAATAAATTTTTGTAATCTAATTACTCGAGGAATCGTTTTAGCTCTAAACAAAAGTCAAATGTGGAAAAATTCGCAGAGAACACTGTTGTCTCTGGTGAGCGTTTGGAGATTGGTATCTAGCGCTGCTAATCTGTTAATAGCTGATAAAATCCTTACAACATGTGAAGCAATTCAATTTGCATTATTACATTTTTTTATGAACTAGTAAGAAAAAAAATATATGATATGTGGTGGCACCCGAGACTAAAATACAACCGAAATGTATCTCGCTAGTGTGAACAAGGGATGAGGCGATGAAATACATGGGATACTGCGAGCCACACAAGAAGTGGTCACTCAGGAACCTACAGATATTGTAGGCTTGGGTGGTGAGGCAAAAGGGGATTGTACCTGTGCTGTCTACTTCAGAGGAGGACAGACTAAAACAGCTATTGTAGCCATTCACTGGCCAGTTGTTGGTTGGAGGCTCAGGCTGAGAATTGGTTGGGGAGGAGCCTGTTTGGCCCAAAAAAAAATACGAAAGAACAAAGTGGAGGAGGAAGAAATAAATAACTAAAAAACTGGTTATGCTGAATGTCAAAGAAATAAGCCCATCACAGCCTGTTTGTGACCTTTGCTACAAATTCGTCTTTACAGTATCTCCTCACCTCCACTCCTGTCTCTGAGCAGGTAGCGATTCACATCCTGAATGTTGGTGTTGATAGTGGGGCCACTGGGAACACTTCCTGGGGTCACATTAGGGTCAGTCTCAGGATCAATATTCTGTAGTCCTTTCCAGGGCACTCCTGGGCAGAATTCTAATGTAGTTCAAATGGGCCGTTACAAGACTGATGTAAATGCTTCACATGATGACACATGACACAAGTTGAAATACTGAGTTTTACATAATTTGTAATCTACACAAGGGCTAAGCGAAAACAAGTTCAGCAATTACAGACCTGGTGGCCAGTTGATGTTGGTCCCGTTGGACATCTTGTCATTGGCGTTCTTGCTCTGGCCCCAGCTGTCTGGAGTCACCAGTGTACTGGCAGAAGAGTCAGAGGCCTGCATCAGGTTATACGGGTTGTAGGAGTCGTCCAGAGTGGGTTTACCTGGAGCACCAAGGTTTGAAACTGCAGAGATGGCACCCGAGATAAACAGAAAAAACCTTATATATATGTGCTCTGCTAAATCTATGTCTATCTGTATAAAAAGCAAAATCAGGACAGTTGTACCATGCTTGCTGAGGCCAGGTTCCATAGGTGAGGAGCTGCCAGTGAGATTCTCCATGGAGTTGGGGTGCGTCCACTGTGATAGGCGCGACTGAGGCTGAGGAGAGTCCTTCATGGACAGACCTCCCACCTCCATGCAGTTTACATTCATGTTGGGATTCAATCCAGCTAGACAAGCAAAAAAAATTATGAAGAGCTGAATAATGAAAACAACAATTGTAATAAAAGCATGTTTTTGGATTGTAAGCATTAAGATTTTAAGGTCAAAAGTCTGCAGCAGTCTGAGAAATGGAAGGATGGAGCTAAATTTACAACATAAATGTGTGATTTCTCTCCTATACCTATTAACAGCATTAATTAGGCAAGATTCATTGACTTTAGATTGTGCCTTAAAGTGACATACTGATCAAATAAAAATGTCATGACAATCATTTCATTGTAAACAAGTGGGAGAGAGAGAACGTTCGAACGACAGACCCAAAACTCACAGAGAGTATAAGAGAAGGAGTTGGGAGACGACTGCGGCTCTTTGGTCGGCAGGTCAGAGACAGAGAGGCCTGATGCCTGTTGGTGTGAAGAAAATGCGTCCAGTGCTGATTTGCCTGTGCTCGGATGCAGGCTGGGATGAGAGGGAGGAGGCTGCTGCTGCTGCTGCTGCTGCTGCTGCTTCACCAGCAAAACCTGGGCCAGTTGCCGCTGGTGCTGCTGGATCTGCTGCTGCATGTTATTGATTGTACGTGCAACCTACCAAACACAGAGAGAAAGAGATGTCTAATTAGGATGTTGTAACCAATATTTGCATTTCCTACAATAACATTCACAACCTGATATCCCATTGAACAATCAATTAAACATTACATCATGATTCAACCACAGATTAAGTGCATCAATGGTTCTTAAAGTGCACTCTGTGGTACCCAGGGGTCCATGAAACATAAAAGCATGGGCATGCAAGTTTCTAATCCAAAAAAAACACCATTATTATATGTACTAGACTGGATGTTGAATTTCCTGTGTTTTATGTCTATACTGTAGAGAAGCTTACTTGCTGCTCCTGTTGTCTGATCGGGCCAGAAACATTACGCTGTGCCTGCAACATCTGCTGTTGAATTTGTAAACGCTGGTATGCCTGCGCACACACAAGACACCAAAGAGCAATTAACACTTTACATTTTATTGGAAAAAGATTGCAGATGGAGGAAGGTTTGTTGTCTATACTGATCAAAGGTTTCCTGTAGTACTGCCTCGTGCCGACACTCACCAGTTGCAGATGGTAGAGTTGGTTCAACAGGGTCATATGCTGAGGGTTTATTGGTGAGGTTAAAAGTGCAGGGTTGAGACCAATGTTTTTTGCTGCGAACTGTAAGAGCTGTGCTTGAACCTGCAAAGACAATGAAGGCCAAACATTTAATTGAAACATCTAGCATATCCCCAGATGCTGACATGTTGAATTACATGGGTTGTTAAAATAAATAAATTCCACTTGAATTACTAGCATGTTATTTGAATCATACCCACTAAAAATGGCATTAAGTTCACTTATTTCCTGTACATATTAAGAGGTAATCTGATCGGAAGGTCGGTGGTTTAAGCTGGTTCAAGCTGCCACTCTTGTGCCCTTGAGCAAACCTTTAACCCTTGTGCTCCAGGGGAAAGAATTTCACTATGTTGTAATGTATACTTGGCCAGTAAAGGCTATTTTTTCTGTAAAATGTCAGTAATTTGGAATCAGATTGGTTGATAAAAAACGAATATGGCTGTTACATCTAATGCTGTCTAGTATTCGCACAAAATGGATGAACCTTTCATCTAAAATTAATTTCTTTCCTTTTCATCCTACAATGAATTCTGAGCAACACTGCATAATGTCCCACCTGAGGGGAGAGAAACTGAGGCACTTGAGCACGTAGACTAGGCTGGGAGGAGCTGAGAGGTGGCACTGCTGGCTGAGGAGGAGGCTGCTGCAGGGCCCGGGTTTGTGCTGTTCCACTACTGCCAAACATGCCACTCTGCATCTATATAGACACACACCAAATAACAATGAGGAACAACTTTCCGTAGAATGCCCGAGGGAAAACACGGAATGTCAAAAAACCAACATTCTCTCTCTTCTCCCTGACGGACCTGTCTGTTGTTCAAGTTTTGCATTGTGACCCCAAGACTCTGGCCAGGGAGGGCAGCACTAGCCAACGGGAGCTTCAGGCTGGGAGAAGGCATAAATGGTGAAGTTTGGGCATCGTCCGCTAGTCCTGCGTCCTACGGTGGAGAATAATCACACAGTTCAGTACATCATGTTGAACAGATAATAGAAGTAAGACAAAAAAAAATAGATAAGCTACCTTGTCCAGGAAGGTAGGACGGTCCGAGGAGGAGTCTTTGGAGATGATTGAAGGCCTGCAGCTCATTGGCTTGTTGACGAGGCCATTACTGTAGTCAGAGATTCCCAACCCTCGCTTATCTAATTCAGTCTTCTTTTCTAACAGGGCGCCTACAACCGAAACATGCACCATGTTAAAATAAGAAAAACAAAAAAGCTAAACATGCTTGACTTTACTGAAATGAATCCGTCAAGATGCAACACATACTCATGGCCTGGTCCAGGTTCATATTGTTGCTCTTTAAAGCCTCCTCTGCAGGGTCTCTCTGGATAGATATCACAAGGAAAATACATCAGGATACACATCATGGAATTTTGTATACAAACACTGCATTAAAGCCGATACTGCCTTCGTACAATAATTACAGCATACACATTGTTTTTGAGGCATGTAGAACACTCACAGGGAAACCCATATCTGTCAGCTGCTTAATCAGACGGGTCATGATCCAGGCATCGTCTTGTTTGTTAGGAACCTTCGCCTGCAAGACCAGAAAAAGCAATGATTTCAATTTGCTTTATTCTCAGGACACATACACGCTATATAAACAAAAGATTGTGGACACCTGAGCATAAGATTGATATGTGCTTCTGCTGATTGTGCTGCAAATTAGGCTGATTATTAGGCAGCAAGAATGACAAGTGTCTGTGCGTTCCGTCTTTACTTTAAGCTCTTTCACTTTAACCCAAGTAAGGCATATCCTCACAAATTTAACTTTGTGCTCAGGGGCATTTCATGCTGGAACAGGTTTAAGTCTGAGTTGAAGTGAAGGGAAAATTTCATGCCAGGCATGTACAATTGTGTTCCTCCAACTTTGTGTACAGTTTGGCGCAGAACCACATACAGCTGCACAAGCCGGGTGTTCTAATACTTTTGTACATTAAACTATCTTTACTGACCTTCTGTGAAACTTTCTTGGGCTGGTTGCCCCATGAGCTGCAGGATGAGCTGCTCTCCTGAGAGGCTGTGCTGTTCCACATGTCACCCTCATCCTGCTCCCACTGCCCTGTCGACAGGCCCATGTCCTCTCCACCTCCCCAGCCATCTTGCATAGATTTAGAGGCTGCGAAAAATAAATAATATGCAATTTTTTGCAAATATTTAAGAAACCAGGCAGTCAATTACAATTGAAACAAAAAAGATAAGATCATGCATTTGCATTTGCTCAACAGTAGAGGTCAGTGTGGTTCAGAAACCGTATTGTTTGCACTTTACACCAATGACGACAAAAATAAAATAAAAATCGAAATGACTGCTTGTTATACCTCAGTTTTGTTAAATTCCTCAGCATATTTGACCAGAATGTCTTTTTAATAACAATTAATACAATTCTTAGACATCTACAACAATACCTCTAACAATAAATTATTATTCAATGACGCATCATGAAATCATTGTGAACTCGATTTTGATTGGCCAGAACATGTGCATTATTTTTAAATAATAGCACGACTGGAACAGTAAATCCAGCTGGAACATGAACAATAGCTTAATATTGATGCACTAGTTCATTATTGTTTCTGTAGTAACAGTTAATACACAGGAGCTTATGACATTACACAATATGTAAGCGGTTTTTGAGATGAGGTCTGATGATGGTCAATGTCACATACATCATGATTTAGCTGCAGAGAACTCAGGACATATGCTGTTAAAACCAACCTGGCTTGCAGGGGGCAGATCCTGGCGGGCCTCCAGTCCGGCCATAGCCTTCGGGGCTACTCTCACCCCAGCCCCCAGTGGGCTTGCCCCAGGCTGACGTGCCATTGTCCACACTTGCTGGAGGGGCCACCGGTTCTCCCCATGACGGCTCAGGTTTGGAGTGGACATTAGGCATTTCTCCCCATCCTGTACAGAGAGGCACTGGTAACCTCAAGAACGCTACACTTAAAATATGAAGAGACAAACCATCTGACATGCACTGCTTGGATCCAATTATGTCAGTCATGGACTTTTTACAAAATGCTTTTTAAATTAGTAGATGCCAGACAAAAGTGTGTTTAATTTTTGGCACCGGCTATCCGAAAGCTGCCATATTTAGTGCTGAATTGGCAAAGTGGATGCAGAGCAGAAATCCGGCAGTAGAGGGCATCAAAGATTTTCAAAAAACCTGCTTAATTTCTATGCAAGAAACTTTCTGTTAACATAACACGCCTTATTATCAAGGCTTTTTTGTTCATAAGGTAACTCAAAGGCAAGAAATTATTCCTTTTATAAAAGGAATCCACAAAAAGTATATTCACATGCAAGCAAATTAAAAAAATGTGAATGTCAATCTATAAAACTAATCGAGATTTATTGAGCCCAAGTTTCTGATAATCTGAAAGATAATAACTACATACCGGCAATGATCTAAACAGACGCCATTTTTGCAACCAATGAACACATTTCCAAAATCAATTACATGCATGCATGACCTACATGGCTGGTCAATCCATGACTGTAGCAGCGATGATAAGCACAAGCCGCATAAACCTTCATCATAAAAATTCTTTTTTGCTCCATGGGTCATATGACAACTTGATTAAAGGTGAAGACATTGCAGTACAGATGCATTGCATGTGCTGTTACTGACACTATGTTCATATATGGTCTTCAAATTATCAGCAAATCATTTTTGACTTCGGTATTTATATACTGAAATTATTATTATTAGGTAGTTTCGTTATGCCATGTGTCCGGAAACAGTCAAGAAGAAATTATGAAAAGAATGTGCCAATATTTTGATGCAATCAGCATAGTATGCATCAGGACTAAGTGGGGAGAAAAAGAGACTACTCAAAATAATACAGGGATTTTAATGTGCAACATAATTTTCTAACTGATTTATGACATTACAAATGCTTCAGTAGATATTTCAAAAGTGGCAGCTCATTTAAAACAGGCAAAATCTCTATTTACTATGGCAAATAATATGTGGGAACAATTTATAGTTGTAGTTATTATGGAGGCAGGATATGCAGTAAATTCTACCTAGGCAAAGGGGGTTGTGATTTTGTTAATGTTAAAGTAATGTAACAGTCGTAACCCCATTAATTCTTTGGCTGCTATTAATTGACAATTTTGTTCAAAAGCTCAAACAAAGAACAGCCTTCAGTTTTGAAATAATGCTAAAAAAGCATTTCAAGGACACAGCAAAGTGCCACACTATCACTAGAGGTCAGCGAAGAGCAACTGCCATAGCACATATTTTTTAGAGCTCTTTAAAAAAAAAAATCAGCTAAACACAGCAAACACTAACAGTAAAGAACGTAAGAATCATTTTTTGTAGCAATCTAATATAACAAAGTTTTTTGTGCCACATTCTTAATAGCATGTCATTTTAAACAATTTTTATGGCAAGATGGATAGTAATTTTATTTCATTTTTTTTTAATATACATAAAAAAACACTTCATAATGCCTTTTCATAACCTTATAATGCCCCCTACTTTATATGTCAAACTCATCCCTTTAATGACCCGCCTGAAGCTTAATAAGCAGAACAACAGACAAAGACATTACCTGTGGTCATCAGGGGTGCTCTGCTATGGGGAGCCACAGATTGATGCTGGCTTGAATTGTCAGGAGTGATATGGTTGTTGGCTGCAACTGGCCCTCCATGACCATGGCCCTGCAATGGAGGCTGACTATGGTGGGTATGGTGGTGATGGTTGTTGGGGGGATTGTTGGCATTTCCAGAGCCTGTTTTATTCTGCACTCCAGGATTGTTTCTGTCCCAGAGGTTTACTGTCTTCTTATAACTGCTTGGATCACCCCAAGCTGAGGTACCATCATCAATTTCCATCTTGCGTCGGATGGAGGGAGGGGAAGGCTCTTCCCATCCTGTGGGCTCTGCAGCATGATTATGTTTTACACCTCCCCCATTGCTTCCTCCCCAACCAGAACCAGTCTGTTTTATAGAGCCTGAACCTCCCCATGAACCCATGCCACCACCCGCACTACTGCCGTTGCCACCCTCCTGAGACTTGTTGTTCCAACCCTGTGTTGAGGCATTGGAACGCTGTGAATCTCCCCAGCCACCACCTGTGGGTGGTTTTCCCCAACCACGAGAGCTTTCTTTCCATCCTGTTCCATCTCCCTCCCAGGAAGAGGTGGACGGTCCATTCTTTTTTCCCTCTCCAGAGTCACCCCACTCATCACCAGTTCCACTGTCCCCTACTGGGTCAGAGCCCCAACCATGGGATGGCTTGGGGCCCTCTCCCCAACCCTGAGGTTTTGCCTTTGCATGGGAGTCATCCCATGTAGGAGACTTATCTTCAGAGACCCAGGACTGGCCACTTTTTTGTAAGCTACCACTATGGCCTCCTTGTGGTGGGTTGCCCCATCCCCCTGGACCAATAGGGGGTTTCTTGGTGTTATCTCCCCATCCAGAGCATGGCTGACTGGGGGACGATCCCCAGCCTGAAGTAGTTCCTGCAGTGGGGCGATGTGTATCACTCTTGCCCCCAGAGTCTGGTCCAGAACTTGGATTGGCACTACCATGAGATGGTGGATGTGCCATATGAGGTGCTTTAGAAGATGAGCCCCAGGCTTCAGTACCAACATCATTCTTGTGATTTAAGCGTGCAGCTTCTTCAGTCTCCCAAGCTGTGTGCTGACGCACAGGGGTCTGTCCCCATCCTGTGTTGCACAAAACTCTTGGGTCCATGTCCTGGGCAGGCAGGAGAGGTGGGGCCATGTCTCTTGAGTGTTCCCTCCTGTGAGAATGACCATCCATGCTGTCACTGCTTCCCTCGCTAGCTGGAGCTTTAGGCCCACTACCCCAAGAACTGGGTGGCTGTTCTTGAGTGGGAGATCCTGCAGACTCCCACCCTTTAGGTTCACTGGAATGTTTACCCCAGTCCCCATTAGATGAGGCTTGTCCCCATCCAGGGGTGCCTGAGCTTACTCCTTGACCCCATCCACTGCCTGAATCCCAGCCAGAGTCCTTGGAGCTATTGGCAGTCTTGGCATCTCCATTACCCCAAACGGACCCCTCCTCCCCATTGACTTGTGAGTTTCCTGTTGGAGACTGGACAAAAGAGCCCATGCCAACAGGGGTGACACCCCAGTTAGGCCGACTGTTGGCAAGGATAATGGGCTCTTGCTTAGTGTGATTTGGTCCTTCAGTGTTAAGGTTCTGAGGTTCAGAGCTAAAAGACACATTCGTGGAAGGAGAGGAGTGTGGCTCAGAGGTATCATTAGACACCATACCACCCCAGGCGGTGGTGCTATTACCATTACCAGAGTTTCCAGCAGGATTTCCATTGCCCCCAATTAAACTGCCACTACTGCTGGGTCCAGAGGATGGAGCACCTGGTGGGCTGCAAATATTAGAAGAAGCTTGGTTGGATACTCCAGAGCTGCCACCCACGCCTGCCCCCTCATGTCCCAGAACTGGCCAGGCAGAGGGGTTGGCATTGGGATTCAAATTCAAGTTAAAGTTAGAGGAGCCCCAGGTCCTGGCCCCCATTGATGCACTGCTGTTGTCACTCTTTCCTTCTGCAGCAACAGCAAGAGATGGGCCAGAGCCCCAGCCTCTACTGGCCCCACTCTGGCTAGAGAGAATGCATCCTGAGTGGCTGTTACTGGCTTTACTGGGATGATTTGTGGGAAAGTGTCCTTGTTGGCTGCCCCCTGTGGCCATGCTCATGCTGTCTGTGTTGCTGCTGTTGACAATTTCAGTATCTGATGGACATCCTGCAGGGATGTGGCTTTCGCTGCGAGAAATAGAAGGCCACTCCTCTGTATCGCTTTTGTCTATAATCAGTTGATCCCAGCCACTATTAGTGGTTGTGCCTATAGAAGCACTGGGTGTATGTCCCCAGTGGGGACTCTCATACTGTGCTGAATGGCCACTCTGCAAGGGCAGGTCTACAAAAGAATAAAGACAGACAATGAGTGAAAAAAAAGGAACATATACTGCACATCTACAACATAACTAGTTGATCACTATCAAATAAACAGGTTATATATTCCACTTTTGGTAGATATAATAACTTTAGCTTATTTCAACACAAGATTGGGTAACGTTTGCAATGTTCTGTTACATACTCATTATTTAACTTTCGAAAAAAAACATTTTTACTACAAGTTTACTAACTCCTGGTCAATTTTTATTTCAATTCAATTACACTGTCTAGACAAACATTATACTTTATAAGTACAAAATTTTAAATAGACATTTTCACAAAAAGACAAAATTGCAGAAATTCTAATGCAAATATTACCAGAGTAAGTAAGCCCGAGGAAATAATAGATTAAATGAGGGAGAAAACTTGGAAAAAACCCATACTTAAACAGAAACCAATTCTCTTCCGGGTGAAACCAGACAGACTTATATAAAATTATTACAATATACTATAGGTCGACCGATATGGGTTTTTCTCTAGCTGATGCTGATATTTAGATATAAGGGCAACCGATGGGCGATTTTGCCAATTTTCTTTTTTTATTCCATTTATATCATAAATTCTTACAGTTAAGTAATAAGATGTTATACAAAATCAAACACTTCAAATTAAACACTTATTGAACAACACAAGCCTCTCCAATCACTGCACTTGCTACCAGGTTTTAGTACCTGTGCCTACCTGTAGCCTGAACAACCGTTGGTTAAAGACTTATTGTACAATATTGTACAGTTCCAAAATGTTATTCACATTCTCCAAAAGTAGTATCATATTCAACCAATTAAATATATAAACCTAAATTAAGAACAGTTGATAAGAACTTAAACTCCGGGACACACCAAGCTGACGGTTGGCCATCCGGGAATGTCGGGTGGTTTTTGAGCGTCAGTCGGCGTTAGTTTGTTCTGCACTCTCGGCTCTTGTCAGACGGCGGAGCTCATCAGCGAGTAACAGAACTACAACTAGTTACTTAGCTTGAGCACAAGAATGAGCACATGAGAAAAAAACGTCATTCGTCATTCTTAATCTTGTCTTTGGAATTTAGCAGGTATGATTGAAAAATGCTACATGAATCTATTATTAATGATCACAGCAGGTTTAAACACTGCTAGTTTTATAGATTTACAGTTCTAGCTCATCCGTTTTTCCCTGTCTGGATCCCAAATACACACTATTGCCACCTTTCAGATGTCTGTCTAATAATAGTCTGATGCAAATTAATAAAAAAAAAAATTCAAATAATCGACCCAATTAACAGGCCAGCAAATCAATCAGTCAATCTTTACAATATGCACATGCAGAATAGTATTATCAAACAACAGCATTTCTTAGAAATTGGGTGGAGTTTATCTAAGTACATAGACCATGGTTTTGCTTGCCACGGTTGTAGATGGAGATAATGTCAGATCAATGCATTTCTTTCTTTGTTTTTCATATCATTCAGTGGAAACACTTGAAACGGTTGTGTGGAAATCCCAGGAGATCAGCTGCTTCTAAAATAGTCAAACCAGCCTATCTGGCAGCAACATCCATGCCATGGGTAAAGTCACAGAAATAAAACTCTCTTTATTCTAAAGGTATATTTTAAGCTTTTCTTTTTTTTGCATTGTGCTGCTGCCATTTAAAGAATATCCTTTATTTATTACATATACATTACAGCATAGTGAAATTCTTTCTTCGCATATCCCAGCTTGCCCGGAAGCTGGGCTCAGAGCGCAGGGTCAACAATTAAACATTGTTGCTTGAGCACAGAGGGTTAAGAGCCTTGGTCAAGGGTCCAATAGTGGCAACTTGGTGATACCACCTCGACCTTCCGATCAGTAACTCAGCATCTTAACCACTGAGCTACCACTCCCCCTTGAATAGCTGACTAGATAACAGCATGGATATGCATGTGTACAGGTGTTCCTAATAAAGTGAAGAGTACTGTGTAAGCATACCTAATTAGCACAATTTTTTTTTAGTGCCGAGTTACTCTATTTGCCAGACAAGTCAGTAATTCTGCACCTCCCCTCAATAAAATTCTGCACAATATTAACCAGGTACTTATTAACAACAATCATAATACTGCCGTTTCCACAAATCTTGACCTTCCGAACTGGCCGACTGGAATGCACACCCTTTCCTTTCAAAGGACCTGGGAGCATTTCAAAGCATTTAAATGCCCGATGTGGGGCCTGAGATCAGGGGTGGTTAATTACTTGGCAAGCACTGCCCATTTTTCTGGTTCTAACGCTGTTGTTTATGTATGCCGCTGCGCGTGTGCACGCGGCTCAGTGTGCTTCGGCTGTAGGGAAATCAACAGCTTTTCTACGCTCCCGGCAGGCAGCTTGCAGATCACACTTTCAACCAGACATCAGAGAGAAAAAAAAAAAAACAAGAGGTAGGAAAGAGAAAAGAGAGAAAGGGAGCAAAAAATAGGAAAAGCAGCATGCTTCTGAAATAAGCACCGTCCTTTTGAAGAGTCACTGCGTAGCAAAGGACGCCATTTTATCAAGGCTGAAACGTAGCCAAAACAGCCTTGAGCTGTCGTCAACGTATCGGTATCGCTCGGGAGCACGTTCAACAAAGACCACTTGTGCCGTGCATAAAACCTCCTTCTGTGGCTTTGCGCTTTCATTCGTAGTCATTAGAATACTGCGAGACCAAAATAAACAGAAGCGGTGCTCCGCAGAGAGGAAGAGCACGACGTTCTACAGTCTAGAGGGGGTGGGGAAATGACGAAGAAGTGGAAAAGTACCTGAAGAGAGGAGCCTCCCGACCATCGTCCCATGGACTTTAGGTTGTGTGCAGAATGTCAGGCATTCCTGATCCAATATGTCTCCTACAATATGTCTTCCGAAGGCTCACTCTTGAACCGCTGCCAAGAAACTGGGGCACAGCATGCAAGCGACCGCCCTGTTCATCCCACACTGCTCTGAGAGGATCCAGCCTTATTTTTATATCTCGACGCTGCTGAAGCCGAGAGCAGACTCGCGTTTGTGCTTGTGCTTGCGTGCAGGGAGTGCACCCCGGGTGAAGGGTAAAACAGGGGGGCAGTGCTTTTTTCCACTCGCACAGGAGTGGAAGACGTAGCAGAGCGAAACGGAGATTTCTTTTCCTGTCATTGTTCAGTGCTCAGTTTATGCTTGTGAATGGTCACACAAAATCTAGAAGACCATTTCAGCTTAGCACAGCACGTTCGCAGCTCTCAATCGCAGCACAAAGACAAAAAAGCAGGACGGCGTCTGTGCATAAGCTGCACATATGGACGTGTGAAATTGAACACACACGCACACACACACACACACACACACACAGTCTCTCTCTCTCTTGCTGCTACCACAATAGAGTATTTAAAACAACCTGTTTTAAAAAAAAGAAGGAAAAAAAAAAAAAAAAAAAAAGAGTAATACTGTAATAATGAATATCAGATGAAGGCTTCCTGCACCCACCCCCACCATGAAAAGGAAAGAGAAACACTCCACCGCCAAATGGGAAACAGGCTGACATGAAGGCAGGCAGGTGGCCAAGAGTTAAATGTCTTTGCAGTGTGCATACACTGTGAAGAAGTGGGGGAGGGAAATGTGTGTGCCTGTGTGTGTGTGTGTGTGTGTGTGTGTGTCTGTGTGGCTATAGAGGTGGAGCAAAATGAGCAAGTGGTTAAAAAAAGAAAAAAAAAGAAAAAAGTTTCTCACATAAATGACGGCACTATTTACAAAATGCCTGATACACACAACCTTCTGTATAAAAATGTAAAGATTAAACCTTCTCACAGTCGCCTGCTTTCTCTGGCCAAAGAGATATTTACATATAATTGCAGATATATACAATATCTACACACACTTCAGGTTAAAAGTGTAACATTGGTATGTGTTTTTTAAAAACATCTATTACCACCTTTAGTCCCAATCTGCTATAATAATACCATCCACTCTTGTCGGAAGATGATCCACTACATTTTGAAGTGTGCTTGTGGAGATTTGAGAGATTTCATTCAGCCAGGCTGTTAGTAAATTAGTAAATATTAGGTGAGGAGGTCTGGGGTGCAGTGAGAATTCACATTCATCTCAAAGCTGTTCAATAGAGTTGAGTTCAGAGATTTATAATCTATGGAATGCTACTGTGTAGTTCTCCACATTATAGACTGAGAGTGACCACATAGTATATTTGTACTCTTTTGTAAATCTGTGGCGACTTTTCCAACCATATTAACAGTTGAAATAAAAAACAAAACAAAAACTGTCACTCTTACTTGCTTCTATTCCCCATTAACTCGTTTACCAGGAACCATAGCCACCTTTTAACCAGGTCCTGTTTCTATAGGGTTCAAATACCAGTAAACACGTACAAAAACATCCCTCTGACAAACAAAACCAAGAAGATCTTGTTATCCACATGCTGATGAGGAGCTGCATGGTGTGCATAATTCTTGCGGTCGTTTCCTAAGCAACCATTATAACTTTCATAACAAGCAGCTATTTGGAACAGTCACAAGTAAGCTCTTCCTGTGATCAGCTTGCAAAGTGCAGCACATGAACAGCATCCTTCAACACTACACTGTGAACAATGTAAATTCTGATCATCACTGTGCTGATTACTGATCAAATTTCAGGAAAGCGAAACAATCCACAAGGACATGTATGCATCAGCCGTAAATCATTTTATCGTGTGTGTGTGTGTATTTTTTATATGTAAAATGATACATTTTGCTTATTACTGCCAAATGTAATCAATGTACTTTATTCTTACAGTGGAAAAAAACTGTCTGTCTAATAAGATCTAAAGAGAAAATGGAAAATTCAAAATTAATGAGAACCTTTTTTGTTAAAAAAAAAAAAAAAAAAGAAGCACTTAAAATAATCCAACAGTCATTTTTATTCAGTCAATATTATTTGGTTCATTTTTAATAAGTCTGCTGTAAGAGGAGGCAAACAGCAGCTTAGCTACAAGGCTAATAACCGGGATTCAGTAGAGGATAATGAGGTCTTCCCAATGGACTCCAATTAGAAACCAGGACCTTCTATGTTTTTAACAGCAGAGCGATGAATACTGCAGTTGAGCTCTATCACTCAAAGAACAAAGTAGTATTAGAGAACATGACGTTTGCTATCAACATACACTATATGGACAAATGTATTCAGACACCTGACTTTTCCAGCCATGTGTGGTTCTTCCTCAAAAAGTTGGATGGACACAATTGTATAGGATTGTCTTTAGAGGTGATAGTATGAAACTTTCCCATCAATTAAACAAGGAGACCCAAACCTGTTCCTGCATCACAATTCTATTGAATGCCTTTAGGATGAATTGGAATGCTGACTGCACCCCAGGCATCATCAGTACCTGATGTACCTACATCAGTACCTGACTTTACTAACGTACTTGCAGCTGAATGAGGACAAATCCCCTCAAAATCTAGTGGCACATCCTCGCTGCAAACCGCTGCTGCCCGGGTTTGATTCCCGGTCAGGGAACCAACCCCAGCCATTAGTGTTGCACAAGTCAAGTGGCTTTTATTGTCATTTTTACTATACAGTAATATACAATATATACAAAATATACAATAATAATACAATAATATACTATACTCCAAGCCAGTGCACTCTTAGTGCCGGTCCCAAGCCTGGATAAATGGGGAGGGTTGCGTTAGGAAGGGCATCCAGCGTAAAAACATGTGCCAAATCGAACATGCGGATCACTAATACGGATGATCCGCTGTGGCGACCCCTAATGGGAGAAGCCGAAAGAAAGTTTATTAGGCAGGCGCATCTGACACACACAGAACATAACTCTCTCATACCGCCAGGTGGCAGTAGGCTTCATTTGACATCCGCAAGAGCTATAATTCTAAATATATATACTGTATATGGCAAGCAGCATTTACTGTCAATAATTAGTTTTTTTTCTCGTGTGCTCATTCGCTAAACTGAATAGCCTAACCAGGTTCTCGTTGACCAGCTCCACTGCTTCTCAAATTAGACATACACAATCGGACGAAAAATAACAGTGTGAAAAAACTACAGCACTAAACCAAACTGAAAATATTGGGCAAAAAAATGTGCATCATATAAAGGCCACTGGTTGCCCTGATTTTTAAATATCTGCATCAGTCAGAGAAAAACCCATATTTGTCAACCTTTATTTACTTTTATTTGTTATAACTGCAAAAGGGACTAAACATGGAATGGGACGTTCAAAGGCACATACCACTCTTATGGTTAAGTGTCCGCAAACTTTTGCCCGTATACAAGCACACACAATACAACTGCCTGAACACTAAAACCAAAGTAGTGGAATGAGATCATGACATCTGAAATGTCCAGGAAGGACTTCTGTGATGCTGCGTATGGAGGCAAAAAACTCTTGAGGACAGTGTCAACACCTGCTCCACTCAGAGCATGTTAGCGAATTCACACACACACACACACACACACAACAATAGAAGCACTGTGCGAGTGCGTTGAGGGAGCTGTGCTGACGGCCGTGTGCAATGGTTACACAGAGGCTCGTAGGAAGGAGGCAAGGAGAAGGGGGTTGGTAAGTGGGAGACTTATGCAACCAGAGTTTAGCAGCACACTCGCTCCATTCCTCCGGCACAGGATGTGACGCAGATCAGTCCGCACTCTAGCCAGATCCAAGAACTGACAGTAGGGGACGGCACACACACACACACATTTACTGGATGCTTGAGTTTCTTTTTAATCTAAAATAATATTAAATGTATACCTATAATATGAAACATCAACAAACAAAAGATAACACAAAAATAAGGTCTGAGCAGTGCTAGTAGTCGTGTGTGTGTGTGTGTGTGTGTGTGTGTGTGTGTGTGTGTGTGGTGTTACAGGGATGGGTGCCCTCAAGTGTTTATCCTGTACATGCAGGAAAACCTGTGCCTGAGTGATGCAAACTAACCCCATAATAAGCCAATACTCCCCCAACCACTGCACCAGGCTATGGGGCACACAGGGGCACATGCAACAGGGGCACACAACACTGCATTTTTTTGAGTTACTAAAAACACAATCTGTACACGTCACACTTTTCTCCTTCTCCTGGGTGAAGGATTTTTTATTTTTTTTTATTTTTTTGGAAAAGATGAGGAAAATCCACAAATGATACTAGCAAAGCACTATAAATAAAGACAATTCAATGAAAATGCCATGAATTTTTTCTGAGGTAAGGAAAATTGGAATGCTACGACCTCCTATACAATTTTGTATGTCCAACACCAAGTTGGGGAAAAACCACATATGGCTAAAAAAGCCTGGTGTCCCAATATGTTTGCATTCAGTGTAGTAGATCTAAAATAATATGAAAAAATAGTCATGTCATTTTTGTTAAAAACAAGGAAAGAATTTGTAATATCTGGACAGGGAATGTCAGTTCAGTGTATTTACTACCTCAGATGGTCCCTTCAGGCATGTCCATATGATAAGGACTGTGGGAAATGTACAAGACGATGAGAGAGAAAGTGAAAGATTTTCCTGATGGCATTGCCGACAGGTTTGGGTTTATGAGTTGTGGCTGCACTGGTTTCGATTTGCTAAGAAATATGCAGAGAAACCACAGTATGTTACATGTGCAGGTTTGAAACCGGGGAAAAAAAAAGAAAGAAGGAGACAGAATAAATGAAATCCTGGACTGTTTTCTGTTTAAATCACTGCTTTTCTTTCCGAAGAAACTTTACTGGAGGGTGTGTGTGTGTGTGTGTGTGTGTGTGTGTGTGTGTGTGTGTGTGGTAGGTAATGGTGGTTGTGAGAGGAATAAGACAAAATACTGAGGAAGAAAATGAGCACAGGAATGAAAGGAAAGTGGGCTGCTGGCAAGAATTGTAAGGGACAACTTTAGTATTAAAGCTTCTGCTTGCCTATTTTCCAGCTCACCGGATATCCCTGTCACATCTTCTAACACGCTACAATCCGTCGTGCTCCTTGAGATCTCAAAACTGCAGATTAAAAACTTATCTTTTTTAGCAAAACCTGCACATAACATACGTCACATATCAAACTTGTGCTCCAGTACATCTGATCAAATGCACATTATCAACTTGTGCTGTTAATATCATGAACAGCAGCTACGCTAATTTCTCTCTACTGCTTCTCTTTCTCTACCCATCTCGAGGCATCCTGAGGTTTGGCCAGCTCCAGTCAGGTCCCACCTCATAAAAGAAGTAGATGCCGAACTCGCAAACTTTCTGTACCATCTAGAGACGTACCAGTTTGGACATTGGACCTCCTGGAGTGTTTAAAGTCTCTAGCATGGAGAAAGCTGGTGTTGGATCTGTGATGATCACAAATGTTGAGCTATTTTATGAGTTGCTCAGTAGATCCTAGTTTTATAGCCACAATGACTGTACAAGACTCTAGAAAGAACATTATTTATAATCTTACACTCCAGTGCTCATGTTAGTTCTCACTCTCCAGTGTTCTGTATTGTTTAAAGACTAAAAATCACAATCTTGATGTCACCCAAATGAGGATGGGGTCCCCTTTTGAGTCTGGTTCCTCTCAAAGTTTATACTCATGACATCTAAGGGAGTTGTTCCTTACCACAGTCCCTGGCTGCTCATCAGGGATAAATGCACACTGTTCACCTTAACTGTTGATTTCTGTAAAGTTCCTTTAAGACAATGTCTGTTGTAAAAAGCGCTTGACTTGACTTGACATACCCACTCCCAGGAACGATCAAGATGCAGGGGACTGGCTCTAACTCCATTAAAACAAGGTGATGGACACTTGCCACACCAGAGTCCTATGTGAAATCACTTCCCTTGCATCGCTAATGGGGAGCAACTCAAAGCTATAAACCGATAATCTGAGTTGCAGAATCGGTGGAGGCCCATGGCCGACAACATTCTTCACCGAGCTGCTTTTTGCTGATCAGATTCTATCCTCCCCCCAGAGCTAGCCCGGGCGCACAGAAACCTCACTGCTAAACCCAAACCAGGGAAGAGGCAAAGAGCAGTTGTGGTCTGCTTTCATCGTTAACAGCTAAAAGATAAGAAGACATTCGTGAGGCGTGTAAAAAACGAGGTGAACTGCAGTATAAAGGGAAACCAATCAACATTTATAAAGTTTACAGCCCTTAAGTATTGGAACGGCAGGCAGTATCATGAAGTCATGGCAAAAATGTTCAATCAGGGATTTAACCAGGCTCCAGTGAGGCTTCCTATAACGATCAAATAAGGGAGCAGCGAGTAGTTTACATCTGTGGAGGAGGGCATCGGTATTCGTGTTCTCAGTGTGACGGTTCTAAATAATTTGATGTGCCTGACATTTGTGTCTCTGGAACCATGAAGCAGGAAGCGGCACAAACCTATGCTAAATGACACCTATGTTATTAGAATTATGCAAGTCTGGAGGTGTATTAATCAAATACTGAACACGGTTATCTGTTCTACCGTCCCTACTACCTTCTATAGCAGATGGGCTCTAATGTCTTTAAACTGCCTTAGAAAATGTCCTAGTTGTTGTATACCAAATTTATGACTGAATGCTCTCGCTTTTTCGCCACTTAAACGCAAAGCAGCATTTGTAAGCAGGCACATGTCTGCGTGGGCAGACCCCGAACAAGTAAACAAGCCGAAAGTGCCAAGATGCACAATATGGAAGCATATTTTGATCGTATGAGGTAACGTTAGCTGTGGATATTAAATATGGCTGAGTAAATTCCTGCAAACTGGGCCGCATGTTTGCCAGAGAAATGCCTGCGAATTGATAAACTAATAGAAGAAGGTGTACGAGTGGCTACAAAATCTAAGTTGGTAACTTATCCAGATTAGGCATCAGGGCATCATCAGTCAGCTTCTCCCATTAGGGGTCGCCACAGCGAATCATCCTTCTCATCCTCCCCCCCTGTCCTTTACATCCCTCTTTTTCACCTCAACCACCTGCATGTCTTCCTTCTTACAACATCCATAGATGTCTTCCTCCTCTCCGTCGCCTCCTATAGTAGCCTATAGTTTCTACTGGTACCCTGTAGACTGACAATACCTGTGGCGGGAGTTAACAATACTGGGGTGTCTAATTCACTCGTCCAACAACCAAAGAAAAAACCTCCCCATTGCCTTTCCCAAAGGATAAAAAAACAGATTGTTTCAATATACCACGCTTGGTTCATATATTTTTTCAAAGGTGCAAAGAACGTCAAAGCTACTTTCTTCTTTCCAATTCCCAACACCATCTGCTACACTGTCTGGCTCTCGGTGGGGAATATTTTTACTAGCCATACTGAGTAGCTAGAACAGATGCTAGTTCAGCACAAAAACTATAGCTGTAATGCTAGCACAGCATGCAGGCGCATTTTAACATTTAATTGAGGGAAAACTCAAGCACTAGCAAGATCTAAATAATTAGATGAAGTGAAAGCCACACCACGCCACATTAGATCTTAACAAAAGATTAGAAACCTTCTTTGTCACCAGACAAGGATAAACCATTTTGCTACAAAGTCACCACTAGCTAGCTAATGCTAGCTTATTTTCCATTGTTTTTTTTTTCGTTTGATGTTGACAAGACTGGCTGCTGACCTGGGGTTGATTGGCTGGGGAAGGACTGCACAGTAGGGCTGGTTGATGCTGGCAGCACAACGGCAATGCTCCCAGCAGGCAAAGGTTGTCCTCTCTTCAGCAGCTGCTTGTGCTCGTGCTGGCGGAAACGTGGCGGCACCTCTCGAGGTGGGTAGCGCTGTACTGCCGACTGCTGCTGGGTGCTGGCTGGTGCACGCTTGCCATTGGCACCACTGCTGCAGGCCGAGGTCACAGAGGGGTTGGTAGAGCTGGGGTTGGCAGGGGGAAGAGGGGCAGGACTGGGTTTGGCAGAGTCTGGCACTATGGACAAAGGTGAGAGAGAGGTTAGTGGTATTCAGGTAATAGTAAAGCACAAAGTAGCTAGTCAAACACTCCTGTAGGACTCCCACAGAAACCTTAGCAAACACCAATAAAACTATTTGCTATAGCTCTACAAACTACACAAGCATTGCCTACGCAGGTAAAGGCATACATTTCAGAGTTGCGTTTCATGGGGACTAATCTGTAAATTCCAGGTCAGATTGGTTGACTGTCCATTACGAACAGAAAAGACAGTGCTGTCAGGGTGGGAAGGATGGCGTTACGATGGCCTGTGATGCCGCATGACCAGCAGTACTTCACTTCACTTGCCTTGGAGGAAACACTTACAACCCAGCTGGTGGATATCAGGTGATTAGTTAGTGGGTAATAATTAAAAAGACCAAATAGGTGGGATTAAATAACTTCTCTAGATCACATTTTATTGTTTTTTTTTTTAATGCAAAAATTAACTAAAGCTCATGACCTGGAATCTACATTATTTTCTGTGTAGCACTAACTACTGGCTGTTTGATGGCAGTGGAGAGTGGGTGTGTATTAAACATGAGACAAAATGAACTGCCTTGAAGAATGCTTACTTTCTAGCCCAAATATTGAAGTTAATAAGAAAAAAGCTTTCTGGCACACTGGTCAAGCACGAGGCCCTTCATTTGGAATACTGTGAACTTAACGCACCACAGAAGCCGCCTCTGGTATGCTTTTGTTAAATGTTGTTGTGCGGTCCAGCTTTTATATTGGATCTATTACTGTGTACCATGTAATATAATCAACAGCTGTGCTCAATATAGAAATGCCCAGAAATAAACTTTAAAAGGTGATAACAATAACTGTTTTACAATGATTTTTAGCAAGCGTGAAGCGCTTGTGCATTTTAGATGAATCTCAGACGAGAAGGTGGTAGCTTAGTGACATTGGATTCTTTGGATCAGAAGGTCGTGAGTTCAAATCCCAGCCACACCAAGCTGCCATTCCTGTGCCCCTCGGCAAATGTCAGTCTCCCTGGATAAGGCTGTCTGTCAAAATAGTATAAATGTAAAAGCAGTAGAAATGATGATACAAGCGGTTATACAAGCACGATCTACCTGTGGACTGTCTGTCAAACGACAGATGTTTTACTAGGTTTATTGTTCGTGCCTTTTTGGAAAAATATAAAAGAAATCAAAAATTTAAAAAAATGCATTGTGAACCCATCGCAGCTATATCGAATATATACGCCACCAACACAACATACAACATGCTATTTTTGTCCGGAGGCAGCGATGCCAGCCGCTGATTAATTCCAGTTCGGTCTGCCTGCCACGAGCAGGGGGAAAGCAGTGGGGGGGAGCATCCTCCTGCACGCATCATTTATCTCTCTTTTGCACTCAACGCTTCCCCTCTTTCGCTTTCCTCAATTCTGTGTGACTAAGCTGTTCTTTTTTTCCCTGCTGGTTCTAGATTTGGACGCAGGAATTAAACAGGTCCTCAATGATCCTCTGTACGTCTACAGGATCGCTGGCTTTTACAATTTTCTACACGGTCCAAACCCAATCTTCCTACTCCGGAGGGTTCTAGAAGCTCTGATGTGCTTAGCCAATGACAACGAAGCATTGGGAAGGGGAGGAAAGAAGGAGGGAGCCAAAAATGCTCGAAGGGGAGGGAGAGAGTGTGCTAACCTCACTGGCTGTAAGAAAACACACACACACACACACACACACACACACACACACACACACACACACACACACACACACACACACACAAAACAAATCACCCCACCAACTCGGCTATTATTAGAAGCAAGTCAGTAGAAATGCTTTAATTACTCTCCACTGCTGCAGCTTATTTTTAAGCACTGTTTCTGTGATAAACCGGTTCATATCTGCAACTGCTGGCATCAAAAGACTTGGCTGGGAAGGGAAAACGTGAGGACATGAGAGCAGTAAGAATGCTGTGCTCAACACGCTACGTAAGGTCAACACTGCACACACCCCTGAAAGCACATGCACACACTAACAAGTCTCCATGGCAAAGAACAGTCAACTGCTGTTCAACACGCACACACAAAGTGTTACAGCAGATCCAAAAGCGCTTTTTATAACAAAACAACACCTCTGGTTTCAACTCATGAGCCACCATGGCTTCACATCCACACACATCCACTCATTAAGATTATTTCAAGGCTTGGGAAAACAAAAACACAACTGGACGCAAAAGTGCATGTCCATTCTTGGATCCAAATGCAAACTCTGACATTTTATCTGTTCAGAGTCTGTGCCACTAGACAAAAAACAAAAACAATGCCCCCGCCAAAAAACAAAAAACAAAAACAAACAAAAACAACGCTAAGTTTTTAATACCCCCTGCTCTATAGTATCTATTCCTTAAGTTTGAGACATGGACAGAGACCAAATAAATACGGGAAAAAAAAAAATAGTCAGGGTAAAAATATTTCCCCTAAAGGCACAGTTCCTCGCTCGAAATGAGCACCGAATTCCCAACAAATTAAGTAGCACTTCATCCGCGCTTCATGTTGAATGGTGGCCTGGGGCTACGCTGCTCCTCACAGTTCTAGTGCAAATCCCTTCATCTTAAAATTAACAGTCACATCAGACCAAAGCCACAGATAGCAACAAGGCCCGATCTGAACAGTTAGGTGGGGGCAAATTACAAAGAATGAATGATGATCTCTTGAGAAAAAATGGTCCGGATAAAGAAACACACAGCAAATGAATTCTAGCTGTTTTTTTCCGACATGGAATGAGAAAGATATTAGGGATGCAGACACATCTGAGCACCAGTGCACCGGTGTGAAACATCTGCTCCATGCGTGCAGTGTCTACAACACAGTGTGTATGTGAGAGAACATGTTCCTTGGGGTGCCACTTAACCTGACAACCTTCTAAAGCCTTGTGCATCCCTCGGTCCCACGATATTCGCGTTGCTATAGCGATGCACACAACCCCCCCCCCCCCCCCCCCCTTTTTTTTTTTTTTTTTTTTTTTTTTTCTTCAGTGAACAGACCTGGCATAGATCTTCAGAGCAGATCATCTGCCACTGAATTCGAAGGCAAACACTTTCTGCTCGTTTTTCTTTCTATAACGCCGAAACGCAGGCTAAAACAGTGGATCGAAACAGAAAGGCATCAGTAAAATAATGCATGATTTCTACAGTACTGCAAATACAAAGATATCGCCGGCCTTGAGTGTTCTGGTTGATGTAATGAAAGTTTGTTTTGTTTTGTTGATAAAAAGATATAAAGAAATAAGTGTCCTGTGATGGGTAGGGAGTTCATTTAGAATGGCATGGATAACACAAATCAAATATAATTCTGAAGAAGAGATTGATAATTAATCGGCACCATATAGATAGTTTTTCCGGTCCGCTGTCTAGAGGCGAATCGCTGATTCCACGTGCTGTTTGTTGTGCGGAGAGAGCTACATTAGATTTCTTTTTAATTTATCAATTATAGAATTTATTTATTAATAAACATTCATATTTATTTCCTTTAGCACATTTGTATGATTCAGTACTGGTTTTTACATTTGTTTTTTGTAATAAAGTTCAGTACTATTTTGCATGGAGTGTACATTTTTTTTTTATCCAGTATCCATTTTAAAAACAGTCAGTTAACTAATTGGTTATCGGCAAGTACGATCCAACCTAGCTATAGGTATCGCTGAAATCCACTGGTCGACTTCTTTTCTTCAGTACTAGGGTGGTGGTGGTGGGGAAACATTATATAAATGTTGCTTTGTCACTCTTTCTAAAGTGGCCTTGCAGGGGTCTGGGAAAAATGTGATGAAAATGCCAAAGGAACTTCAGGTTACATTACATTTTAATAATATATCCTATATATAGGACAAGTAAGAATATATTTCCTGTAAAAATGTATAAACCCCATGTTCAGATAAACAATGACGAGAAAGTCCCGGAGTGCTTTAAAATGTATTCCAAAACTGAAAGACTTTCCAAACCTGTTTTTATGACTCGTCGTTATCGCCATCATAAAGCGCATGAGTACGGACGATTCCTTTCCTTCCACACAGCCCTTATATTGTTTGTCTTTTAACCTCAGAGGGCCGAGCCGAGTTCAAGGATCTTAATTAGCCAAGCTTAAATACGCAGCTGTATTTAAAGCCTGTTTTCTCTAAAACATGCAAATGAGTCACAGAGCGAGAGAGAGAGAGAGAGAGAGAGAGAGAGAGAGAGAGAGAGAGAGAGAGAGAGAGAGAGTAAATAGATGAAAGAGGAGATGAAAAAGCTCTGAGCTGCATTACGCTGGGTACAGCTTGAAACAAGAAGCCGGAGTGAGAAGGGACGAGCCTCGTGGGACGGCTCCAAGATATTTTCACTGCAGTCGTGTGCAATTAACGCGATACCGTGCCGTGCGACTGCATCATTCTCCTGTACTCTTCTCCTAATCAGATAACACTTCCAAAAATCCTGCAGTAATAAATTGGACTGAGGGCATGTTCTAAACCAGTATCAGTTCTACAGTAACTCGCATAGAGACTTGTGTGGCCCAAAAACAATTTGAAAATACAAGTAGAATTGTTAATTTAGACATTTGGGGACATTTTTGGAATGAGTGTCTAGTTTTATTTTAAAGCCCAAGAACTTTAGGGGTATATTGGGTTCATGACAGCTACAATCATTTTACTTGTTAACTTCAAAAGCAAGACTAGCAAGTGAATGACTGGTTAGAGTGCAATCAAATTGTATTTGTATAGCGCTATTATGGCCATTTTCATGGTCTATTTTACAATAGACATTGTCCCAATGCAGCTTTCCTTTTTTTTTTTGCAGCTTTAAGATAAAGTGGTTCACGGTTGACCGACAGTCGATTAACCCTGACGATTTTTGCCTTTTTTTTATTGATCGGCATCGGCCGATTGTGCTGCAAATTAGGCTGATTATAAGGCAGGCACTTCTGACACACCACACTGTGTGTGTGTGTGTCAGAACACGTGTGTGTATGTTCTGTACTAACGTGGATAACTTTCCCATACCAACAGATGGCAGTCATCTGTGTTCCACATCCAAACAAGAAAACCGGAAGAGCTAGAACTGTAAATATATAAAGCAAGCAGCATTTACACTTGCCGCGATAATTACTGCCG
This sequence comes from Silurus asotus, assembly GCA_024362625.1. Lineage (NCBI taxonomy): Eukaryota > Metazoa > Chordata > Actinopteri > Siluriformes > Siluridae > Silurus > Silurus asotus. The sequence continues at coordinate 709,691 of MU541276.1, read as the reverse complement.
AAATTATGTAGTTCCTCTTTAATCGTGTATGTTAAGGTGAAAAAACAAGAGCAAGAATGACAACAATCCTCTGCAGTTTTTTCTTTCTCCTGTGCTAATTCGCTAAGCCAAATCGGTTTAAAAAAGACTAATCGAAGTTCTCTTTCCGGCCGACGAGCACCGCCGCTGTTTAAAATGCAGAATGTCACAAAAACAGCTGATGTCCAACTCAAGCCAGCGATGAGGGAAAGAAAAATTTCCCAGACCGGCACTCAAAAGTCACTTCACATTCACTGATGGCCCACCGTCAGCTTGGCTTTAAGTTCTTCATTCGTTTTTAGTTCAGCCTTATATATTTCATTGGTTAAATATGATACTGCTCTTGAAGAGAGAATAAGAATAACATTTGGAGAGAGAATGAGAGTTTTTGGAATTGTATTGTTAGCGAGCCTTTAACCAGCTGTAGTTTAGGGTATAGGCAGGCTTGGAGACAAAACCTGCTAAGAAGTGCACTGATTGAAGAGGCTTGTGCCGTTCAATAAATGTTTAATCAAAAACAATTTCTGTATCACGTCATTAAGTATTAGATTTTATATGCTGAAGGGGGGAAACGTATCCTCCCCAAAAAATCAGCATAAAATATCGGCCTTTGGCTGCTGTGATTTCTAAATAATTTATTAAGTGAATTGAATGAATTTATGTTGTGGTGACAAGTTTATTCCTTAGAAGCTTAACAATAGGGAGCTGAGAAAGAAACCTGAGTGAAACTGAATTTAAAAAGGCACCCATCCTCATCCTAAACAGTCATCGGCGTTCTGCACAGTGGTTCTAAAAAGCAGATCTGTTCATGTAAACTGCAGCCCTAAGCCATTGTAGTAGATATTAATTACAGTCCAAATTCTTCCTAGTTCTTGAGTTGCTCATATAGGTTATTTATCTGAAACCATCCTCAGCTGCAGTGTTCTCCAATTTAAAAGAACTTCCACCCAGAGGCAGAGCGTCAGGATGAAACCGGTGAATCCGAAGAGAAGAAAGGGACAGGAACATTGCGTCAACCGTTAGCATTTGGCATATACACAACCAGCAACCTAAAATGCCATCATTTATAATTCATTGACTTACTATTAAGCCTTCTAGACTTGTACAGAATAACTTCACATCAAGACTAGACTCGCTCAGGCAGGTGTGCTTCTGAGCGACATTCGACCTCTTCAACTGATCCTGAATGCAGCTGCACGGCTTGTTTTCAGCCTTTCTAAGCTCTACTACACCAGCTTATTGCTACATTCCCTCCACTGGCTTCCTGCAGCTGCTATGTCAGATTTACATCACTGATGCCTTCCTACAAAGCCAAACCCCTGGACCAGCATTCGACTCCCTCCCAGCTGTCATCTCAACCACTGCTCCAATGTAAAAAAATGGTGCTTTATACCCCACACACATGTACATTACAGTACTGTGAAATTCTTCCTTCACATACCCCAGCAATGTTAGGAGCCGTAGTCAGAGCGCAGATTCAGCCATGATACAGAGCCCCTGCAGCACTCAGAGTTAAGGGCCTTGTTTAGGAGCCCCAAGAGTGGCAACTTGGCGATACCGGGGTTTGAACCCAGACCTGACGATCAGAGCCTGAACCACTGAGCTACTAATTTACCCAAGAACTGCCAGACATGTCGCTGTAGGTTTTATACTAAAGCGTAAAATCTTACTCCATTATATAAAGACGCAAATAATTAATGGCACAATACATGTGAACACCATCATCTTAAATATCCATGGCATGTATTATCAGGCCCTAAAATGGACTAATTCTTGGAATTCATTGGCGTCAATTATTCTGAAGTGACAGAAAGTGCTGACAGAAAGAACCGGCCCTTACTAAGGCAGACAAATCAATCCTGCATGATTGTGCTGCAATTATCAACATTCAACAAACACTTAAAAGTAATTAACTGAGCAGGAAATGCAATTTGCTCGGGCGGAAAAAATTACCATATAGTAATTAGCGTATGGGGTGTCATCTTTTTACGGCGCGTTTAAACGTGCTATAAAACACGTAGATCACAGCCTAAAGACAATACGGCACAATGTACACTAGTCTTGTAGCAAACAGAGCCTTAAAATATCATAGCAATAAGCGGATTATGCATACACTAATGCTATATTCAAACCATACAGTGCCGGATTTTTTTTTTATTTATTATTGCATATTTCTCACATTACATGAGCAAATATTTAACAAAAATAACCAGAGTAGGGTTTTTTTTATGATTATTTCATTTATTAAGGGAAAATTGTTGTCGAAATCTGCCTGGCCCAATGTAAAAAGGTAATTTCACACAAATAAAAAGTAATTCAGGACCTTGCCATAATTCTACGCTCTGCCAAAAAAATCCTAAAGGACAATGTCCAGCCATCAGTTCATGTCCTCAAGCTCAAGCTCACTTGGGTTATGCAGCAGGACAATGATCGGAAACACACCAGCAAGTCCACTTCTGAATGGCTCACAAAAAAAATAAAAAAAAAGATTTGGAGTGGCCTAGTCACCTAAATTTCTTTAAGATGCTGTGGCATGACCTTAAATCGCTTGAGTCAAGTTGTCACAATAAGGTTTAGGGGGCAATTACATTTTCACATAGGGCAAGGCATGTCTGGACAGCTTTTTTTGCTTAATAAATAAAATCATCAAATAAACCTGCATTTTGAATTTACTCTGGTTACCTTTGTGTTATATTAAAATGAGCTTGATGATCTGAATCAATCACTCGATTGAATTGAGCGTGACGACATGTAGAAAAAAATAATCTGTAAGAAGCTAAATACTTTTTCACAGCACTGTATGCAGTTCTTCCCTGAACTGTTAGCACAAAATTGAAGGCACACAATTTGTACAGGATTTCTATGGATGCGGTAGCATGAAATATTCCCTTCACTTGAACTAGGAGACCCAAACCAGTTCCAGCATGATAATCCCTCTTTGCACAAAGCCAGCTCCATGAAGATATTTTGGAGTGGAAGATTTCGAAAAGGCCTGCTGTAGTTACTGTAATGTGTAGTAGCGAAGATATAAAAAAAAAAAAACACGTGGCGTGCTGTGAGTCTCTTTCAGTTTGGCTTAGAAATAAACGAAGGGCTGCCAAAAGGGACGCAGTTTGCATGCGTTGCCTCGGTCATCTCTAAAATAGAAATGGTAAAAATGGAGCACCGACTGAAAGAGGCTGGTAGTTATGTGGTCATTGCAGCCACTTCAGCATTCAATACAGTTCCAACGCGCTCGTCACACCTACACACACAATGTGCAAAACGCAAAAACCTTTAAAAAGATTGCACATATTGAACTGCCGTTCTCAAAACGAAGAAGGTTTAAGAGTTCAAAAAAAGAGGTGGAGAGAGAGCCAAAGGGTGAGAGAGTGCAAGCATGGAGGAGATAATGGAAATCTTTTTTTTTTTTTTTTTGAGGAGAAACGGGAGGTCCCTTGTGTAGCGTACCTGCCAAAACCCAAAGAGCAAAAAAATAAAAAGAGAGAGAGAGAGGAGACAGGAAAGAAAAGTGTGTTCTCACTCTTTCACACCGCTCCGTCCTTACAAATCTTCTCTGCCAGCATTCACAGGACAACAATCACCTACAGACCGTCTCTGTCAGCCATGTCAGGGTTTTTCCTCGTTCCCCCAACACGACCTTCACTGGCTTCTGACTTCCTACCGCACTTTATTTTCTCTATGGCTGTGCAACAATAAGAGAAAGAAAACAACTCGGGTCCATTATGTCAATGGAAATGGAAATACTTCTCGTCACCAATTTAAGTGCCAGAGAAGATCCCTTAGCATGGGCTCAATCTTTCATATACTCAACCTTGCTGTGACCTTGGAAACTGGAAGTTTCCAAAATCAAATCAGTTAATTCGCTGGTTGCATTATAAAACAGGTATATAAATCCTACAAAATAAGTTTGAAGATTATAACAAAAATGTCCTAAAATATTAAACACTTGACTCTTTACTAGGTTTTTTCTCATTCTATTATGCTTCAGGTCCCCCATTAAAGTAAGATTTGTAAATGACTCAAATCAAATAAACGCCCGGTCTCACTTTTGAACATTGTATTTTATATTTTTCCATAAAAAACAGTATCTTGGCTATCCCTGGCCTTCTACGCAACCAGTTCCAGTACTGCACACATAAGCGGAGAAGAATATTACTAAATTCTTTTAAATTGTTTAGTGTGTACTGGTAGAAAGTAGTTTCCCCACACACTATCCAAGCAAAACCAAGTTAGATATAAAGCTCTTGTGTGACTTCCGGCTGTTCCGGCCACAGAAAACGGACAGATGCAAAACAAAGTTAAATCAGATTAGACCTCATTAGTTGAACTGTGCCAATTCCCCAGATGTATCCCCACACCGAGTCTCTGGGAATTCTTCGAAAGGACACGTAATGCCAACGAAGACAGACGCGGACAGAAATAAGAGAGCTATTGCTTCACGAAGCCTTAATTAGTACAGACCAAAGGCAACCGAGGGTTCAGCCATGACCACAGGCCCACACGCAAAACACCATTAGCGACAAAAATGCACACAGGCACAAGCTTCCCCTTGTGGACAGTCTAGTGTTGGAGGCTTCCAGCTTTAGCAGATGCTCTAATGAGATTTATGAGCGGCTACTTCTCACGTGTCATAAACCCTATTCCATCTGCCCAGGAACAGATCCTGGGGCGGGCTCAGCGAGGTTTTAATGCCACATATTTCTATTTGTGTTATAAAGTGCATAGTGTCCTGGTGGAACCCAGTTTCAGCCTTCACTATAGTAAAAGACATTTTGCCGTGACCAAAGCTAAAAGTCCTTAAAAAGTGCTTACAGTTCATGGCCACACAGTATGTTTAAAAATGCCTCATCTCTTCTGTTAATAGAGCCGAAACACTGGCACATGTTCAGTCCAACTGTGCGAGTATACACACAATGAACGAATTCTATTACAATAATCCTAAACTAAAACGTTAAACAGCGATAGAAGAGCAATGATTTATAATAGTCTGCCTACATGCCGTCTCACAGACTTCAATAGGGACGTTTTTATAAAAGAAACTAGTGCACCCTAAGTGATAACAGTAGCAAAATTAAGTGCACCGTAAGTGATATGTATGGTCCTGTCAAGCAGATAAAAACATGATGATGAATAGGACATGTGGCTTTGCATGGTTGCACGATGTACAGCTGTTATTACTGAGGGTGCACTCACTTTTGTTGCCAGCTATTTAGACAATAATGGCTGTAGGTTGAATTATTTTTAGAGGACAGTAAATCTGTGCTGCTATACAAGCTGCACATTGACTACTCTAAAATATAGCCGAATTTCATTTCTATAGTATTGTCCCTTAAAACATATTTAAAAAAAGGCTGCTGATATGTGAGGGGTGTACTCACTTATGTAAATTAGTGTGTTAGTTAAAAAAATTATAATAATTAATTTGATGGGGCAAAATTGTAATATATGGTGAAGCTCTCTGTAAGACTTTTATTTTACTGTTATAGAAGGAGTCTTCAGTGTCAGTGCTTTGTAATAAGTGGTAAGTTTACTGACATTTATAAGTCTTATGGACAGACTCTGAAACGACTCCACTGGTTGAATGCTGGACTTTGATTGGTCAGATAATGTGCATTACTTCTGTATAAAAGCACAGCCTGGAAACTTGTCTCAGCCAGTAGTAGTTGCACTGATTTTAAATCCAGCATATAAGGCAATGTTCATAAATGGCAAAAAAACATTACAGAGGCACAAGACTTGATTGTTAATATAGATCAAATAAAATAAAAGACTGAAATGAAACAGAACGAAGAAGAACACAACAGTTTACCTTTGTGTACTATTTACATCCGCACAGAAACGATATCTACTCTTTGAGATTAGAAAATCTCTGAATCAGCTGTACCTATCTGATCAGTTGAATTACAACATGCCCTCTCACATTTACATTTTACATCGATGCCATATAGCAGAAGCCCTTATTAAGTGTGACTTACATTTATCTCATTCATACACCTAAAGCAGCTATGGGGTTAAGGGCTTTGCTCAGGGGCCCAGGAGTGGCAGCTGGGTGTGGCAGCTGGGTGTGGCTGGGATTTGAACTCACAATATTCGGATCCAAAGTCCAATGCCTTAACCACAAAGTTCCCCATAAGAACATGTTCTCACATTCGCTTGGCTATAGTTTCTAGGGCTATGTGATGTCTACATTCTCTTCCTGAAAGAGAGAAGTTAAGGAATGAAATTGTGGTGGTGGTATTCAGGGAGGAAGACGATGGATCTGATGCCTGGGTAACACCGCTGTAAGCAAGCTCGAAAACATCTCGCATACAAATCAGAAATGGGATGCAGAAGGGAATGGTTTTACAAATTAGAGCAATAACGAAGTTGAATCCATCGCAATTATTTTAAGAAGAATAAAAACATATTTAAAAAAAAAACCCTCCAATTTACAATAAATACATGAAAAAAGGTATAAAGAGCTGACCTTTGGTATCCTGTTCAGCAGCCTATAAAAAAAAGACCAGATATGGATTAGGAGAATGGCCTTCAAATCCAATTTATTTACATTGTGTGACAAAAAAAAAATAATTTACATTTTGCTGGGATTTTAATGAACTTTTGATCAGAAGTCCAACACCTTAACCTCTGGGCTACCACTCCATGACCATAAGATTGCTTTTCAAACATTCCATCCCACTCGGCTTTAGTGTTTTTTTTTTATCAATATTATTGATTATTACTTTACGTATGTATGAGATGCTATTTAAATGCAATTATCCCTCAGCTGCTTGAATGCTGGACTGGTCCAGAAGATGCACATTCGTTTTGTATACCAGTTTGGTTCGGAGACTTGTTTTGACTACAAAACGAGCAATAAATGAGAATGAATGCACTTGAGCTAAAAGATTTCTATAGTAACATCTAGTAGTAGATGGTCCAAATAAGCTAAGAGCAATAATAACCTCCAGTTCTTCATTAACACATCTGCATAGAATCTCAAGGCTTCTTCCCCATGCCATTTCAGCTAATTTCTCCATGTCTTCTTAAAAGCGCTCTACAAATAAAAATTAATTAAGCTGAATTGAATTGACGTGTGTTATTCCTTACTGAATGCATATTAAACCCAATTAGTCACATATTAAGCATTACTTGTCAATGCACGTGCTGGATTTTTGCTTACATCGTTCATAATAAACAATAAGTACAAGTGTTTATGGTATGTTCATCATTAACTAAAGGATATATGGAACTACCTTACTAATGACTGTACACGAAGGCGCAAAGCTCAAGTGGCCTTCAGCAAGGCGAACTTGGACATAATGCACGTTTCCATGGTGCTGAATAACTTCAGCGTGAGCGGAACATGTTCGCAGGCTGTTTGTGCTTAAACACTCTCTAATGTATCATGCCTCATTTCAAACACAGCAAAACTTTCAGGAATGTTCAACAGGAGCAGCACTGCTGAGACGGCATGTTCTACACTACAGTAATTTAAAAAAGAAAAAGAAAGAAAAAAAAAGACGTTGTGACAACATCAATTTGTTACTAAGATAGTTGTATACAGTGTCATTTAAATTAGCTTTTTGTTTTTAAATAATAAAAACACTGACTAAAATTTCTTTTTATTATTTGCACATTTAGCACCATGTAGGTGACCGTGTACCAATTTTAATATTATTATTATTTTTTTCCCTCACCTAAGTTTGGAGGATGTTAAGACTACGACGATCCCAAAAACCCGATTGGGTTTAATCTCTACGCATTGGAACCCCCACCTCACACCTTTACACCCAACTGAGAATTAAGCCTACATGGTTCACCTCTTTTGGGTATGTAACATGGACCAACTGAAAAGATGGCGGCTGGAAATCCCCCGCCAGCATACGAGGCGAGAGGATGTAGGCGGTGCTAAATAAACATGTTTTGCTCGAATCCCACGTTGAAGAAAAAGATAAAAAAAGCAAGAATGAATAAAGAAAAGAACACGATATAGACCTCACCTTTTTCTGAGCAGCTTCCTTTTTCTTCTTTTCGTCTTGCCTTTTCTTTTTCTTTTCTTCCATCAAATGAATCTCTTCCTGTGGTTCTTGCCTTGTCTCCCAACTGCGGAAAAAAAACAGGCAGAAGATGCAAATGTTGACTGTAGTCGCTCACATACATCGTTAACCCGCTTTCAGCACCATCTAAGCGCCGAGTACACACTTGGAGCAAATCCAACAGAAAAAACAACATGAAAACCCGCATTCTATACAATTGTGTTCCTCCAACTACGTGCTACCAGTTCGGAATAGGTCCAAATATGGCTGGAAAAGTCAGGTGTCCCAATGCTTTTACCATGTCAGACATTCATTTGAAATAATGATAGTAGGTGAGCAGGTAATGGAGTAGATAGGTGAATTACACAAATCTCTAATCTCAGCTTCGTTCTACACAGGCTTAACATAATCTCACCATTAAACAGATTAGAAATCTTAAATCTTGTAGAATTTGTTTCACCCCGAACCAGAGGCAGAACTTGAAAAAAATGGGGAGGGGGGGATTTTTCCATAATAAAAAGGACCTTGAAAACAAACTTGACTGTTCATAAGTACACCAGGACATATTTCTGGCTCCAAAGATCAGTCAAAAAGCAAAATGTAAATAAAATTGAATCATGTTCTCATTTTTAGCACTGAAACAGTTTTCATACAGCTTTTATCAATGTTTTGATGCACATCGCTGAATGAGGCAACAATATTTGAACCATTTTGCTTTGAAGCACTTACTGCATCCTGTCTGTATGTTCTATTGTTATTAAAAGGCACTGAAGTCAATGTTCCTATACACCTCATTAATTTAATTATTTGTATAGGGCTTTTAAAAAATAGACATTGTCCCAAAGCAGCTTTACAGAGATAACGAGATTGTAAAGTGAGAATGTATACGTTTAGTGCCTATAAGTTTGTTCATTATAAGTTTATCTCTTATGAGTGAGGCAGTGGGAAACCTTCCTGAAGAACCAGACTTAAAAGAAAAACCCATCCTCATCTTGAAGGCACCGAATTTCCATTCATTATAGTTCATTAGAAATCTAGATAAGATAAACTGATAAGATAAAAAAAACTCCATAAAAAACATTCACATGCAAAAAATTAATATTAAATAAAAAAAAATTAATAAAAAAGACATTAATTGTTGTGTTCAATTATATTTTTAAAACTAAATCCATTTCACACTGTTTAAAATGAAAATGTCCAAAATCACTATACAGACTAAATTATTGGGACACCTGACTTTTCAAGTCACATGTGGTTCTTCTATCAAATGTTATCACCAAGTTTCTAAGTACACCATTTAATAGATGTGAAAGCATGACATTTTTCCTTTCCTTAACTAGGAGACCCAAACCTGTTCCAGCATAACAATAAAAGAAAAAAAGTGCTTTTTACTCGTCACATGTACTTTTTCTACAGCACAGTCAAATTCTTTCTTCACATATCCCAGCGGTGTTAGGAAGCTGGGGTCAGAGCACAGGGTCAGCCATTATACAGCACCCCTGGAGTGGGCAAGCTTGGCGATACAGGGGCTTTCTGATCAGCAACCCAGAGCCGTAAACACCGAGCTACCGCCTCTCTTAGCCCTGTGCACATAGTCAGCTCCATGAATGCTCCATGCTGGCCTGCCCATCTCACCTACATCATTACTTGACATTACTAACATGTTTCTGCAGCTGAACGAGCGCAAATTTCCATAAGCACACTATAAAATCTAGTGGAACATCTTCCCAAAAGAGTAAAATTCATTATAACAAAAAATGGGCACTAAATGTGGAATAGGACGTTCAAAAAGAATACACCTGACATAACTGTTGGCCACAGAATGTGTATATAAGGTAGTACCTTAGAAACTATTAGTGAAAATGTAACAGGAAAGGAGTAGTGTTTAAATTTCTTCAGAAAAATTATTGTAAAAATGTTGCTCAAAATTTCTGATTCATCTGGTGGGAAGCAGTCAAATACTGTACAAGCAACCAGCTGCTCAGTCGCCTTCACTGACAGGAAGGGAGTGGTCACTTATTTACGGTACAGATTGGAGTACCGTTACTCCACAGTGGAGTTGGAGGTGAACAAGAGCCTGACCATCACAGCTGTGCGTCCACTCTTTTATAACGATGCAGCTGTCTCAGCACTCAGTAACACAAAAGCTTCAGCACATTTCAGAGAACAGCTTTCTCTCTGGCTCTTCTCGTTTAGCCCGTCTAGCTAATCAGTCACTCAGGTAAACACCGAGTATATTGGCTAGACAGGTCAGGTGTCTTGCACCTTTTTTGTGTAGCTTTCTCTGGGCTAGCAAGTAGCAAATGATCTCAGTAACCAAGTAATCTCTCATTACTGGACAACACAATGAATTCATAGATACACAAGTGGCTGAAAACCCTGTTCTTAAATAAAATCAGTAAATGACTGCTTGACCTTTTGATTGAGCAGTGCAAGTTTCATCTCATTTTCCCCCTATGTGTTTAACGCTCAAGGAAGAACATGCAGCTCTTGATTGCGTTACAGCAGGAGGTCACTTTATATTCACATTAAATAGGCTTTCACAATTAAATAACTACAGAAGGTAATATCCTGATTTGATTCGTGTGGAAGCTCATAGCACTGGTGCCCTGGTTGTCCAGAATTAGTCTGCAAGTGTAATGGTACTTCCAGAAGCCACAATCAGCACTAAGGACTGATTAAAAGCAAAGCTACTTTTTACTTTACACTATTTTCCTATTTTCCATTCAGCTGGGATATAAAACAGCACTGCAAACAAGGGTGGTAAGAAGAGAGAATATGAAGAGCATGGTGCAACGCACAAGATGGAGGAGATGGAAAGGGATGGTGGTGGTAGTGGGTGGGGGAGGTGGATTCTCTCTGGGCACAAAGCCAAAAATGCCAGCGCTACAACACAAACAAGAGTGCAGCTAACCCCGGGGAGCGCAGTGACTAGCAACGGCGGTGATCTGAAAAATAAATGGTCTGAGAGGCACATCGTGTAGATTTCCATGTCATTTCTGAAGAGCAAGCTGACGCACCATCCAACCTCAGGGAACCCAAATCCTCTCTCTCACATGTGAAAATGAACAAAGGCAGAGGACAGGCCAGTGCCAAGAGTGAAAGTAAAACAGCTGTGTGGTCAAGTAAGGACAGCCTGAACTGACTTTTTTTTTTTTAATACAGCTGATTTTAAAGCTTTTTTTGTGTGGAGAAGAACCACTGTAGAACAATCAACAGGACTGTTTTACTGTACGTTTTATGTTGACTGAATGACAGCTGTTTGCGGCCCTGCTGACTTTAATTTTCAAGTAGCCGCTAATAAAAGCCCTTTCACAAGCTTTTACCAATTTACTGCCTTCAAACAGCACAAAAACATCCTTTGCACAGGGCTCAGGAGTTCCACTCATTGCTCACAGGGAGTTTAATGGCTGAACTAATAAAAACATGTAGCATGAAACTCCTAGGAGGCCATTTAGCTACAATTAGGCTTCAGCTTAGACGTGACTGTGGGTTAGACAACAAGGCGCTTAAATCAAAAGCAAATGAGAAACCACTCAGGAAATTCATATAATGGTCTGGCCGATGACGTTCAATTATAAACAATGCACAAAACAACCCAAAAAAGGCAGGTCTTTGAGCTTGGCAAATATGGCCAAAGTTTGTGGATATGATCACACCCATATGTACTTGTTGAACATCCCATTCCAGATGCTGTCCCTTTTTTGATGTTATAATGTCTTTCACTCCTCTGAGAGTTTTCCAATAGATTTTGGAGGGATTTGTGCTCATTCGGTTACGATACAGAGATCACGTACTGATGTAGAGTGAGGAGATCTGGGGTGCAGTCTGTAATCCGGTTTATCCCAATGGTCTTCAATATGCTGAAAGGAAACTGTACAGTTCTAAATTTGCAGCTAGTGTTTGAGGTAAAGTCACATACAGATATGATAGTCAGGCATTTATAACATTTGGCCATACTGTGTACCCAAGTGTTGCAAAAACAGTGGTAGACACAATCATAAGCAAGACCAATGGGTAAGTGTTGAAAAGTCAGGTCACATGTCAGATGATTCTATTGCACTGAAATCTAACTAACCAGGCGAAAAAAGTGTTAGCTAATGTGACTGCATCGTCATGATGTACAAAGTATCAAACAAAAAAAGAAACATTATTTAAAACATTTTTTTTATACGTAGTTATACTTGATGTTTTATATTTTTATTTATTTTATTTTTCATACTCTATTTCTATTTACATGTTGGACAATGGTCAAAAGCATGTCACTACATTGTACTCTATATGAATGTGTCTGTAAGGAAATTTTGATTTGAAAAACTCTCATACTCTCCTGGTAACATTTTTAGGGTCTCGTTTAGGCTATTACCTTAAATACCTTATCGGTGACTTGCAGTGACTTCCTCACATCATAAGTAAAAATATTACATTAGACTGTCTAGCTTCTATACTGTACTGGGTGCATTGTGTTAGCAGAAGAGTTACATGACTGCTTCGCATTGAATACTTTTTTTTTTGTGTGTGTGTAAAGAATCAGTTCTACCTTCAGTATGATCACATGCATGAAAATCAGAATCAGTTCATACCTTCAGTATGATCGCATGCATGAAAATCAGAATCAGTTTATACCTTCAGTATGATCGCATGAATAAAAAGCTCAACACCAATGCTTTCCTATTAACATTTATCCATACTAGCTAAGTGTCTTTCCAACCAGCAGTGCTGAAAAATTGATCACCAATAAGGTAATAACAGTTATACGTTGTGAAGATCTGCAATTATAAATGCGTTTTGTTACCTCAGGGAATCGGCTCCTTTGTGTTGAAACTCACAGCACAGTCCTTGTTGTTAGTTCGAAAGGTTATTTATAAAAATTTTCACTTTTTTAAACAAGAGACTAGTGTTAAACATATGGAAGTACACGCTTACGCTAAGTGGCATGAAGTGGGAATTGAAATACATGTCAATTATTCATGACAGCTAGCTTTTCTAGAGAGCGTTAAACAGCAGATTGATCGTCAATATGTTATATATATATTTTTTGTCCTCAATTAACCTTTAACTGAGATGTTTCACACCAGCATGTTTGTACTGGTGTGTTGTGGTGGTGTACCAGGCACGTTTGCTACAGAATACACTCAACTTCGGGCTGTTTTCATGTGGTTTTTCCATCCGTCTTGATTTATTTTTTTTCTCCATGTATGAGGGTGAGTCAACCACCAAATATTTTTCAAAAAAATTAAAACACTTTCACTTTTGTCTTTCACTTATAATGCAAAATAGTTATTTAAGGG
>MU541276.1:665355-696331 GCA_024362625.1 Silurus asotus | reverse complement strand
GGGGGGTTCATTTGCCTCAACCTCACATTTACCTTAACTACAGTAAAACCGATCAGCTTTCCAAACAGCATTAGATTTCTTGAACCCACTCATTGGCAACAAGGAGGGTCTTTGAACATTCCAGACATTCAGATTATTTATTTTTTTATTGTACTACTGCACTGTAGAGCTGTAAAGACTTTACTTCCTGACATGATTTACAATGCAGGTAAAACCTGAAGGACACAAAGGATAAAGTGAAAACGATGTTCTGAATGAAACACGTTTTGTTTCACGGTCATGAAGGTGAAATGTTAACTTTACTGAATATAAAAATGAAAAAGTGTTTTTTTTTCCTCAGAAGGTTAATGGATTCCGGACACTGTCTCTAAAATGTAAGGGTTGATTTAACACATCTCACTACTCAGTGGTGCATCTGGTTGGATTCTACTAGTAAGACTTTTGTTTTGGAGTTGTGTCAAGACTTCAGGCAGACTTTTTATTCTTCCCTTCTGTTTCCAACACAATGGTTTAGCACCATCCATGAAAATTTCGACGTGATTTCCATATGCTAAACAATTCGCATAGTCAACAACGGGATTTGATGGCATGTCTTGAATGGTACACCGGAAATAAAAAAAAAAATCTATTTGTGTTGCTTGACCAGTATGTTGAGCTAAAATACACAGGAATCCTTTTTAAGCCAACAGAAATGTGATCGCAAACTGAGTTGCATGTTCAGCTTTATGTTCTAGCGAATATATTGATATATATCGGCATTAGAGATTTTGAACATTACTTCTAATCCACACAGAAAAATGACACAACAGAGCAACAGACTGAACGGAGAAAAAAGAAAAGAATGTTATTATCCATTATCGAGGTGTTACACAGAGCTACAATACAGAGAACAAAAGCTCGCTCCTTGGCAGAAAACCATTCAAGTCATCGAGTGGCGTCATCAGCAGCTCGGTAATCAAATTCCCGTATTTAAATGTCAAGACTGTCACAACGCATTTACGGAAGCTAATGCAAGCTTACATTTATTACTGGGACAATAATGAAATTTAAACAAAATAATCAGCATTTTTTTAATACGTATATTATTCTAAACAGTATGCATAGCAATTATGCCTATTCATAAACCGGAAACGTGCAGCGTTGGAGCTGCCCAGTGTGTTGCATTTGGTTTGTGTGTTGGTCTTTTTGAGAACATGATCGGCCACACACGCTGAAAAGCAACTGTGTGAACAACTTTTTTTTTTTTTTTATGCAAACAAAAGGTCACATATATATATATATATGTTTTCTTTATTTTCATGACTATGAAAATTGTAGAGTCACACTGAAGGCATCAAGGGCTATTTGACCAAGAAGAAGAGTGATGGGATTCTGCGCCAGATGACCTGGCCTCCACAGTCACCGGACCTGAACCCAATCGAGATGGCTTAGGGGGTGAGCTGGACCGCAGAGTGAAGGCAAAAGGGCCAACAAGTGCCAAGCATCTCTCGGGGAACTCCTTCAAGACTGTTGGAAGACCATTTCAGGTGACTACCTCTTGAAGCTCATCAAGAGTAGTTTCACACTTTTTTGTTATGTATATAATTCCACATGTATTTATTCATAGTTTTGATGCCTTCAGTGTGAATCTACAATTTTCATAGTCATGAAAATAAAGAAAACTCTTTAAATGAGAAGGTGTGTCCAAACTTTTGGTCTGTACTGTATGTATGTATGTATGTGTATGTATGTATATATATATTTTTTTATATTTATTTTATTTTATTTGTGTGTGTGTGTAAAAATTATTGAACAATGAAAATGTCAGTAAACGTAAAAGTAAACTTCAGATGTATAGATAAAAGTATTGGGACACCCTACTTTTACCAGACAGTTGGAGACAATTCTATAGAATGTCTTTATTTGACGATATTTGTAAATGCATAATAATATTATAATACTACATTATTTATAATACAATCATTAAATAACAGTAAATATACATATATATTTTATTGTGTTGATGTCCTTGTTAATACAGTGTAAAGTCAAAAACTAATTTTGCAAAAACAAAAAACAAAAATGTATCCCTCACTAATCAAATAACAACTAATAACAACTGATCACTACATAGTTCATACATAGTGTTGAAATCAACATAATAAAAAAAAAACTGTATAAACGATGTATTTGGCTGCGTATTGTGCATACCCTCAGATTTCCCTGTCTAAATTAACCACCCCAAAGATGTCTAAAGATGAGTCTGCAAGTGACTGTCCTTCCCAGCTGGCCTTGCATTGGCAGCAACGCTTTTTTTTCTCTTCTTCTTCTTTTTAAAACAGCAACATTCAGATGCATGAAGCCGAACACTGTTGCACATGGCCACAACAATGCCATTAAGGCTGTGTAAGAGCATGCACTGAAAGCGTGTTGTATGGTAATCTGAGCATTATGTGGCCTCTTTTTGTCCGATTCTCCCAATAGCCTCTTTCACTGCCAGAGAATACATGGCTTCTTTAATACGCCTGCATGCTGACAGGGGGCCCGGGTACTGCGAGGGGGCCGAATTTGCTCTCCAAATTTAGCAACTACTGCACCATGCGGGCTGACTGTGAGGCCAGGGGTTTAAGGGGGGTTCGTGCAGGGAACAAGTGCGTCAGCGGCTTGTACAGATTCGTGTACACGTTTCCCACAAGGCATCTGTAAATCCCACACAAGTCAGGAGTAAATAACCTCAAAAGGGAAACCATCAGTACAGATAAAATCTTACATCTCAAACCAGCTGATCCTGTCAGCATTACTATACCGCACTCTATCTAGCGGTGTGTGTTCATGAACAACCACTACTGTGTCTGTAAGTCATCTAACCACCATAACAACAACAACTCTTAAACTCTCTGTAGCCGAAAACCACTTCACGGTAGCCCTTCAGTACATACGGATACAAACACTAATATTTTATATATTTATAAGAGCGTTTATTACTGAATTTCTTCTCAATTGGATAAAATTGTCCTGACTGCCATTATATACAAGCAGACATTTTACTATTGAGATATTTACATGAAAGTCGTTGTTATTACTGCACTCTTATAAATAAAGGTGCCAGGAGTAACCGTGGAAAAGTGGTTCTCACAGCGATGCAGTAAAGGAACTGTTACTGGAGCCCAACACAATAAAAATCTCCAAGCTCGACCAGTCTGTATTATATAATCAATGAACTATAAAGAACTCTCTTATTGTTGTGTTTTTCTGTTGATTATTCATGATCTCTCTGCGCGTCTTTTTTTGTGGTTTGCAGTAATGAATGTTAAGGGTTCTTCACATGACCTTACAAGGAGCTGTTAAGGAACCTTAATTTTCAGTTTACATAACAAATCAATGCTAAATACTATTACTTGAATAAACCGGTTGTGAATGACACAACTTAAATAAAACACTACCCTATGGGACTATCTTAAGGTAAGCAGTTACAGGTACAAATGTCTTCCTAACACGTCTTCTCTCAAACTGTATCCGTAAAAAAGCCAAAACTCAATAAAACTACGTTCACTCCATTGTTTTCTTTTCCACACATGAGCCTGTATAATCCAAATACTATTACGAATTATCTTCTGCGATTCCTATCGTACAAACAAGTCAGTATTCTGTTACTTGGTCAGATATTTTGGGATCGCCGCATCAAATATTCGAGAGAATCTTGTTCAAAAGTAGGAGAGTTTATCAATCAAAGAAGAAACAGGTTCAATGGGGAAAAACCTCAACATTCTCTTGTTTCTTCACAAAAAACTACAATTAAGAATTTAGTGGAGAAACATGAAAATGCTATTTTGATAGTGATTTTATTAATGAACACTGTCCTAAAGCAGCTTTCCAGAAATAAACATTTTAAAATAATTTTCCCTGATAAATGTATCCCTTATGAGTGAGCCAGTGGAGACAGTGGTGAGGGTAAAACTTCCTGAGGAAGAAACCTTAAGAGGAGCCAGACTCAAAACAGAACACATCCTCGTCCTCAACACCAAATGTCCATTTATTAAAGTTCCATCATTGTTAAGGTTATAAACTGTTCACTGATGGGGATTAAGTGTAAAACAGTTTAAGGTGTTTGCAGTCCTTATCCGTTGTTTATATTAATTACAGTTCAGATCCCCCCCTCATGGTTCCTGAGTTAAACCCTCTACAGTAACCTCATGGAACACAAATTGTTTAACGATTTATCTCGTGTTCAATACACTGTAGTCTATTTAATATTGCACATCTTGATAATACTGGTCTAGAATGTGCTTGGTATCGCATTAAAAAGCAATATAAGTGGTATCGCCTGTCTCTAGCATACAACGCTGAATTTGGTCAAAGCTCATTTCTGTAATATTGACTTCAATTTCCAAACATTACGTAAAAAACCCAGACGAAAACTTCAGGATGATGGCCGCTGAGTTTTGCATGCAAATAATACAAAGAGTGTGAAGGTCAACATCTCCAGAAGAACTCTGCAACGCTCAGTGGAACGTACAAGCTCATTTTCTTACCAAACTTCACAGAGAACCTGAGCCTAATGTCACATTAACTACCAACTTGTTTCTTTCATTTGTATTTATTTTCCATTTCGCTATTCCTTAATATACTACATTAGTATTACTTTCGTCGAATTGTGTTATTTGCTTTACAGCATTTCTTTGCATGAGCATAAGAGTTGCAACACCACTGAACATGCTGGTATTTAATTTATAGACCTGATTAAAACCATAAATGCACTTTACAGTGTAAACATTTATATTTTTTTACTCCTCCGCCAAAAATAATTGGCTTATTTCTTCATTCAGAATGAAAATTTCATAATGTTTCTAGAGGAACTCTGCCTGTAATGCATATTATTCCACATTTTATTCATAATCAGGATAAAATGACCAAAAACGTGTGTATATTTCTACTATTAAATACAATTAGAGGTCATATTTTGTCAAAACAACAATAATAAAAAATCCATGCTGTATTTTCAAGCAATTAGAACATTTTATTATTTGAAATAAAATAATATATTTCAATATAATCCTTACATAAGCTGACGACTAAAATTGGAAAAAAATAAATAAGACATTAGCAGATCTAACTGAAATGCTACCTTCTAAAGGGGGGAAAAAAGAAAAAACAACAACAAGGCGACACAACTAACGAGCCGATCGTTGTGACGTAGGAGGAGGAATAATGACGTGACTACGACTGATATTCAAAGGGTTTTAAACAGTCAATTCAGCGAGCAGGTTTATTATTATTATTATTATTATTTATTATAAGTGTGTAGATGTTTTCTTGAAGATAGCAACGATCAAAAAAGTAGAAGAGTGGAATCTGCAACGTGGACGTGGACGTGTGTGTGTGTGTGTGTGTGTGTGTGTGTGTGTGTGTGTGTGAGTGTGAGAGAGAGAGAGAGAGAGAGAGAGAGAGAGAGAGAGAGAGAAGTAAATAATCCTGAGCGCGTGCATTTGAACAGGACGAGGAATGAGACTGCAAAAACAACCGAGCATGCTTCCTTCCCGAACCCGGTCCGAGACTTCAAGACAACAAAAATGCAAAACAGGCACTACGGATGCCCCTGAATACACCGTGAAACATTGTCCATCATCATCACCCCTGAAAGTACTGTAACGACAACAAATAATCCAGCACGCGCGCGCACGCACGCACACACAAAAGCGTTCACTAAACGCACCTTATATACGCGATCGAGCATCTCCGGCGATATGCATATTTAATTGTATGTTTTTCAAACCCTCCCCAAAACTTTACCTTATCTCTCACACTCCAGTAATGGCGCTTTGCTGCTGAAAGAGGATTTTTGTCCCCTCTTGCTCGGTCCCCGCACTGACACTTCAGCCACTCTGGCGCAGCTTGCAGTTACGCTCCAAACGGACCACTGCAGTCAGATCGGGATCAGAGCTTCCCCGAGGTTCAGGAGTTGTTTTGTTTTGTTTGTTTTTTTTTTGCAAGAAACAAAACAATCAAAAAAAAAAAAAAGCACAGAAGACGCGGTTGCTTTCGAGCACGCGAACGAAAAGGACGTCTCAGCGCGGCGTCGCGAGCGTTCGCGTCGGGCGCGTGCAGCAGCTCACACGGCCACTCCGCGCGCGCTGCGCCTTTTCTCCAATGACGTGTTCATATCGACACGCCGATTAAAAAAAAAACAAAAAAAAAAAACGTGTGTGCAAAACGACGAGAAGGAGGAGGGGGAAGGAGTGTGCATTCAGCGTGCATTTATCACGCTAAAAAAACAAACAAACAAAACAAAAACACGCATGCACACGCGTATGCAAAAGCGCGAGCACGGAGATGTCCATTTACAATGCACGGCAATGATACGAGGCATTCGTTGGGATTTCGTTCGCACTCCTTCCAGCAGCAGCCATTTTGTCGAAACTGACAACGGGAGCGCGGTGCAAACAGGAAGTGGCGCGCCCCCCCTTCCAACGCTGTGAAAAAAAAAAAAAAAAAAAGGAGATCCGCCTACTCGTTGCTATAGTAACAGGATTTACGAGCTCCTGGTAAACCCATGTCGGTGCACTTCTATCTCTCTCTTTCTCTCTCTTATAGGTTTTGGACTTCCTGTTTTTTTCTCGCAAAAAAACAAATCCAAAGTCTACAAAACAGCTGGAGCTTCTATTTGCCCCATATTCACGCAATGACCCAAACTCTTTTACCAGCAGGGGGCGCACTTTCCAACTATAAATAGGCCAACTGGCACTATTTTCTACTCACTCATTTATTAATTGGTCATGGTTTGCTAATCGTTTACCTTAACCGTTAAATTCTGTAAAGCTGCTTTGAGACAATGTCTGTTGTAAAAAGCGCTAAAGAAATAAACTTGCCTTGACTTAACTTGACATGTCTGGGTGCAATTCCTAAACTGGGAGACACTTCGGGAGAGACAGTTGATTGGCGAGCACTGGGCAAATCTTCAGCCTTCAATACTCATCCTCGCTTGGAAACATTTCAAATCAGGTCAAATCATACATTGGTCTACCAAAATACTCGAAGGTGTGTGTTTACACTGGTGAATGCGAAGGCCACGTCATGTGTTAAAATGGTGTAACACACACCCAGCAATGGATTATTCTTTACCCATTTACCCAGATTTGCAGCATCCGGAAAAAATCCAGAACTCAAACACTCTGAACATACACATGAACCATGTTCTATCATTAAACCAAGCTCAGGATCAAACTAGAGAACTTAGAGCAGTAATGTTGCATCATAACATTGTTACATCAAGCGTAACATAAACCAATCCTAATTACACAATGAAAGCTTTTCGATATCAGCAGTCTTTGTCTGCTACAGCTTAAATGGTACAGAAACTATTTTGGGTTGTGGAAAAGAGGGCATTATTTGGTGGACCACTGATCATGTGGACTTTGCAACCAGAGGAGAAAACACGCTGGATGTTGTTTACTCAAACATCTGGGGCGTATCCCGGACGAAACCTCGCCCCCACCTCGGGTACTCAGACCACATCTCTGTTATGCTGATCCTCCAAGGTGTGTGTGCCGCTAGAATCAATAGACTCCGGCTCCAGAGCAGGGGACAAGACGGCCTTAAATACGGCAAGGGCCAAACTGCATCATGCCATCAGAGAGGCGAAGGGCGCACACTCCAAGAGAACTCACGGCCCCTTCCAAGACAGGGGAGACACCCGGCACGTGTGGCAGGTGGTCACAAACTACAAGATGACATCACCTGCTTGTGACCGTGACGCCTCCCTCCCAGATGTGCTGAACGACTTCTACGCCCTACGGTGCAGAACAGCATGGTGGCAAGGAAGACCACCCCTCCTCCCAGTGACCAGGTGCTCTGTCTAACCACAGCTGAAGTGAGGAAAACTCTATGCAGAGTTAACCCAAGGAAGTCTGCTGGAGCAGACAACATTTCTGGCAGAGTGCTCAGGGAATGTGCACAACAACTAGTGGATATCTTCACCGACATCTTCAACATCTCCCCGCGCAGCGCCAATGTTCCTACGTGCCTCAAGACGACGACCATTGTTCCCGTGCCGAAGAAGTCTACTGTCTATTGCCTCAACGATTATCGTCCCGTCGCGCTCACACCCATCGCGATTAATTGCTTCGAGAGGCTCATCATGAGGCATGTCAAAACCCAGCTTCCACCCTCACTGGACCCCATGCAGTTTGCATATCGTCCAAACCGCTCCACGGACAATGCCATCTCCACGACCCTTCATCTGGACCTCACCCACCTAGACAACAAGGACTCTTATGTACGAATGCTGTTCATAGATTTCAGCTCAGCATTCAACATAATCATCCCTCAGCACCTGATTGAGAAGCTGAGCCTACTGGGCCTAAACACCTTCCTCCGCAACTGGGTCCTGGACTTCCTGACTGGGCGACCTCAGTCAGTCCGGATCGGAAAACAGCATCTCCAGAACCACCAAACTGAGCACTGGTGCACCTCAGGGCTGTGTGCTCAGTTCACTGCTGTTCACTCTGCTGACTTACGACTGTGTAGCAATGCACAGCTCAAATCACATAATCAAGTTCGCTGATGACACGACCGTGGTGGGTCTCATCAGCAAGAATGATGAGTCAGCATACAGAGAGGAGGTGCAACGGTTAACAGCCTGGTGTCGAGCCAACAACCTGTCTCTGAACTTTAACAAAATGAAAGAGATGGTTGTTGACTTCAGGAGAGCACAGATTGGCCATTCTCCACTGATTATCGATGGATCCTCCGTGGAGATCGTCAAGAGCACCAAATTTCTTGATGTTAACTATGTGGACAACCTCACCTGGTCACTCAACACCAGCTCCATCACCAAGAAAGCCCAGCAGCGTCTCTACTTCCAGAGAAGGCTAAGGAAAGCCCATCTCCCTCCCCCCATCCTGACCACTTTCTACAGAGGGACCATTGAGAGCATCTTGAGCAGCTGCATTACTGCCTGGTTTAGGAACTGCACCGTCTCGGATCGCAAGACCCTACAGAGGATAGTCAGGACAGCTGAGAAGATCCGAAGCATTCGGGGTGTCACATCCAGACTGTGTAACAGCTTCTTCCCTCAAGCCATCAGGCTTCTCAACACAGAACTGAACTCAACTCACACACACACACACACACACACACATCCGAAACATTCGGAGCAGGACAGCTGAGAAGATCCGAAGCATTCGGGCCGTCATATCCAGACTGTGTAACAGCTTCTTCCCTCAAGCCATCAGGCTTCTCAACACAGAACTGAACTCAACTCACACACACACACACACACACACACACACACACACACACACAACCACACACACACACACACACACACACACACACACACACACACACACACACACACACACACACAAACACACACACATACAAAAAAACTGTGTGACTGATCTGCACAACCCAGAATTAACACACACTCGTACTCACTTCACACATCCATGTCTTCCGCACCACTCACATTACATCAGTTTATTACCATGAACTGTTTACATGCCGTTTTTGCAAATCTTTCTGGATTGCTGCTATTGCTCTTTGCACAACATTTTGTTTACATTTTTGTTACTGTTCACTTTACGTCTCATTATGGTTTACTGGCGGAGCTATTTTTATTTTGTGTTTTGTGTTTTGTGTATTTGTCTTGCACTGTCTTGTGTTGTCTTTGCACTGTTTCAAATGAAATCAAATACAATTTTATTTGTCACATACAGATACATACAGGGTACGACATGCAGTAAAATGCTTTGTACGACTGTCCGGCATGAGGGAAGAGGATTGGGAGAAGAAATAAAACAAAGAAAAACTAGGGCAGATAAATAAGAGAATAAACTATATATATATATATATATATATATATATATATGAAAAATTGTATATACAGGTTATATTTATGGATACAAGGTATGCTAATGTGCAGTAAACAGTAATCACATAAAGTGGTTGATGTGATTCTCCTTAACGTGAAGGTGTGCAGTATGGTGTGGTATAAAGTGCACTGTGCTGAGCAAGTTCACAGTTAATGTGACTGTCCAGAGTTTAAAGTGTTGAAGTGCGAAAAGAAAAAAAAAATATTGCAGAAGTGTGATGATGGAGAGAGTGACCAGCTTTTAGATCCTGGGTGTTTCCTGGTTCAAACTCTGAATGGCCTGGGGGAAGAAGCTCCTCCTCATTCTCTCTGTGTTTGCTTTCAGGGAGCGGAAGCGTTTCCCTGAACGCAACAAAGAAAAGAGTCCATTGTTGGGATGGCTGAGGTCCTTCTTCCTGGCTCTGGTCCAGCACCGTGTTAGGAAAACTCCGTGTGGATGGTACGTTCAGCTGAACGCACCACCCTCTGGAGGGCTTGCCTGTTCTGCATGGTGCTGTTCCCAAACCAGGAAGTGATGCTACCTGTCAGAACACTTTCAATGGTACAAGTGTAAAAAGTCTTTAGCACCTGAGTAGTTTAAAGTCCCTTAAGCGTCTCAGATGGTACAGATGCTGCCGGGCCTTCTTCACCGGGGTGTTAGTGTGATGTGAACACATAGGGACCGAAAACTGTCCACTCTCTCCACTCGGGTCCCATTGATGCTGAAGTCCACTATCAACTCCTTAGTTTTGCTGACGTTCAGGAGAAGGTTGTTTTTCTGGCACCATCTCTCCAGGTTTTTAACCTCCTGTAGGTAGGCCATCGTTGTTGGTGATCAGGCACACCACAACAGTGTCGTCAGCAAACTTGTTGATGGTGGCGGAGTTGGAAGTGGCCACACAGTCATATGTGTACAGTGAGTACACCAGGGGGCTCAGAACACAACCCTGGGGGGCTCCAGTGCTGAGGGTGAGGGTGGATGAGGTGTGTTTTTCCACCCGTACGGCTTGTGGTTTGTCTGTCAGGAAGTTAGAGATCATATGACACAGTCCCAGGACCTCCAACTTAGAGGTAAGTGTAGAGGGAATTATGGTGTTAAAAGCTCAACTGTAGTCCACAAACAGCATCTTTGTATAATTCCCTTTTCTGTAGTACAGGTGGCTCATTGTAGTGTGGAGGAGATGAGCAATGGCATCCTCAGTAGAACGCTTCTGGCGGTACGCGAACTGTAGAGGATCCAGTGTGTCTGGTAGTGATGCAGTGATAAAGTCTCTGACCAAGCACTTCATCAGTACTGAGGTCAAGGCTACAGGGCGATAGTCGTTGAGGCAGGCGGGACGGGGTTTCTTCGGGACGGGAACAATGGTGGACTGTTTGAAACATGAGGGGACAACAGACTATTCCAGTGAGAGGTTGAATATCTCAGTGAACTTCACCGGGCTAGCTGGTCAGCGCAGGCTTTTAGAACCTGACCTGTGATGCCATCTGGTCCTGCTGCTTTTCTGGTATACACTCTCTTGAATGCCCTCCTCACGTCATGCTCCGAGATGGTGAACGTGTTCACCTCTTCGGCTCTCTCGGCACGCATGCTGTTTGTGCCGCTAGCGCCGCTAATGTGGTTAGCTGCAGCCACGAAACGAGCGTAAAAGATGTTAAGCTCGTAAAAGATGTTTAGAGAAGCATCCACATTCACCATTCTGGCTCTAGTTCACTGTGACTCACAGTGAACTAGTTTCCTCCGGTAGTGCCGCTTTGCATCCTTCACCGCTTTGCAAACACTGTTGGGCGCAGCCTTGTAATCGTCCATGTCCCCAGTGGCGAGCCCTGTGTTGCAGGCAGCAGAGCGGGATTTTCAGAGCATCTCAGATGGTTTTATCTACCCACGGCTTCTGGTTGGAAAATTGTGAATCCCACAGCCGCTTCCGTAAACATGTTGAGAGAGCTGCGCCTGAACATGTCCCAGTCTGTGTCATCCATAGTGTCCTGCAGAGCAGCCACTGATTGGTCAGTCCAGCGCGCGACCTTCCTCTGAACCAGAACTTTCTGTGTCAGCCTTTGTTTGTAAACAGGCATGAGGAAGATAGCAACATGGAATGATTTCCCAGAGAGAGGTGGACGTGATTGTGCCTTGTAGCTGTTCTTGAATGGTGTGTAACAGTGGTCCAATGTCCTTTCGCCCCTGGTGGGGCAGGTGATGTGCTGATAAAACCAAACTTTTTGCAGTGTCCGTGTCTGCTTGAAGTAGATAAAAGGGCAAACATTTGATGGTCAGTAGTTCCAGATTTGGTGTGCAGGAGAGTGAAAGGGGAACGATGCTCGCGCTGTCGCACCAGTGGTTGTTCACCATCAGTCACACTCCACCTCCTCTTGAATTCCCCGACTCCAGTGTTCTGTCCATGTGGTAAACCGAGAAAAGCTCGGCCGGCTGGATGGTGTGGTCCGGTACCGCCTGGTTCAGCCATGTCTCGGTGAAGCAGAGAAGGTTGCAGTCCCGAATGTCCCTCTGGAACTTGATCCTGGAACAGGATCCTAGGTAAGGGAGTGCAGTGTGCACGTGCCCTTAGCCTGTTCCTGATGCTGGCTCGTTTCCCTCGCGGATGGTAGGGTCGCATCCTTTGTTCTCCCTCAGGATCTCGCTCGGCCAGCATGGGTCCGGGTTTAAAAATGTAAATGGGGGGGAAAGGTGAGTGGATTGTACGCCAATAAATTTAAGAGTGTCTCTCATATCTAATGATGTCCAACTTGTTTAGATGGAACTGTAAGTAAGTAAAAAATAAATTTAAAAATAAACAAAAAAAGAGAGTTTGCACACATGCACTTTATGTGACAAGGACACTTATCAGTCCTTAGCCCTGTGTTTTCTGTTTTCTGTGATTGTTGTTTTATGTAGCACCAGGGTTCAGGAGAAACGTTGTTTCATTTCTCTGTGTAATGCGTCAGCTATATATGGTTGAAATGACAATAAAAGCTTCTTGACCTGACTTGACTTGATTTTAATATGTATAACAAATACAGAAATAATGCATTCACAATTTATATAGTAATACATATAAATTCTCTCTAATTTAATTTAACTCGCTTTAATTTATAAACTATCAAAAAATAACACAATATTTAAATAAAGAAAATTATATATTAATAATAGTGTTACATTTCATTGATACCTATATACAGTGCATTCAGAAAGTATTCAGACTCCACTTTTTTTAATTTGGTCACATACAGCCTGATACTAATACTTTCTTTCGGCTTCTCCCATTAGGGGTCGCCACAATGGATCATCTGCATGTTTGATTTGGCACATGTTTTTACGTCGGATGCCCTTCCTAACGCAACCCTCCCCATTTATCCGGGCTTGGGACCGGCACTAAGGCTTGTGCAACCCTAATGGCTGGGGTTGGTTCCCTGACCGGGGATCAAACCCGGGCCGCAGCGTTTAGAGCGCCACATACTAATCACTAGACCACCAGGGAACCTGTATAGCCTGGTACTACATGTGTTTAAATTGATTTCTTATTAATCTACACTCATTTATAGAAATTAAAAGTATTTAGACCTTTTGAAACAACTGATTAGAGTCCACCTGTGGAAAAGTTTATTGATTGGACATGATTTGGAAAGTCATGACAATGCATATCAGAGCAAAATCCAAGTCAAAGGAACTGCATTTAGAGCTCAGAAACAGGACTGTTGCAAAGCACAGATATGGAGAGGGCTATAAAAAATGCTGCTGCATTGAAGATTCCCAAAAGGACAGTGGCCTCCATAATTCTCAAATGGAAGACGTATGGCACAACCAGGACTCCTCAAAGAGTTGGCTGCTCAGCTACACTAAGCAATCAAGAAAGAAGGTTCTGAGTAAGAGAGGTGACCAAGAACCTGATGGTCACTCTAACTTGAATAGAAGTTTTTAAAAAAGTAAATGCTAAATATTGTGAATATTAAATATTCATTTCTCGTTTTCTACTTAAAAGTAAGTGTGTTTGTTGAAGCACCTAATTAGACAACATGCAAAAGGATTTGATTTACAATGAATGATAAAGTATTGCACAAACTTGTGAAGTGATAGATAGATAGATAGATAGATAGATAGATAGATAGATAGATAGATACTGTCATAGCTGTGCTAATCAATGTGCTGGTATAAACCTATATTATACGGTGGGTTAATGGTTTATATAGATATAGATATATATTGAGCGACAATTTTGTGAATAAACAACAATTCAAAATATGAACCTTAGGAGACTGGACAGGATGATGTCCCCCTTACTCAGTTGCTCTTATCTACATCTGACCGTCAAAGTACACAAATTAGCCAGGTAAATGAGACGGGCTGCTGAAATTCTTCAGGTTAGTTAAAGGACAAAGCCTTGTGGGAAAAGACCAGGTGACAGGTCTACAACAAACGAATTATGAAATAACAGTCTGCCCCCCGCTTCTTCTGCATATGGATTGTATCTCTGGTACAAATTACACAGAGGAAACAAAACACAATTACTCATATAAGAGGTATAGACATGAATCTTACGGTAATTAATCTCACCTGTCATCATAATCCACATCCATAATTCATTGACATTGCTTTCGCAGCTCGGAAGCCCAGGCTGCAGCAAGCTGTTGAACATCACCCCAGGAAAGAGCCTTGACCCCAAGTGCTGAATTATTTGAGAATCTCTGTCCCTGCTACTGATTAAGGTCAACAGGAGCCAGAGTCAAAATGTACAGTATTAGATTTAGTCACCACAGAGAGCATAACATCTGGCCTCGAAGGCATGAAGTAAAAAATTTGGATTAGTGCATGGGCTTTAGCAACAACAGGATCATTGTTGTTGTGATGGTACTGTAGAAATGACCTGAACCCTCCTTTAAACATGTAAAAACCATCCAAAGATCCCATTTGCTGTTTAATGTATGGATTCTACCCATGGACTACACTTCCAATTAGCTGCCTGAATTTCCCAGGCGTATGTGCTCCTTCCCCAAACTTTTAGCAAAAATTTGGAGGCATGCGGGTAAATAGGATATCTTTGTATGCAGTAGCATGAAAATTTCATTTCACTTTAACTCAGCATGAGCAGGTCTAACAAAATGCTCTATCGATGCATTTATAGCATGTATAATAGACTATGAGGAGCATGTGTTCCTGTTTTTATGCTTAATAGTTTTGTGCATTTAAAGCACAAGTTTATGGATGAACCCTAGAATGGTTTAATCACTATTCTGTTCCATGTAGATATTGTAGTACTGTTAAACAACTATGCAGAATAATATAGGGCTGGATAAAGGATTCAGGTAGTGATTCAGTGTGTGTATGTGTGTGTGTGTGTGTGTGTGTGTGTGTGTGTGTGTGTGTGTGTGTGTGTGTGTGTGTAGAAAATCGAGAAAGAGGTGGGGGAAGGCTGTTATGACTGGCAGTCCAGCATAATAGGCTGGGCATCTCTGTCTTGGATTTATTTCCCCTGGGGCTGGAGAGGAGGGTGAGGGCAGAAAGAGTGGGGTGAGGAAGGCAGCAACAAATAGCCCTCTCTGATTGGCTGGCTGATGATGAAATTAGGCATTCTCACTGCCCTTTTCTCTTACCGGACTGATTCTTATGATATTCACATTTCTCATATATCGTACAGAAATTCAAATTCTGTGTGATGCGTTGGAGAAAAAATCCTCGGGTGTGAAAATATTTGCTTTAACCATAGCAGGCAAACGTTTCTAGATTTTGATTGTCTTTTTAAAAAAATTGAAAAAATAAATATAACCACTTTATCAGTTGATGCATGGTTTGATGCGTATATTAAATCTTGATATTAATGGGTAATTTGGATTAATTGTGTGGTTTCATATATTTATAATTACTGAGTTTGTCATCAATCAAGTTCAATGGTGATGCGATGGCTATGTGGCATTTGGCAGATGCCCTTAACCAGATCTACTTTCTCAAGGTCCTAGCAGCTTGATGGTGCTGGAATTTCTCAATCAGTAGTCTACAATCCAAACCACTGAGCTGCCTTTTCTAAAAAAAAATTTCTTGATTTGATACATTGGTGAATGTTGCTTTCTATTGGTGCCACATTATGTCTACTGGATAACATTAAAGACAAACAGATCAGCTTGTAGGTCACATGATGCTATCTACTGGACCCCAAAATGGACCATTAGCAGATCATTAAAATTCCAGATTCTGAAAAACAGACAAAAAAATTCCAGTATTTCTCATTATAATCATATACCATTTGGTAACTGGGATTAAATGATTTAACAGGACAAACAAAAACCAACCAAACAAACAAACAAACAAACAAACAAACAAACAAACAAACAAACACAAATAATGGTTTGTAGTAGTAACTGTAATGGAATTTATGGAATTTAGAGTAATGAGGTTTAAGGTTACTAGTTTTAAATTCATAAGCAAATAATTACAGATATATCTGTGCCATCATTCTCCTCTCTCTCTCTCTCTCTCTCTCTCTCTCTCTCTCTCTCTCTCTCTCTCTCACTCACTCCCTCTCTCTCATTCCCTTCCTTCCTCCATTCTGCAGTACCTTCATGTCTCTCTCCAACTCTGTTTCTCGCTCCCTTTCTCAATCTTTCTCCAGCTCTCTCTTTCTCTCCCCCTTCCCAATTCTTCCTCCCTTTCACTTACCCCCCCCTCCATCTATCTTTCTCTCTCTCTCTCTCTCTCTCTCTCTCTCTCTCTCTCTCTCTCTTTCTCTCTCTCTCCCCCTCATTCTCCCTCCTCCTCGCTCTCCTTGTCACACAGACATAAGCATCCCTGTCGACTGAGCACTAGGCCACTGTGTGTTTGGAGTTCAGCACAAAGAGGTTAATCAGATTTACAGCACACATAAACATAATTGGTTGCTTTTATGGATTCAAATGAGCAATTAACTATAACAGCCGGTGTTCGCTTCACATCGGGACCCTGCGAGTGAGCTGGTGTAACGGTGAAGATAAGAACCCCACCGAGCCAATCAAGCTTTCCTTTCTTTTGCACCTTCCTTTTGTTCCTTTAAATGATACTGTTCAAGTGTGTGCTTCGACTTTCCTGTGCATTCAATTGCTGAGTCTCACTAGCTGATCAATAGAGTTTGTTCATACTGAGTTGAATGTAAAGCAATTAAAACTAACTAACACAAAGTATCATTTTCAACAAAGCTATATAGGAATACATGTAATGGTATATATTAGCATTTTTGTTGTGACTCTACTGAACAGCATGTAGCATAGCATGATTTTAAGAGCAGATCTTGAACAAGCAGGTTGGAAATGTTATTTCTTTATTTATCCTCAGTGCCCACATTATCCTGGTTATAGTTTCTGAGAAACTGAAGTATCCCCTTGGAACAATAGGTGTGAGGAGGGTTTGGACAAACATATGCACACATGTTCTAAACTACAGAAGATCTATTAGCAAATTTCTTTAAAGGAAGCTAGAAAACGCTAAAGCGACCCACAGAGAACATTTGAATGACTGAAGAGACAATGGCTTAAGCTTAAAATTGAGCCTGGAACTGCTAAAGCTGTGAGTTTGGCCACCAAAATGTATAATCTTTGAATTCAAGAATCATTATCTCACTGATCATTTTGAATAAATTAGCATGCCATGACTCTTGGAATACAAATACGCTCTTGCTCATTGCTTTTAATATAAAACTGGCAAAATCTGCACACCTAAGGTACACTATACAGCCAAAAACCTTTTGGCTTTGTGCATTACAATCATCAGGTGTCCACAAACTTTTGCCAATATAGTGCACCTTATTTTTAATGACCTTCATTTGGAGTTGCCCTAAAATATTTTTTAGGTTCTGGTTATTTTAAAAGCGCCAACAAGTATTTACAATAGTGTTGCTTTCTCCATAAAAAATATTGCCCAATGTATTTTTACACTTAGACACTTCTTAAAGATAATGATTTGTAATGATAATTTGTATTTTATAATATTCATTTGTATTATCTTTATTCATTGTATAACATACATAAAAACATCATGTCTAAAGCTGGCCTATAGTTCCAGTTCAATCTTAGTTGGGAGGATGGTTGCAGACGTAAATATTCTAATACAGTCTTCAGTCATAAAGTGACATAAAATGCTTTGACAGATGTCATGCCCTATATATAATATGCACTTACATGACCAACATGACCTGCAGCTTAAGGGTAGAAAGGTGAGCAATAGAAAGGTGATGCTCTCTGTACATTATATTTATACATTTATCAGAAACATTAATTATTTTTGGAAGTAGGTTAAAATTTTAACATCATTTTGGATGCATCCCACACCTGGCTGATCCATCCTGATGCACTACCTCTGAGTTAAGTTCTTTTCAACTGGAAATCCACAAAAGTTAAATATGTTCTAAACCTCAACAGCCCAAAGATCAATGAAGTTACTCTGGAGAGTGTCTACTTAGGAATCATAAAATTGGATGATTTGGACTGTAATTAATATAAACAGTCTGCTACAATGGCTTTCATGCACTTTGAACAGATTTGCACTCAACAGTGAACAGTTAATCACCTCAAAAATGGAATTATAATAGTTAATTCCCTCATTAGTTTGGCTTCTCTCAGTATAGATACACTTATAGGGACTGATTTATTAAATACAAATCTTGAATCTATTCTGTGAATAGATTATTTATTTCTGGAAACCTGCCTCAGAACAATGTCCAGGAGGAAAGCGCTATACACATGGTTATTTTGTTTTGTTTTTATAGCTCGATACATTTTTAATAAAGCCTTGCACAATAACATGATTAATTTGTACGTAAAAAAATTCAGCAGTAGGTCCTAACAACTGACCTACCAGTTGTACTTACTTTCGAAAGGCATATGCCAATCTATCCTCGTTTTCAGATTGGACTGAGGTTTGAGGTTAACCCATAGAGGTCTGATTTAGTTTGTTAAGCACAGAGATGTTTATAGCATAATTATGGCAAAACCTTTATTTCTATAGCAATGTAGCAATGTATGTAAATAAATATAATATAAATATACAAATATACAATGAATGTATTAATGTAATGTTAACATGCAAATACATGTTTGTATTTTTGAGGAAATCGAGTTTCAACATGGCTAAACAACAGTTTAGGGTTCATTCTCCTTCCAGACACTCCTATAAAACATGAACATGACATGCACTGTTCAAGGAAGTCTGATCCTTGGGCTACAAGGAGCAATCTGTTATTGAAAATGAGCTTCCCAGCTGCATTATCATTTCCAAAATGAATTCGTTTGTATGAGGCTTCAGAATGTACACAGAAATGTGTTTTATCCTTGGAAATGTGCAACGAGTCACTGATTTATCATGTTTTGCACTTTTATTGCTCTGATTTATTTCTTTTTTGTCGTTTACAAAAAAAATGGCATTGATGCTAGAGGTTTCATTTTTAGTCAGTATACATGCACAATAACAACAAAAACATAAAAAACAAAAACAACCAGTTAGATGCAAATGCAGGAAACTCAATATGTTTTTAATACATGAAGTGCAAACAAATCCAAATCGTGAGGCAGAATATAGGTCAGAAATCAGAAAAGGGTCTGATGATCGACAAAACAGAAGACACAACGCTTGGCTTGAATAAAAAACGAGGGGCTTGGTATCGTCAGGAGTACAATAACAAAAACAGTGTATACTTCAGGAAAATCATGAATAAACCAGTCTTTGTATATAGAGACTGTGGGTTTGTGTCTAATTAAAGTGGAGTCTGTGGAAGCCATGTTTCAAAGCTGCAATGCTTGCTGGGAAATTGAGTCGATGTGACTGACTGCTGTAATCTGACAGTATGTTTGCTAAATAAAGTGCAGTGTTGTAATATACAATAGTAATGTCAATAGTGAGCATATTTACTTGATGATAACAACACATTTGCCTTCCAGGCGAGGCCATGATTTTTTTATCTGCTGCTCATCGCAACATTAAAGCCCAAGCTTGAAGTCTTTTAACAGCAGAGCCTTATATCAGATGGTAATAACCCGTTTTAAGATAAAGCGTGGCTGTCAGAAATTCCCTGTTAGATGTGTTAGATTATAGACAAAGTGAAGGTATATAACCTAGATTGCCCTAATCAATAACCACAATAAGCTGCCATGGAAGGGTTGAAATGCTTCTGTCTGATAGCCATTCCTTTCTATTTCTTATTCATTATTCTGCATTGATGAAGGTAGATGAAGAACCTGAATGAGGAAAATGAGAAAAAAGAATGAGGGGGTGTGGTAGATAGCGGTCCGTAATGAAAAACGGACCGAAAGATTGGATGATCATTGTAATATAATGCATATGGCAAGTATTTTAGGTTACAGAAAAAAGAACACTATGAAGACACCCACTCTGTAAGAATCCCGGCGTGATTAGCTCTTCCCCGTCTCTTTTTTCTCCAGCGTACCGGTGATAAATGCATCCTTCCCTTTCCGTGACCCTCAAGGTCATGAGAGCAATGGAATGAAGCAGCCTCCGCAGCTGCTTCACTCTCAGCCCAAGTAGGTAGTTGCAGTATAATTCATTCCTTTGCAGATGCACACATACACATACCTGCACCACCTGCACTTTTAATCTCAAATGTAATCAAACCGCCTTTGAATGCAAGTGTCCAGACTGCAGTGGGTTTGGAGAGCAGAGGACAGAGTGGTAGGGAAGGGGTCATCTGTACACTTGTGGCATAAAATGCAATATATTTTAAAATACGGATGAGTAAGTGGCACAAAGGGAGAGCATTTGGTGTCTCCATATCCCCTCCCGGAGAGATTGGTGGTGCCATTCAGCACTGTTCCCCTTCTGTCACACACGACAAACCCAGCCAATCTGACATGCTTCACTGCAAGCGACAACACATTTATTAAACATCAGCACTGGGCAAAAAAGGAAGATGCATGTGTGTGTGTGTGTGTGTGTGTGTGTGTGTGTGTGTGTGTGTTGTGTGTGTGTGTTCAAATGTGAAACTGAAGGTAAAATCATCCAACCTTGGCTGACTGGAGTAGTCCTGTGAGAAAAGGGAAAGGGTGGGTGAATGTGTGGGTTGAGATGGAGCGCGTGTGTATGTGTATGTGTGGAGGGGTGTGGTGTGAATTTGAGGGCGAGACTCGCAGCGAACAGGAGTGTTTATTAATGAGCTGACAGAACAACCACAACAGCATAACCGAGTGTGAAGGGGAGATAATGGCCCAAGGGGAACACTGTCTGACATTTTATATAAGTTATACACCAGGGTACATTTTACTAGAAAGTGAGTTTTCCTCTGGCTCCAAAACCATCCGGTAATATTTAACAGCCTGATTATAATTGGTATTGAAATAATAATATGCCAATAAAAGACCTGTAACTGTAACTCTAGCTAAAAATGTAAAAAAAAAAAAAAAAAAATTGTTTACAATGTGGAGAAAAAAAAAAAGAAAAGAAATATATATATATATATACACACACACGTACAAAAATGCACAAAAAAACCTAAACACTGTGTGACTGGCTAATAATACAAATTCCACAACAGTCTCACTTCTGGCCTAAATAGAACTATAGGTAAAATGGTAAATGTGCAATGTATTATTATAATTTATTTATTTTGCTATTTTACATGTGCTCAGTGAATAAATGAATGATGATTTTTCTTCTTGACTATATTATTTGTAACTGCATTGTGAGGTTTCATGGTGTGTCTGACTAAATTTCCCTCAACACAGCAAATCCCACTTGACTTGGACTTGACAAAAGACATGTTTCAGGGATAGAACTTTAGAATTTAAAAATTAACGCTTGCAGAGCAGGTGAAAACACAAAAGAAGGAATGACGAACTCACATTTAATGGGTGGAAAGTGAGCTAGCTGGCCAGTTAGCCAGTTAGCTGATGGGCAATCACATGAGTGTGGCTTCTTTTTGGATCTATTTTACCCGAAATCAACAAAAACATTTGGCCATATAGTGTCTATATAGTGAAATGTTACTTTCTTATTAATTATTCCTTCAATGAAGCGCTAAAGCGTTAACATATAATAATACAACAGTTACTCTGACATTGTGTCATCATATTTGTATCCGTGTCAATGTTCAGTATAACCACACTCTTGCTTAGTTTTGCAATATACCAGAACAAATAGTGCAAATTGCTGGGCTTTTGTGTTAATCGGCAGGCTTTAAACCCTTAGAGTGCGTGAAAACAACAGAAAAGTGACTGTAAGGAAAATGCACTTCCAACATTCTCTTTTTGCTGAGGAGGAACAATAGAGGACAGAAGCTGATTAAGATCAACGGTGACTGGAGTTAAGATTGATCTTCCATCCAGTTGAGTTAACTAACATTGCACTACATAGCACAGAATGAGCAACAGCGAAAAGAGAGAGAGGAGGAATTGGCTAATATAGTGGCTAACCATATTACTGAGAAACATACGCTCTGTAGAGGTATTTATTTTTTTCTTTATTGTGGTTGTCATCTAAATCCAAGGAAATATCGTTTTCTCCTCTCAGCAGCAATGTTTTGTTCTCTATAAGCTCCTCTATCCTGTATGCCATCCCCTTGTGTTTTGGTATGTTTCCTGCTCTCTCTCTCTTTTATACAAGATGCAATGAATTATTAGTGCTGCCTTGAGATCTGTAAGCCTGCTTTTGCTACTAAGTCCTGATTCCACAGAGACAGAGAGAGAGGAAGGGACAAATGAATGAGAAAAAAAGATAGAGAGCACGATAGGAGAAAATAAAACAAAACGGACACAAGGGAAAGAATGTGGTCTGTTTTGTGTATTTGTGGTAAATGGGGTGATTTACCAACCGTATTACCGTATTAAGGAGGCATAGATGTGACACACACACACACACACACACACACACACACACACACACACACACACACACACACACACTACCTGCAGCATCCTATAACCCTGAAACAGTTTTTTTTTTTAAACATTTCAACCTTTAAGAAATCCTTTACATGTCCATAGTGTCATTAAGACAATCTATGCAAACCTGAACCATAAACCATTAACCATAACCTGAACCATGAATTATAACCTGAACTAAAAACTGAACCAAGAACTTTAGCCTAAACCACAAACAAAAACCTGAACCATAATTTGAACCATAACCTGAAACATGAAACAAAAACCTGAACCGTGAACCAAAAATTGAACCACAACCACAACCGAGATTGATGAACGTAAACGACAAATGCAAGACAAAACAGTGATGTGCGAGAAGAGACACTTGTGCCTATTCACCAAAAATTTGACACAGGTGCAAGCAGTCAAATGATAAAAGTTAAGCTGTGATGGCTGATGTCTGGTGACATTAATCCTGACACTGTAAAGCACATGTGAAAATGTTTTATCTTTATTTTATATTTGTTTTAAACTAGAAAAATTATGTAGCTAATATTATAAATAATATAATGTATTATAAATCCATGTTGTATTTAATATATTGTATACAAACTATAAATATTTTATACTATTCCAACTTCTATTTCTTTTCTTTGATTTCTATTATTTATTGTCTCTCATTTTATATCAAGTTATTATGTGATATTTTAATCTGAATATTTGTGAACCTGATATTAGTGGGATACAAACAGTACAGAATCTACCACATACCAAGTACAAACATGAGACTCTGCTTTAATATACTGTGTGAATGAAAGTCTTTGTGATTCTCTTATGTGTGTGTGATCACTCACTGCGAGTGAACGGTAAAACCCGGTGCTTTCCAGACTGCACCCAGAACTGCACTTTAACCTCACAGCTCATTCGCAGCATTGGTTTATTTATAGAACAAATGAACATCATTAAGCTGTAACATTCTTCTTTTGTTCATTAAATACAGACATGGACAAATTAATTTTTTATGCTTCCGCTCCAAAAAATAAGAAGAACCCACAGTTTATTCTAAAGTGACTTGCAACGGACAAAAGTCATTGGCATCCATCAATGTTGTTTCCATGTTTAATACCAATCAGATTTCTGATTAGATGAAGCAGTAAATATAAAATGCAACCTCATATTTTGTTGCATGATCTTTAGAGTTGATCGCTGCAAACTAGTGGTTTCTGTAGTGAGACTCCTGCACATGTCTGTGTTCATGATCATAAAGGTCTGTGCTCTGGGTCTCAGGTTTGAAGGCTGCTTGTTCTATAGATGTTGAATAGGATACAGATCAGGACACATTAAAGGCCACTTCAGACCAGTCAGTCAGTGTTTTGTTCTAGTTGTTCCTAGGAGCTTTCAGCTGTATGCTTTGGGTCCTGTTGAAGGACCCAGGAGATGCTTCTGACACTGGGTAGTACATTCTGCTCCAGAATGGCTTGGTAGCCCCGAGATTACATTGTGTCCTACATAGATTCAAGGCTTTCAGCAGCTGCAGGAAAGCAGCCCCCAAACATCCTTACCCTCCTCCCTGTTTTATAGTAGCCATTATTTCCTTTTCTTTGAAATCTTGATTTCTGTGAATGTCTGTGAATATACAGCTGATGTGCCTTGCCAAAAAGCTCTGGTTTTGTCTCATCTGTCCAAGGGACATTGGACATGTCATTGTAATATTTGTTTTCTAGGGGTACCAACACATTTGTGAATATCTGTACAGAATTGTATGTTAGAATATTAATCTGACAAGTGTACAGAGAAAGAAAAAACTTAAGGAATTAATGATAATTTAAGGAATGGCAAAAAATTTAAATATATAAAGGAAGAAAAAGCTATAAATTTCATGCAAATATCTCAGATGTGGAAGAGGAACAGATAAACATGGATACGAATAGGTAAATAATCATAATAACCAGCAAGAGGTTATATCCAGAATTCAGCTACGCACTGGATTTCTACTAATTAGCATCACTCAGTGCCTAATTGGTGTTGCATAATTCAGCTGAGAGGACAACCAGAAGTCAATTGTAAACAGTGCAATGAAAAAATTATCTGGAAGACAAAGAGAGTTTATACTCCATACAAATACGTGTCTATATGTGAGCAGGTGTGGATTTGGCAAAGGCTAGTTTCAGGACACCAGACCATGCTGCCCCTGTGCTAAACATACACTGATTGGGAGGCTGAAAAGGAACTGGTTGTCTAGCAATGAATTGATGGAGGTCAGAGGAAATAATGGATAACCAAAACAACTTAAACAAAAAGTCTGGGGATTCAAATGTGTAATTATGGTTTTAACATATTTAATGTTTATAATAGCTCTGTATGTTTCATCCATCCATCCATCCATCCATAAATTATAGCTGCATGCAAATGACACAAAACTCAGGCTTTCATCAGGATATTACCAAAATCTGAACTTGAACTTTCCGACAGCCAATAAAAAATACAGTAATGTAATGTCGGTTATCCATATTTAACTGCTATAAATCATTCTGTCGTGCACTTTACAATCTTGATCTCTTCTTCGGTTGCCTATTGCGATTTGCCCTCCTGAAATAGAACCCAGGAGGATTGCTGATTTGAGCAACTTTACATAATCACATGCTAATGAATTCGATAACTAAAGGAGACCAACCCAGGTAACTTCCCCCAGGAGCTATGGTGCTAAAGTAAAAAAAAAAAAAACCATCCAAAAATTTGCAAATGTCAAATCTTTTTTTGCAGTTAATTGAAATTGTTTGCTTTCTTTTCACCTGCACTTTTTTCTTCTCTGTACTGGCCATACAAGCTTTTATCCCAGAATTTGATATCTTCATTTGGAAGATTATAAAAAAAAAAGAAGGGGGGGGGGGGGGGGGGGGGGGGGGGGGGGGAGGGGGGGGAGGCTACATAAAGAAAAAAATACCCTAATAGGAAGGGCAACCTGGCACAGGAAGTGAAGTGTCTCTGGTCTTTGTGTGTCTGATGAGCGCTCGGCATGTAATTACACACTGCCGTAGGACCAGTTCCAGCCTCTCTTAGGCACTCGCTGTGCTTAATAGAGAGAAAGAACTGCCGCTTTAAGGACACACGCAAACTCACAACGGAGTGCCAGGACCGGCCCGGGCTAATGAGGACCCCACTTTATCCACATTACTCCCTCCTCCTCCTCCTCTTTATGGCTGTCTCAAACCCACACTTCATGCCACAGCGTTTGACTGCTTTCTATGCTCCTGGCACTGACACACTGATGGGACCAAAGCCAAAATAATCGCTGGAGAGGGTTCCAGCGATTTATTCATATGTTTCATAGCAAGGTGTTGTTGAAATTTACTGCAAATCCTAGTCGTAATAAATGTAATTATTAAAAATAGAAACTGGAACAAAGAGCTCAAACAGTGCATTGAGGATTCAATGTATTACGATAACATATTCTATACAGTCTTCTGTAATACAATGTAACTGCTGAGAATGTTTGCACTGATGCATGATGATTATAGATGTACATTTTTTACACTTTTTTTTGTCCTAGTCAGAACAATGGCCAGAATTTATAATTCACATCAAATGTGTTCAGTAGTGTTAAGGTCAGAGCTCTATAGCAGGCCACTTAAGATCTTCTACTCCAACCCATGTAAAGCACATCTTCATGGAGCTCGCTTAATGCACAGGGCATCATGCAGGAACAGGTTTGGGTCTCCTAGTTCAAGTGAGGGAAAAATTCATGCTGTCACATCCAAAGATGTCCTATACAGTTGTGTGTATCCAACTTTATGCTAACAGTTTGGGAAAGTTACGGATTGCCCCGCTGATGTTATTGACCGCCACAGAACTCTGGTCAGGGAGTTAGCTAGCAAGCAGCTACACTAGCAGCTATATAACAAGTACAGAAACCACAGTTAAAACTCTAAATAATGTTAACATTCTGTAGCCAAACTGAAGATCACATGGTGGTCTCCTGTAACGCTCTGTGCTATTATCTAGGAACAATGGAGTACAGTGGAGTACACTTACATCTTCACAAACGTCATTGCGTAAAGCGCAACCAGGGATGCTGCACACTCGCCACTTGCGCTAAAAGGGAATGAATTCATAACACTTATAGTGTGTATATTTACAATTTAATGCATTTGTTACCAGTTAGAGTTATGCTCATGGTCAGGTTATGGTTTTCCTTTATGTTTCATGTCGTTCAGTATTAATTTTTATATCTTGACAGTAGACTATCTTCTGTTTGAACAAGTGTATTCTGTCAGGTGCAAAAGGACAAAGGGTCTCTCTCAGGCACTTAGGGCACTCAGGCAACAATTATTAAAGTTTATTTCTGATTATAAAATCATGAAGGTGCAGCACATGGAAATGGAAAATGCATACTCCCTGATAGAACTCAGAACTGAACATATGAAAAAAGAAATGTTGCCTTTGCACATATATAAAACCTTGAATCATGCTCCTTTTTTCAGTCCTTGGAGTAAAATTACTTTAAAAACCTGTGATGTCACATTAGGTTCTTTTATAGGTCATCAAGGACTTACACATGACTCAAGCAGCTTCAAATAGTAATACATCGATATGAATATGGGTCATTATATGTATATGGTTTGGCTTAAGTAATAAGTTAGCAAGTTATTACACCCTAAACCACAAGCGTCTCGAGAAACGAGAGGAATCCTGAGAAAACCCAAGGAGTGCACATGAAGACCCTTGAGACGTCCACACTTCCTTAAATACCACCCTTGCTGCCCTAAAATCTTGATTTTATTCTTAAATAGTGAAATGTATGCTATGCATGTATTCTGTCAAAAATTAACACGCTAACAACGCTTTCATTTTAACGCGCGAATGATGCAGCGCCCATTTCTGTTTGTCAATAGTTTTATCCAAAATATACATAAATAAATATAAAATAGGTGAGTATGGTTTCACTAAAAATAAACATACATTTGCGTACAGCATTTGTTTATGGCCAAGTTGATTAGCTTATTAAAAACTTTAAAAAAAGTTCTATCTTAAGTATTTACTTAACTCATGACAATCATGCGATTAATCACGTTTAAATATTTTAATCTATTGACAGCACTGATTTATTCATATTAATTTATCCAGACTGTTGAAATGAGAAAAGAAGGCCGTGAAAAAATCTTTTGGGTTTTGATCGCATGTTAAAATTAAATTCACAACAATATCCTGCTCTCATGGATAACAAACAATTGTAAACACAACATAATGCTTTTCAGGGCACATTTACACACTATCACGGAATATGGACAACTTAGAGGTGCCAACCAGGTAGGGAAGGAAACCAGAGTACCCTGGAGAACATTTATATATATGAATGTCCTTATCCAGACAGCGACTTAAAATTTTATCCCATTCATACAACTGAACAGTCTGGCAAAAAAAAAAACAGCCCTGGAGGTATGAAGCAAATGTGTTAACCAAATTATTATTGTTACAATGAGATATTGTATATAGAGTCGGTTTCTGGTGTACTCATTTCTTCTATTTAGAAATGAATAAAATATAAACATGAAATGCTTCACCTTCTGTTTGTGTGGAAATTGACATGACAGAAATCTATTCAAACATCCACAGCGTGTAAAGTGAGGTGGTTTTACAGTCACTAAATTTGGTTGGATCTATTTTTTTAGTGTTGATGAGATTAAATACGAACAGGAAGTGAGCACTTATTATTGCGAAAAGATTTTACTTCATGAGTACCTTGTGAAATGTGTACTGTCAGCAGTTGAATTGTGTCTGGTACTTTAGGGACTTTTCAGAATTTGATAACATGCTGAGATTGTGTTCCTGGGAGCTAAAACAAGTTCCTGCTCCCACCTTAAACAGACAAAATAAGTGCAAATTCTACACTGTAAAGATGGGAGAAAAAGAGATGTAACACACATACACTCGCCTTCTGAAAACAGGTGTGACACATACCCCAGATAAAGGATTGATAAATAACAGTCTGTACTGCTGTATAACCTGAAGTATTGTTATGGTTATAGATCTCGTTCACACGTTAATGCCTTTCACTCTATACAATTCTGCCTGTCTGATCAGTTGGGGGCCGCTTCGAGGTCATTTATATGTAATTAAAAAAGAAAGGGCTGAGACCCTGAATAAAGAGAGAGAAGAACGACTGTGAGACAGACAGTCAGTAAAACTCTCAGTAAAAGAGAGAGGCTAATCTTGTTATTCTCATCCCCTAGGTGAAACCAGGAAGTAGTTAATTTGCCCCTTAAAGCTTCATTTGTGATTATACAGTACTTTTAACCCATTTCTCGATAGTATTGCCATCATTACATTTGTTGTAGTAACCCTGAAATTTGAATATGGGCAATACCATGGCACATAAATAATAATCATGAACTACATTTCCAATGCTTACTCTCTCTGCAAAGTTTCACAAGTTCTTCTTGTGTGTGCTTAATCTATCTATCTATCTATCTATCTATCTATCTATCTATCTATCTATCTATCTATCTATCTATCTATCTATCCATCCATCCATCCATCCATCCATCCATCCATCCATCCATCCATCCATCCATGTCTATTCAATTTCATTGTCCCAAAGCAGCGTTACAGAAATAAATAGATTACAAATATAGATTTTAAATGTATATATAATAAATAATAAGTTTATCTCTAATGAGTGAGCCAGTGGTAATAGTGGTGAGGGAAAAAAAATCCTGAGATGGTCTGAAGAAGAAACCTTGAGAGGGCCAATTATTACAGTTCCATTATTGTTGATTGTAAAACTGTTAATGGTGGTCATATGGTGTTAATGGTGGTCATTGCAAAACACTGATTATATTAATTACAGTTCAGATTCAGTAACCTCATGGAGCTTTAGACTGTTCATGTGCAGCCACAGTGTGGCCAACAATTGAAGA
Organism: Silurus asotus; assembly: GCA_024362625.1. NCBI lineage: Eukaryota > Metazoa > Chordata > Actinopteri > Siluriformes > Siluridae > Silurus > Silurus asotus. The sequence goes on along the minus strand of MU541276.1, from coordinate 666,766 downwards.
GAACTTCATCCGGAGGTAGGGTGTCAGGAATAATTAGGTCTGGAAAGAGTTACGGGACAGGATCACTGTTATCTATCTATCTCTCTGTCAGGATTATGGGAAGGAACTTTTTTTCCGATCAGCCCCTGCAGCTCAAATACTTCACATCACATGATCGTTTGTGTACCTGATTGACATATAAAGTTTATTAAGCACTCTTATTATGCACTCATCTTGCATGTCTTTATTTCAGGTTTGTCTTTTCCTGCTTGCCATTCTTGTTTGTCACTGTTTCTACTTTGTGCTTACATGAAGGTTTTTCCTTGTTCGTGTAGTATTTTGTCTGGTTTTTGTATACTTGCACATTCATCTATATGATGTAATGAATATGGTGTAGAGTGAATAGTGACAGTAAAATGTGTGATAAAAGAGATTAACTTTATAATGTGGACTTTTTAATGTTTTTGTTGGGGGGATTTTGTTTAGTACTGATGTTAGAATGGGGTAGATGGACAAATATTTTTTTTTATGTTTTAAAGTAATTATGGTGTTTTAAATTACATAAATCATCAGGACACCATACGCACCTTTGCTATGTTGCCACTTGGACAGTTTTTCATTGGATGTGTGCATCATGGCAGTTTTTGGGTGTTGATTTGAGACTTCACACATCTCACACATCACTAAAACAGATTTTCGGTGGAGTTAATTAATTTTTTATTTTTGTATTTTATTTTTAAAAATCTAAATAAAGAAAGGACATCATGACTAAATGTGTGTTGTGTTGAAGGTCTTTAATATTTATTAACTTATATTTTCAATAAAAATCGTCAAACAGAAACACTCGCTGCATTCATCGCGTGTTAATAAAATTTGTGACGTTAAAATGAATTACCCTAAAATAATTTATTTTTTCATGTTATATGTGTAAATCTGATTACAGTAAAGGCGTGGGTTTTGATGTCTGCAAAGCCACAATGTGATTTTTAAATGTTATGCAAAATGAATTAAAAATAAGCTGAATTTACATTATTACAATTACACAATATGCAGGATAATACAATAAAAGAGGGAAAAAAACATATTGACAAGAAAACCCCATATAAGTTGACACAATGAAAATTCTCATCAAGAACCTTTATTTAAATTAACCTTCGTTCATTTTATAAATTCAAAGATAGTATGGTTATAATATATTGGGACCAACTGAAGTCGCACGCCATCGTCATTTACCTTTGAACTGTAGTAACCTACATTCAGCATGATTTATATAACACCACACCGGCTCTTGTTATGTCACCTATCATGTCAAGTGTCTATGTGGAAAAGATAAATCGAGCGTATCGGCCATCATGATATTGACTGGACAGTAATCAGATACATGTTCATAATGAAGCTATGGGTTTATTAAATAGTCTTTTAGGGGTTGGGG
>MU541276.1:556306-656808 GCA_024362625.1 Silurus asotus | reverse complement strand
TTTTATTCAAAACATAAGAAACTTACCAACTAAAAAAAAAAAAAAAAACACTTTCAGTCCTAATATATATATATATATATATATATATATATAACAGTTTTATTACTACAGTCTACCAAAACATTATACCTGAAGTATCTGTCTATATGTATGTTTTTCCTTTAATTTTGTGCTTAGTAGGCATCCTGCTTAGCCCCACCCCTCTTCCTCCTTTTCTTAGATTGTACCTAAATGGGAAAGGTATCCTCCTGAGCTGTGATTTACTGTTTGGCCACTGTTGTTTTCCCTTTCATGCAAACTTATTTGACCAAGTCTGTTTTAGCTTGACTAGGCCACTGTGCACAAAGTCAGCTGCATAATAATATGGTTCATCAGTGTCTATATTAAATGTATAAAAGCATTAAACCGAGACGGTCCAACTTTATAACCTCTTAATCTCTGTAAAGCTGTTTCGGGACAATTAACATTTTTGAAGCGCTGGAATGAAGTGGAAGGATCCAAGTATCCACCTGTACAGAACCCATTGAACACCTTTGGGATGGATTAGAACATTGACTGCACACCAGGCCTCCTTACCTCAGCTCCTCACTTACATCAGTACCTGACACCACTACTGCCTTTGCCTTTGTAGCTACAGTACACTAAATACACCAAGTGGGAAGCGGATTATATCCGAGATGGGATGTTTAAAAGCTGTGAGGGTCAAGTATTCACTGTTTGCTCAAATATTCGAGCTGTGGCACAATCAAGAAGCATTTGTCTGACAATTGAATGTTCAGAATGATCAGTAGGGGTTTTGAGTTCTTTTTTGGGACTTTTCCAGCTATATGTGCCTTTTCTTCAAACTGTTAGCTTACTGTATTTAAGTCTAACTGAGTCTAACTGTATTTAATTATGCATGGTTAACTGGATTTATATGTGCACGGCTCCTTCAAATAGAGGCTTCAAAAATAAATACTAGATTTTAAACTTTTTGGCAACATCTGTCCAGTTTTCTGACACCACCCCACATGTAATTTTGTAAGTGTTGGTGTAGAAAATGAAATACAATAGTGACACTACATTGAGTGCCTGCTTGGGTATAAGAGTGGCACATTAAAGCACAGCTAGATCAAACATTCACAAAGCTGTCTTTCATGCGATCACTGTGAAGCAGTTCAAGTGCTGTCTGGCTTGTTAGTACTGTCTGGAATCAGAGGCCATACAAGGTTATCCTGAGGAAATGCAGTTTGCTGTTCAGTGATCAGTGATGATTAAATGTAATGCAGCTCAAAGCATTATTTTACATGAAATGACATGCCATTTTTCTGTTTTCTGTATATATTTATTGAACTTATTTAGATCTTTTTACTCAGTTATGACAGAAGAAGTAAATGCAGCATTCTGATATGATATTACAAACTTCTCATGCTTAACGGTTAAACATATAACGTGCCATTTAGCAGATTGTCACGTCAATGTAGAAATTGGCAGCCTACAGACATAGCGCTAACAACTCCAACTCCCTACACACATTCTCAAGATCACTAAATTACTGATCACGTACACCTGAATTCAATAAGGCTGACACCCAAGCATGATAAAATGCTCAACACAAAGTGTCTCTGTCTACAGGCAATGTCTAAGATAGGCTTACACTAATCTGCATACATTTGAAAACAGTGTTTTTTTTATCTAAAAATGAAACTTCACAGCCACACTGTGAAAATGATCGTTTTCGATCATTTCCCAAAAGAAAACTGCGTCATTTCCTCCTTCCGTTTATTTACTTTCCAGCTGTTTAAAACTTTGCGGCAATGTCAAGAACAGGTACGTCACATGACTTAAAAATACGACAATGTTTTTGAAAGCCTCCATCTTCATAATCCACACTGCGATTTGAAAATGGCGTTATCAAATATATCCACTTTGGAGGTTTTTTAAAAAAAGCTATGTTTTCATTGATTAAAACACTCTCAGTGTGGATGGAAGACCAAAACAGAGAGAAAAATTCAAATGAAAATGTATTAGTGTGGACATGGCCTCAGTGTAGCATCATAGTTCAAGCTTCCTAGTTCAAGTTTATTTTGTTCCTTTGTCCAAAGGACTGTTCCTTTGTCCTTTGGCTCTTTGCATGAGCTTCATAAGCATTTTATTTTACTTCCAAAACCTTGCCTGTAGCTGAGAGATTACTTTAAACCAGAATTGGCCAATTACATATGCAAAGGACAAACATGGGTGCAGGTCTTCATATCAGTCATGCAGGAGCAACAATAATTTAGAACAAGGTTCTGACAACCAATAAAATGCTGTACATTGTACAAAATTATGAAAACTTATAATAATTCAGTCTCTACTGCTTATTCAATTCAATTCAATTCATTTTTATTTCTTATTGGGCTTTTAACAATGAACATTGTCTCAAAGCAGCTTTACACAGATAATGTCGTGATTAAAAGTGAATATGTTCTTTATAAGTAAGTTTGTCCCTTATGAGCGAGCCGGTGGCGACTGTGTGAAGGAAAAACTCCCTGAGATGGCATAAGGAAGAAACCTTTAGAGGAACCAGAATCAAGAGCATAGCTAAAAGGGAGAACCAGAAGGTAACACCGACATGAGGGATCTCTGGGATAAGCGACGACCCACCACACCACCGTCAACAACCCTGAGTGAACGTGTGAAAGTAAAGGGACGACAGCATACAAATATCCCAGTTCACCAAACACTCTACATCCATGATCTCTCCAGATCTGCACCTTTACCTAAGAAAAAGTGCCCAACTCCTTGCTCATTGTTTAAGGCTCTTGGTTGCTGATCGGAAGGCCATTGGCTCAAGCCCTAGTATCACCCAGCTGCCACTCTTGGGGCCCCTGAGCAAGGCCCTTAACCCTTGGTGCTCCAGGGGCTCTGTATCATCGCTCTGACCCCAGCTTCTTATAGCATTGGGATATGCAAAGAAAGTTTTCTATTGTGCTGTAAAGTTTGACAAGTATAAAGCATCTCTCTTTTATTTTCTTTACATTCTGGCTTTAATGTTCTGCTTCTTCATGACTACTACTATTTCTAGTTCCTGCACATGAAAATCATTCACTTCTTCTTTAGATGGTCCTGTATCGATACTCTAAAAATACACTGACACCCAAACTTAATCTGCTGTCGATGTTCTGATATCACCTAAAAGAGGATGGGTTGCCTTTTGAGTCTCTCAAGCTTTGTTCTTCATGCCATCCCAGGATAACTCAGTGCTTATCTAAATCTAAATCTGTATTTTGATTGTTAAAAATGCTACATAAATAAAATAAAATCTGCCTGCCTGTGAGTTTGGGTTAGATTACTGTCTGACCCAAAGTCTGGGAGAACACTATTTGCAATATCACTTCGGTTCCATATAACTGCAGTAGCATTTGCGTCAGGTCAGTGAGCAGAAGTGATATCTGTCAAATGCACAGAGAAGTAAAAGAGCTGGGACTGGAATTAAGCCAAGGCGCTGTGTTAGGGTTTCGCCTACCGTAGCAGGATCTTATTAACTTCTTCAGTAGGCCATGATTGATGCTGTGAACCCTGGTGTGTCTTGTTACTTCTCACCATGTTGTGTGGGTTTGTGCTCATCAGAAAACGTAAAGTGTTTAGTCGGAAAAAAAAACACCTTCATATTAGGCATGCCACATGCTTAAATAAACCTGTATATGTTAGCCTGCATATTTAGCGTTATTAGAGTGTGTGCTATTGGCCAGTGCTGTCCAGTCAAAGTAATGGCAGTGATTTATGCCTAACTTTGTATCCAGACTGCAGACAACAGGCAGAACCCCAAGGTCAAGGGCTCTGTCTGACCCCACTGACCCTTTCAGCTTACCCATCAATATCTGATACAAGCTGGTCCTCATTTGCTGTCTCAACCAATAACACGTTCAAGGAGAAAATCAATAACTGTTCCATTACTGAAAATCATTATCACATGTCAAGTCAAGTCAAGTCAAGAGGCTTGTATTGTCATTTCTACTATACACAGTGGTACACAGTACACATTAAAAATGAGACAACGTTCCTCCAGAACCCTGGTGCTACACTTAACAACATAGAGCTACAATACACAACATAAAGCTACATAAAATGCACTGAGTGCAACCTAGTGCAAACAGTGCAGAGGAAAAACAGTACAGACAGACAGACAAATAGTATAGACAACACAAGACAACATAACACAACACAAGAGAGTGTGGGACAATACACAATAATATACAGCACTGAGCAAATAAGACTATAAAGACTATAACAATTGTGTTGTAAACAAACACAATGCAGTGTAAAAACAGCAGTAGCAGCAGTCAAAAGGTGAAAAAACAGCATGGAAACAGTGTAATATGGTTAAGTATAAATAATAATAAATAAATGATGGTGGAATGGATTGAGATGAGTAATGAGTGAGTTAAGTTCAGGTTGTACAGTTTGTAACACACAGTTGAGTGTGTGTGTGTGTGTGTGTGTGTGTGTGTGTGTGTGTGTGTGTGTGTGTGTGTGTGTTCCAGTTCAGTTCTGTGTATTGAGGAGCCTGATGGCTTGCGGGAAAAGCCATCAAAACAAAAACATGTGGCCTTGATGAAATGGAAAAATAAGGAGGAAAAATAGGGAGGCAACCTAAAGTTATGGAAGGATATTCTGGACAATATTAAAAAGGAATCTGAGATTGTATTTTTAATTTTAAGACACGGGAAATACAGTTGCATATGGACTTTGATTTTCCATTCGAAATTGGGCAGTTGCTGTGCGTTTGCGAAAGCAAAAACATAAACAGTAATGCATGATTTGCTAATGCGTTTGGATTATGCCACAATTATGTGTCCACATATGGAAAACGGAATTGCAGATCTTGCATTTCCGCTTGCAAATACAATTTGAAATTTCTTTTGGATATTGTCCGGAATATCCTTCCATACAAAGTGATGGCTCTTATTGTCACGACTTTATCCAGCAACTAATAGAGGAAGTCTTATGGAAGACTATACTTATGGGAGTCTCTATCAATAAATACATCCTGATAATGGTGACCTAGTGAACATAAGTTGCGCTGGATAAAGTGCTAAAACAAAACTATTTATCACACTATACCCATGCTTCACCATGGGTACGGTGTGGTAAGTGATTTTGTTTTAGCATCGAATATAACATCATACAACAATAAAACTGTAGAAGGAAAATTCCCTTTCCTTCTGTCGAGAAACCCTTCCCCATAGCCAAGAATAGTATTTGAAAACTGGAAATGACTAAAAAAAAACAATGCCAGTACTGCCAGCACTAATTTATTTCTTAATTGGTTTCCACAAGCATGTGTGTGTGAAGGTTTTTTTGATTATCTAGCTTGTGCTGTATTTTTGCTCGCTCCCTCCCACAATATTTTCTCATGAACCATGTTAATTTTATTTCCCAAAGTGTAAAAACAGTAAACCACAGCGGCCTTGACCATACAGTTCATGTGAGATCTCCCGATCAGCACCTCCTGCTTAAAATAGTAAGACTACTATTTGTGTCTGTATTTGGTCAGATACTACATGTGCTATATTATGTAAAATTAATACAGGATATGAATATCAGAATCAGAATCAGAATCAAAATAGGATGTCTTTGGATGCAGTAGCATGAAATTTTCCCTTCACTTTAACTAGTAGACCCAAACCTGTTCCAGCATGACAATGCCTCCATGAAGATATGCTTTACATGGGCTGGTTTGGAAGATCTCCTGCTGTAGAACTATTAACCCTATTGAATTCCTTTGGGATGAATTGAAAAGCTGAGGGAGGTAGACAGAGGGAGGGAGGGAGGGAGGGAGGGAAAGAAAGAAGGAGAGAGAGGAAGAGAGAGAGAGAGAGAGAGAGAGAGAGAGAGAGAGAGAGAGAGAGAGAGAGAGAGCCTTATGATAAAACGGAATAATTGTACTGGGTTTATTAGTAAGTAGCTGATCAATATCTATTACAGTCTTTATTTGTGGCACACTCCCACAGGCAGCTGGGGGGAAGAATTGATTCTTTTAAGGTTGTCTTCATTTCAAGATCACACTCACACATACATCCTACACCCCACCACCACACATACAAACCTATTACTGTGTCTATAATAAGCACTTTCACCTTCAGTATATACCTAATGAGTGTGTTCTCACACTGCAATGCACTCACACTCAATTTCACGTGGGCTTTTTTTTCTCACTTGGCCACCAGGCCGCATAACAGAAATAATAAAAGAAGGTGAGCATTCAACAAGCCAGACAAAAAAAACACTGCAATTTTCTTTTGAAATCTGTTTCTGAATGATGCTATGATTTCTCAGTCACAAAACATAAAACAGGAGCACTGCCTGAAAGACCATTGTGGTCTGTATGTGTGTGTTTTATTTAAAGGTTTAAAACTTTTCTTGATCAAATTGAAATGATACTAATTATTGTAATCTCAGTGTGACTTTTATTTATGCATTAATGTTGGAATAACATGCAAAGATAACAGCTACAAGTGTGTGTGTGTGTGTGTGTGAATGAGTAAGGGAGTGAGTAAATGTGTAATTGAGTGAATGTATAACGCAGTGAGTAAATGTGTAAGGGAGTGAATGTGTAAGGGAGTGAGTGTGTAGGTGAGTGAGTAAATGTGTAAGGGAATAAGTAAATGTGTAAGGGAGTGATTGTGTAGGGGAGTGAGTGTGTAAGGGAGTGAGTAAATGTGTAAGGGAGTGAGTATATAAGGGAGTGAGTAAATGTGTAAGGGAGTGAGTGTGTAGGGGAGTGAGTGTGTAAGGGAGTGAGTATATAAGGGAGTGAGTAAATGTGTAAGGGAGTAAATGTGTAAAGGAGTGAGTGTATAAAGGAGTGAGTAAATGTGTAAGGGAGTAAGTGTGTAAGGGAGTAAATAAAGGTGTAAGGGAGTAAGTGTGTAAGGGAGTGTGTGTGTGTAAGGGAGTGATTGAGTGTGTAAGGGAGTGAGTAAATGTATAAGGGAGTAAGTAATTGTGTAAGGGAGTGAGTGTGTAAGGGAGTGAGTAAATGTGTAAGGGAGTGAGTAAATGTGTGAGGGAGTAAGTGTGTAAGGGAGTGAGTAAATGTGTAAGGGAGTAAGTGTGAAGGGGATGTATGTGTAAGGAGTGAGTGAGTGTGTAAGGGAGTAAGTAAATATGTAAGGGAGTGTGTTTAAGGGAGTGAGTACATATGGAAGGGTGTGTGTGTAAGGGAGTGAGTAAATGTGTAAGGGAGTGAGTATATAAGGGAGTGAGTAAATGTGTAAGGGAGTGAGTATATATGGGAGTGAGTAAATGTGTAAAGGAGTGAGTGTATAAAGGAGTGAATAAATGTGTAAGGGAGTAAGTGTGTAAGGGAGTGTGTGTGTAAGGGAGTGATTGAGTGTGTAAGGGAGTAAGTAAATGTATAAGGGAGTAAGTAAATGTGTAAGGGAGTGAGTGTGTAAGGGAATGAGTGTGTAAGGGCGTGAGTAAATGTGTAAGGGAGTAAGTGTGAAGGGGATGTATGTGTAAGGAGTGAGTGAGTGTGTGTGTAAGGGAGTGAGTAAATGTGTAAGGGAGTGAGTGTTTAAGGGAGTGAGTACATATGTAAGGGTGTGTGTGTAAGGGAGTGAGTGTGTAAGGAAGTGAGTGTGTAAGTGAGTAAATAAATGTGTAAGGGCGTAAGTGTGTAAGGGAGTGTATGTGTAAGGGAGTGAGTGAGTGTGTAAGGGAGTGTGTGTGTAAGGGAGTGAGTGAGTGTGTAAGGGAGTGTGTGTTTAAGGGAGTGAGTAAATGTGTAAGGGAGTGTGTGTGTAAGGGGGTGAGTAAATGTGTAAGGGGGTGAGTGTGTAAGGAAGTGAGTGAATGTGTAAGGGAGTGTGTGTGTAAGGGAGTGAGTGTGTAAGGAAGTGAGTGAATGTGTAAGAAAGTGAGTGTGTAAGAGAGTAAGTGTGTAAGGGAGTGAGTGTGTAAGGGAGTAGGTAATTTTGTAAGGGAGTGAGTGTGTAAGGAAGTGAGTAAATATCTAAGGGAGTGAGTGTTTAAGGGAGTGAGTGTGTAAGGAAGTGAGTAAATATCTAAGGGAGTGAGTGTGTAAGGGAGTGAGTGTGTAAGGGAGTAGGTAATTTTGTAAGGGAGTGAGTGTGTAAGGGAGTGAGTGAATGTGTAAGGGAGTGAGTGTGTAAGGAGGTGAGTAAATATCTAAGGGAGTAAGTGTGTAAGGGAGTGAGTGTGTAAGGGAGTAGGTAATTTTGTAAGGGAGTGAGTGTGTAAGGGAGTGAGTGTGTAAGGGAGTGAGTGTGTAAGGAAGTGAGTAAATATCTAAGGGAGTGAGTGTGTAAGGATGTGAGTAAATGTGTAAGGGCGTGAGATGATCGCCAGTGTGAATCGTAGATCGGACGGTGAGCGAGTGGAAATAGGGGCCTTATGAAGGGGAGAGTAGATTGGAGACAGGTGAAAGTGATTAGGAGGAGTGCGAGGCTATGCGAGTGTGCTGAGTGTAGGAGAGAGGCGTGGCTGGTGGTTCCCTGACAATGTCAATGTCCCTCCAGAGAAATAGTTAATGATTGACTATTTTGCTAATAACAAGCTTCATACAGCAATCAAGGAATCCCAGTTATAAACTGATACACATTTACAATTTTATGCAAATATCAAAGGAGGACCCTGCCCAAATGATCAATATCAAACTTCAGACAACAACCTACTTTCATCAAAAAGGAGATAAAGGAACATACGCACCAGAACCAGCAGATTCAGGGCCTTTTCTTTTTTCCACCCACGATCACACTACTGAACTCTATACTACACTGTATAAACACTGAGTATAACTTCTGTACAGTTGTACATACAATTTACATATTGTATATTATAAGTAAATTATGTAGTCATTCTCTACACATATTGTGCCTTACACACATATGCACTAATGTCTATCTATCTATCTATCTATCTATCTATCTATCTATCTATCTATCTATCTATCTATCTATCTATCTATCTTTCTTTCTTTCTTTCTCTCGTTCTCTTTCTCTCTCTACCACGAGAGATATGCAAATATACTAACCAAACACACACACACACACAATCTGTTGCTGCAGGCCTGTGCATATTTATGCTGATAGATTGAAGGAGCTGAGCTCATAAATCAGCTTTGAAGAAAAACAGCTTTAAATAGAAGCTGCAGCCTTTTCATTGCAAGATCACAAGAGAGCACTTTTTTTTTTTGTGAACATGTATAGTATCATTTATTTTATTTATTTATGTTTATTTCACTAGTTCCCAGTGAGATTGATTATCTCAATGCAAACGCAAAACCTTAACATTAAAGTACACACATTCAAATAAAAAAACAATACACAACTGTCTAACACCGGTTCTTACTAAAAACAATCACATGCCACCTTCATCAAATTCCTTATGAAAGCCTTTAATGTTATATATTTATATATTTTATCGAAATACCTGGCAACAAAAGTGAGTACTCCTTAAGTGATAACAGCTGTACGTTGTTTACTAACACAAAGCCACATTCATGTTTTTATCTGCTTCACTGGACCATACAAAGCTATAAGAAGATCAGTAAAACCCTAAAACTGAGTTGCAGTAGAGTGGCCAGGGATATACAGAGGTTTTTCAAGACAGGTTCCACTTGGAACCTGCCTTTCAAGGACGTGCATAATCTGGCTTAAAAAATCTGACATAAGTGCTGCAGCTGTGCTTTAGAGTTTGCAAAAGCGTAAAGTCCACTTGTCAGTGTTTAGACCATCCGCCGTGCACTGTAACATCAGTTTGCATGGCCCTCGTACCAGAAGAAAGCCTTTTCTGAAGCTGGATCACAAGAAAGACCACAAACAGTTAAAGATAACCGGTCCAAGAGCATGAAGTACTAAAACATAGTCGGATGAGACTAAGATAAACTTTGGCTCAGATGGTGTCCAGCATGTGTGGTGACATCCTGGTCAGGAGTACCAAGAACATTGTGTCTTGCCTACAGTCAAGCATGGTGGTGATAGCATCATGGTCTGGGGCTCCATGAGTGCTGCTGGTACTGGGCAGCTGCATTTCATTACGAAAAATCATGGATTCCAACATGTACTGTGACATTCTGATGCAGGACATGATGCCCACCATTCAAAAACTGGGCAGAATAACAACCCTAAATACACTGCCAAGATGACAACTGCCTTGCTGTGGAAGTTAAAGGTGAAGTTGAATAAGTGGCCAAGTATCAATGTGGAGGAGTGGAAGAGGATCCCAGAAACAACCTGTGCAGCTCTGGTGAATTCCACACCCATGAGGAATAAGGCAGTGCTAGATAACAATGATGTTCACACAAAATATGCACACTTGGACAGTTTTGATATGTTCACTTATGGTGTACTCACTTTTAATAATGGCTGTATGTAAAATCTGCACATTGACTACTCTAAAGTATATAAGTTATATTTCTATAGTATACTTTCTTTAGTGCACAATGGCATGTACATGTCCAGCCAGGAGGCAGAGGATAGCTGTGATAAATATATAAGAAGCATGATAGATGAGATTCTTTTTAGAACATTATAATCTAGATGGTGATACCACAGACCCTTGGCTGAAAGTCCAAAAGTGCATGATTGGCACCGATCTTTTTCCTCAAATTGATGTTATCTACCATACAGAAATGAGGTAATAATTTTTCCCAAGGGTGGAACAAACAGGATGTTAAAGTCTATTTCTTTTTCATTATCTACATATGAGGTATTACTTGCCAGAGCATCCTAAATAGTACAGGGACATATCAAAAAGCAGGCTGTTCCATCGCCATTATCCTCTTGGGCTCTCAAAGGATTCCTAATTGTGCATTGGCTCTAGCCTCCAACCGATGCACTACCTGTACTTGATACAAGAGCCAAGAGTGACTTACCTGAAAAAGCCAGTTTCCTTGGCAACCCTGAATCATAGACACAGGGGCAAGGTCTGCACACAGTAGGAAACTGCTGTCTGAGAAGTAACATATGCTACTGCCAGCCTGCCTCATTCCAGTCCTGATGAGCTTCGATGTTTACAGATTCATTATAAATGGATGTCTGAAACATATTTGGTCTGTCAAAAGTTTGCCAACAACTTGCTGTCTACAGTTTGCTAATAGACAAGCATTTTCTTTTCCATCCATTTCTCGGAGAAAATAATGCAACATAGTAATGTTTGTGATGGTACGGAAATAAAAATTAATGAACAACAACAACAAAATCTAAAGTGGTCTTCAGGATAGAGATGTTTATGCAATTTTTAGTTTATCAGTAACATGACAAGCTGCATTTATTATTAGGGGACCGAGCACCTAATGAGCATCTTCACAACTCATGAATGCTTTTAAAAGCATTTTTTGTTTAAAACTGTCCAACAACATCAAACGATCAGCTTCTCTAGTTTTTATGTCAAACAAAGATAATGTTGTCCCATTGAGCCTTTCCTATTGGCTCATGTATTGACTAATGCTTGTGAATATAGGTCAAAGTTCTTCTAAATAAAACAATGGTGAACGAAAGAAATTTTGTAATTAGGGGACAAAAACAACAAACCTACTGGAGCATACAGCAGAGCTTAAATTGATGTACACACCAGAGTCCACTGTTCTGCTTGGTACATGAATTTCTTGGTCTTCATGCTTAAAGAAATTAAACCAGCAAAATAGAAATGAAAGTTTTGCAAAAAAACCAAAACTTGAACATTCATCAACATCCACTGTGCTGGCATACATAGTCCGCAGTGTGAAGAGACAATGTATATTTTCTATTACCTCTAAACATTAAAAAAAAGAAATTAATAGTGCCTAGATCAGTCCAAGGCAGAATTGATTTCTACAGATGGTCTGGTGAAAATTACAAGGGACAGAGGGCCTCTCTGCGGGTTTCTGTTAATACAGCGATATCCAGAGCCAAGCCGCCTCTTCGAAAGGCCCCGATGTGACAATGAAATCATCACAGACATCGCTGCTCACAGCGGGACACTACAGAGTTCTGGCGCCGCTAATGAAGTCTGTTGGCTCGGCCCAGTCTGTTTATGTGTGCGCATATGTGATGGGTGTTTTGTGTATTATTTGAAGCAGGTACATATTTGCTGTACAGCATTATTTTGTTTGTTTATTAGTCTTGGCAGAAAACTCGTTAAGCTCATAGCTGTGGGTTAGAACATGCACCCATGCACAAACAATGCTAACCTCATTACTACTATTTTCAAAAAACTATTTATAGTGTTAATTTAAGCACAGCTGATCCAGTCTGACGTGCCTGTATTATTAGAGAATCTCAGTAGCTAATAAACATGTATAAGCTAATAAGCAGTAAAGCTACGTGTTATGTGCAGTACAAATATTTCAACATTGTTTCTGGGGGCTGCTTCCTGAGAGAAAACCTGCTTCCAGATCAAATGTGACATGTTTCTATTCGCTTGGAGATTATTTGACTAACGCTTACAAATAACATGTTCGAGTTCAGGATTTAGCAGAATGTTGTCTCCTCACAGCCATGTGTCTCATCTGCATTCAGCCTAATTAGCGCTGCTCTGTGCCTTTAGTTTTCTCTCAGAAGTGGGTGATTGGCAGTGCCTTACTGACAGGAGGAGTCCTCCACTCACTTATTTTTAGAACATGAGCAACTGTAGACTTGGAGTTTGAGATTACGCATAATTATAGGTGCTGTGCAAAATAGATAAACGGTTAGGAACAACAGTAAACTCAAAGGGAATAATTATATTTGTGTATCAAAGGAAAAATGTATATTTAATCAGAAAGAGTGGGACAGATGTTATTTGTAGCCAGGGCCACCTTGTATAACAGAGCTGAACCTCTTTTATATGAGAACACATAAAAATTCATTTATTTGCTCTGAACACTGCACATTTTTTTAAGTTTTATGAAACGAAATCCAAATCAAGACCACCAGTAAAATAAATAAGCACAATTCTATAAAGGAAGGACGAGTGCTGGTTTCCTCCTAGCCCAGACTGTGCATTCATAAAGCCTCGATGTAGATTTGATTTCCATTTGGGCTGATATTTCCTATCCCGCTTCGTTGAAACATCCTTTACACGCTATCAGCAGTGAAAGTGAAGCTGCATGTGAAATACACTTGAGGGTGTATTGAATATAAACAAGTTGAAGGCCTTTTCCCAACCCTGAAATGCCTTTTTGATTCAAAAGTACAAATAAAATTAAGTATAAATTGAAGTATAAATTACATAAAAAAAATATACAACTATAATCTTAGTGGGTTTTGGTTTGAAAGGAAGGTTTATAAATATTCTTATACAGTATGTTTGGTATTTGGAGAAAACACACCATGGAAAGAGCATGGACTGTCCTAGAACGTTCTTGTATGTGTGCACCACATCGTTCTGATTATGCCTCTGGTGAAGACGATATAATTCTATTGCTTAATCTAAATAGCCTTATTATTTATTACAGTGGAAAAAGAGTTCAAGCCACAGTATCACAAGCTGCAACTCTCAGGCCTTTGAGCATGGCCCTTAACCCCTCTGTGCTCCAGGGGCACTGCAGAAGCTTAATAACATCCCTGGAATATGCAAAGCAAGAATTTCACTGTGCTGTAATATACTGTATATGTGACAAATAAAAAAATTATTTCCCAACTTCTTGATCAGATTTTATACTTCCATCCTAAAGATCACAGCCAGGACATTTGTAGATCAACAGTAACAGTAGATCACAAGACTATGAGAGTGTGCTACAGTCCAAAGCACTGCAGGTCTCAACACGGCTGTCCAAACATTATACACTTATTAATTTACAGGTTAAAAACAGTCCACAAGTGAATTTTGTGCACTCTTTTCCCCTCAACTGTCACATATTATTAAAATACTTCTCATCATGCGGTATTTGAGTAGCTTGTGCTGTCGAGAGAGTGTAGTATAAAATGCTCCTGAGCAATGATGTTTTTTCTGTAACAGGATTTGGCAGGGTTTTTTTCCACCCCAACCTAAAGCAGAAAGGGTACACTTCTGCCAGAGAAAAAGATCTAGGATTACTATAATAGGATCGACAGTGATTTAGAGTTATCTTCGGATGAAACAGTGTATTCTATTTGTAACAGACTGATGACCCTAGAGCCACTGACGGCTTCTAACACACCCATTGCTTTGGCTAACAGGAAGGAAAAGAAGGGCAATGAACCAGATGTTTAGGTTCACAAGGAGAACAAATACTTTAGTGAAACAGACCTTTTAATAAACAATACCAAGATTAAAAATACTCACTGATCATACTGCACCTAAATACTTCACAAATACTACTACAACAGAATAAGTAAAACAATCCCTGTTTGTCTCTTGCCTTCTTTTGTCCGCTATGTTACATAGAGTTTCCATTTCAAGTTTTTTCTTTTGAGTTTACATTCTATTTCATGCACCCAATTTTGCTATAATTAAGGATATAAGTCAAATAACATATTTCATTTAATAATTTATCATATTTTTCATAACCTCACTCATAAACCCTCTTAACCCCAGTTCAGCCCAGCTGCAGT
Organism: Silurus asotus; assembly: GCA_024362625.1. Classification (NCBI taxonomy): domain Eukaryota; kingdom Metazoa; phylum Chordata; class Actinopteri; order Siluriformes; family Siluridae; genus Silurus; species Silurus asotus. The sequence goes on along the minus strand of MU541276.1, from coordinate 642,325 downwards.
GGGAGCAGCTGTAAACCTCCACCAACATTACAGGTTTTGACTGTATCTAGGACACCAAGAGAAGAGCAGTGTACACAAATTAATTGTGTGCATTTGAACACAAGCGTGAAGACTATTACAAATTCATTCAATTGAGCCCAATCCTGTCATGTAATTGAATGATTCTCTCTTCTTTTTTTTATTTAGCTCACAGAGGGACAGTAAAACAGTTACACATGCAAATCTCTAATCGAAACACTGTTCATGTGGGAAGTGGTGTGTTTGAATCAGTAATTACGCTGACGAGGTTTTCACTAATTAAGTTTGTGTTTGGCAGCGGTCTGTGGAAAGGGCATTACAAGCCCAGGTACTTACGTTAATGCCCCTGAGAATAGCTGGAAATTATAACCAAAGTAATGTTTCATACTCACTGATTGGCTTAATTAAGCACTGACACATATATAAGTGGATCTGTGCTGAGGAAAAAAAAGGCATGAATTATTCAATGTGGAGCTTATTATGGGTTACTTTTTTGTTCAAAATAATTAAATTAATGAAGATGACAGGATGGCATGAATGTATGTAATTACAGATAAAAGGAGAAGCCATTAAACCATTTTGATTTCATCGCAAATGAATATGTGAAGGACAATGCCAAGCCATTGACAATAAAGTCAATAAAGAAATATTCATAAGACACATACGATGCTCCAACATTGGATCCCGTGTCAACAACAACAGCAAGGGAAGAGGCTCCTGCAACCTCTTAGACTCAATATATTTTCCAGTGCTATCTCATTGGAACTTCTCCTCCACTGATTGTTCTGTCCCCACTGAGCCCTGTCCCCTGTCACACGTCTGATTTCATGCTGCGCCGTGCTGTATTGCCCTGTCAGTCCATTGCTGGCTAAAGCAGGACTTAGGCGGTTGAAGGAGGACGGTGGGGAAAGAGGAGGAGGGGTCGGTAATTGAAGTTTGAGGGACTGGAGAGCTGAGACCAGAACGATTTTTCTCCAGGGTCATGCCCTACCTAGGAAGCACCCCACACTTTACAGCACCTCTGGTGTCTACACATCAACCAGGTGACACTCGCAGGCACACGTTTCATTTCACATTACATTTTCACATTTAATGAAACCAGTGGCTTTCCCATAAAAGGGTAGCATGGTCAGTACAGAGGTCTCGATTTAGCTGCAGCAGCAAGCTGGCTATAAACAGAATCGTATTATAGGCACAGAACACCTATATATTGTAGTCTTTTATAATGAGACTGGAATCAGACAGAAAAAACTTAATGAATGGAGTGGTGCCACAAAGAACATACACGCTTTCATTTGCTGTTTTAGTTTTAGCCAACAGAAATCTTTTCATTTTTTATTTCATTTTACTGCTTAAAAGGAGAAATATCTATATAAATCAGCCATAGCTATAAAACCACCTACTTGGTTATGTTGTCCTCATTTCTATATACCATCTGTATGTACACTGTGTATAACTTTTGTAAAGTTACATATTCCATATTGTAAATTTGTATATCTCACATTCTCTTCACATATTGTGCCTTACACACATCTTGCACCATATATATTATATATTAATCGCATGCTTTTAGGCAAAATTCAATAATGAAATCAAAAGTAGTGTATAGCCCACCTTTATTTTAAATATACTGCTAAATTAAAGAAAGTGCAATAATATTTGTTGTGCAAACACTTTAACAGCAGTATTTTATTTCATAGTACCAGTTAAATAAAATATTTAGTGTAAATCTCAACTTAAACAACACAAATATCAAACTAAGCTTATTGATACTATACCAGGGCATGGATTTTTATCCTCTTTGTTATAAAAAAAAACAAATGACCACAGAACCTTGAGCAACAATCATATCATTATAACAGGCATCATCTGAGTTAACATTTATCTGGGGGTTTTTTTGTCTGTTTTTTTAACAGGTAGCAGTAGAAACATTTTTCTTTTAACATGGAGCAGCATACCCAGTCTATGTTTAGTACCAAATTCAAAAAATAAAAAAATTAAAAAGTTCACAGCTGGGATTTACTGTGCAGGGTTTTCATGTTTATGCTGGATTTACTTTGGACAATCTCAATTAAAAAAAGAACCGGAAAAACTTTCAGTGCAGTTTGTTAATTTCTACAACTTTACAACGAGTGCATTTAAGTTATATTTAAGACTGGAAGTACTCCGGTGATAAGAAAATTCAACTTGGTAAAAAAAATTCTAATTTTGCAGTGTTTCGAATGAAAAACAAAAAAGATTCTAATAACTTTAGTTCTATTGACTCAGCCGTCTGGAAGAAGTTTAAAATGAAAAGGTCCATGTAAATTTGAATAAATTTGGTAAACCTTTCCATGTTTGTTTATCTGCCAGTTCTTTATTTTCAGGTTCCTGTGAGCGCCACAGCAGACATACGGTCATAACAAATGCTCTCATTAGTTGAGATGCGTGATGACGTTTATCCCAAGCCAGTACGGATCAAGATGCCCCCCTCCCGTCACCTATAGTTTGTCTGTATGTATATTTAGAGCCAGTGCACAACAGACTTTTAAAATAGTAAAAATAATTATAAAAAAATGTAAATACGCGATTTAATTATTGTCGACCTTAATTAATTAATGAGTTAACGCGATAATAATGCGTTAACTTGTCCAGCCCAGTCATTTATGGTTATAGAACTAGGAGCTACTGAGCAACTCATAAAATCGCTCAAAGGCAGATCCATGTCCTTGGATCTGCACACACAGAAACATGTTCACAACCAAAGTTTCCTCATTGTAAACCTGAACCGTAGCTGGAAACTCATTCAGTGGTGATAATAACATTAACACTAAGAAAGAAAATTCTGGTTCTGTATTGTGGTGCTGATGAAGAAGACCCTTGTCTTAGCAGAATGAAGGGTGTCATTCATCAGGTGCTAATGGTGGGGTTGATATCTCCTAATGTAGTTGTTTCAGCAGTAGACCAGCTAGTGACAGCCTAATATACTTATTTCTATGCTGCCTGCCTTCACACAAACCTACACATACATTTGAGAACAAACCAAATGTCATTTCTAGAAGTCTTATCAAAAATCATCGACTTTTAATCGTTTTAATGGTTATAATACACATTTTATTGAGTTTAATGGGAATTGAAATGCTATCTGTGGTTCTCCACTAGGAATTTGGTGTCTTCTATTTTTTTTCATGTGTAGTGGATAACATTAAAGACCAACAGAGCTTCCAACTTAGTGGGGGGACCATCAGGATACCATTAGAATCCAGATTCCAATACGTGGTTTCTTTGGTGTGATGATATTGATTTAATCATGTATGCTGTGGATGTAATGGAAACCATTTGCTAATCCTTTTAATGGTTAACTGTTGATGGTGTGTAATTGTATTATTTGTAGTGGAAAAAATTAGAATGTTTGTCAACGTTTTTTATTGTTTCATTTATACAGCAGGCTAAAAAGTTAATTCCATTAGAGATAAAAACAGAGCCATTTATTTTTCTTTATCCTCTCTGCTTTAAGGTTATCTCAACAGAGCGGTATCTACAACACAACGAGACTCTATCTGTAGGAAAGTGTTATTAACAGGTACTATGGAGGATGGGCCCGAGCGCTGGGCTACCACCTGTCTCGAATGAAAAATGGCTCGGTGTGCCTTCATGAGTCGGGTGAGATGCGCTCACAGGAGAGCCATAAAATCCAGGCATGCACAAAACTGGAATAAAAGAATGAATTTGTGGAGACGCAGTGCTCTCATCCCCTGGGGTGAGTGTGTATCTGTGTGTGATGTGTGGTGTGTGTGTGTGTGTGTGTGTGTGTGTGTGTGTGTGTGGAGGAAGAAGGCTGTATGATGTGTGCACAAAATCACCTTTTCTAGCTGGCACCGTCATTTGCATGGCGCATAATCTCCAAGGTTTTGCCATGCAAATCTCTCATAACATGGAAACAGAAAGAGTTTTTGGAGCAGCCGCCAGGAGTAGATTTATACGCACACGCCCAGCCACTGCTGCAATTCTAAATCACATTCAATTACATGACATTTTCAATATAGAGGCTCCGATTAAGAAATATAGGGTGTTCTCTTCAAAATTAGGCTCGAGGCACACGTTGACAAAAATTGGTTTCAATGTCACTTTTTTCCCCCACCTCATAATAATGACTCCACTGAAATGTTATTTGTCTTGTGCTATCCTGGAAGTCAGTTTAAATGGAAGAACCTTAAGTCTATTGGCTGTGTCACAAAGCCTCTGTGGCCTGTTTAGTATAATGGATATTTAAGTATGGAATAAAACGATTTATACAAAGACATAGATTTACACAAAGCAGAAGGCTATAATTATCCAAGAGTGGATAGGTTTTCCAATAAGGCACAGGCCTTTCTTTAATTTAAATAGTTACATAATAGAAGTTGCATAATAGTTACATAATAAAAGATTAAACAGCTGTTTCTTTACCAGAAAAAAAAGATTTCTCTTGAAGTTGATACCACAAAATAAATGCAGCTTGTCTTGTTGCCAAAAAAAGAACAAAGCCTTGATCCTGAATACATTCTTGTTTTGGAAAATGTAAAGTTACAGCTTCACATGTGACTTACAAAGTATTGAAACTGGAGACTCCTTTGGAAAACAAATTACAAAATACATTATAATGACCAAACCTTTGTGGACACCTTAACATGAGATTGGTATGTGCTTTTTGAACATTCCATTCCACATTTAGTTTCCATTTGCTCGTATAATAAACTCCACTCTTCTGGAAAGATTTTGTGGAGATTGGTGCTCATTTAACCACAAGGGCATTAGTAAAGTCAGGTACTGATGTAGGTGAGGTTAAGAGGTTTGGGGTACAGTCAGCATTCCAATTCATCCCAATGGATTTCAGTTGGGTTGAGGTCAGATCTATTGCAGACAACTCAATATCCTCTACTTCAATCCACTCCATTGTCATGCTGGAACAAGTTTTGGTTTTCAAGGTAATTGAAGGGAAAATCCAAAGATATACAACTGAGTATCTCCAACTCCAACTGATATCAGTGTGTGGAACTGCATATGGCTGGAAAAGTCAGGTGTTCCAATAATATAGTGTACATGACATTTTAAAGAAAATCAACCCGTGCTGTTAAAAACGTTTGATTAAAAATAATTAAAAAAAAAAAGTTAGTAAACATACACCTGAGCTGTTAAATTATAGGAAACTTAACAACACCACCTTTACCAATCAGAATTTAGCAGTGCTGTGGTATAAAATAAAGGTAATAAATAAGAAAAAGCCTGTGGCAAGCTGATAGAAAATGATTGACAGTGGCAGTACCCTGGTGATCTCTGTAGCAGGTAATAATGCTACGCCATCCCAAGAGTTAATAATACAACAGTGCATTGGTGAAATGACCCCCAACAATATCACTCTGCAGAACCGCACAGCTCTTGTGTAATTTAATTTGTTCTACTTTAATTCTGTCATTTATTGCAAATGTTATAATTAGAGGAAACACATACTTGGGGAAGCTGTTTTTGTAATATAATATACACAATATGTACAAAGATATTGGGACACATGACTTTTCCAAACGTATGTGATTCTTCCCCAAATCGTTACTGCAAAGTTGGAAGCACACCATTGTATAGGATGACTCTGAAAAATTTTCTATTCACTTCAGCTAGAAGAATCAAACCTGTTCCAGCATGACAATGCCCCTGTGCACAAAGCTAGCTCTATGCTTTACATAGGTTGGAGTGAAAGATCTTGAGTGGCCTGCTACAGGCCTCCCCACCTCACCTACATTAGTACCTGACTTGACTAACTTGAATGCGGGTGAATGAGTACAAATCTTCAGAAGAACTTTTCAAAATCTAGTGGAATCTTCTCAGATGATTGAATGTTGTTATTGCTATGTTTTGTAGAGAGCACATTTATATTTTTTATTCAAATTCAACTGTCTTTATTTATTTTACAGGCTGATTAATTGTGGCTCTTGAGTTTAAAACAAATATAAACGAATTTATTTTTCGTACTTTTTTTTTCTCGAGCATTCTAATCATATTTAATAACCATTTACTATTAAAACACACCCACACATAATGAACACGCATGTTCTCTCACATTCTTGTTAGTAGTCAATTTCCTGAAATGTGATAAGGCTCTATGGTGAAAGCTGTAATACCAATGAGACCGTTCATTTCCTCTAATTGAGTGGCTTTGAAACAGAAAGCCAGACAGCCAGTCTATTTGTTCATTCATCATTCGCCTCTTCACCCGCACTCTCGCTCCACTGACACTGATGTGCTCTGTCAAATAAAGACAGAGACGGTATCATACCTCCAGATAGCAATCTAATCTGACACCGTGCTTTGCCGGGTGCATTGTCTGAAGTAACACAGTGTCAAAATCAAATTAGATCAATGTCAGTCCTTGCTAGCTCGACCTCCCCGTGCCAGCCTGAGAAGGATGAGCTCTTCTTGCTTTTAAGTTTTGTTTCTTAGGTTTCTTCCTCCTTCTGCGAGACAGGGACTAGCCCTTGGCTTGCTCATAAGAAATTAGTGACTTGGTGCCTGATAGCATTGTGTTTAAATATCTTAATAGAAAAAAATCATTATTTTGGAAAATTCAGAGCAGAAGTAGCATGAGGTCAAATCATAAGAGGAATGGTGCCAACAAATAATGAAGTTTTTCAAATCAGAGCACTGTATTTAGTGTTGACTTTTAACGTACACACTTGTCTTTGTACATTGGGAGAAAGCTGGAAAAAGCCAGAGGTGCTTGGATAAAGGTGTGTGCCAAATGCCATAAATGTAACCATAAACCTGAGGTTAGGATTAAACCAGGGATCCTAGAACTTATCGTAGCAATGTTTCCTGCTTCACCACTGAGCTGACATTATTTATCAGACTGTTTCGGTGGTTGAATTTGACATCTTGTGCTTCTGAATGATGAAGAAAGAAGCCCATCAAGTCATAGTGAGCTGTATATTGAAGATGCTGTATATTCCAGTGTATATCAGTGATGGATGTATAGATCTTGGTGACAATCCTGCAGTACACACCATAAATAAAAACACATTTGATTCATTGATGTTGGGTTTGTGTGGTATTATTTACTAAACACATCTTTCACCTTCTGTTGATTTGAATATTATAATGATATAATATACGCTCAAATGTATTCAATACTGAGTATTCAAATTACTGGAATTTTTTCAATTCTGTATAATGTCTAGGCTGACAAACAATATGTGATTATAAACAATTCAAATAGCATTTATATAATAAAAAATAAATACTTGCCCAGTGCAGAACAGATGAAACCTCTGCCACTTTGAGAGAGAAACTCATAGGAGGAGAAAATGCAAGGTGAACAAGCCCCTCAGCTCAAATGATGAAAAAAGACAGTAAGGATAATAAACAATAACCGAGAACCAGGCATCTCTGCAGAGACAAGCGAATCCTATTTCCCTTTAATAAACAGAGCAACTGTACAAGAAACACTCTCTCTTTATTGTTTCATATGGGACGACTGTGCTGTGCGACGCTCGACGTTTCAGAGCACAGGGGTTTTACTTAAAGATTTCATTACACGGTCGGAAAAACCAGGATGGTCTCAAAGATAGAACCAAGTCACACAGGCACTAAGATTTTATGAACTTTATAGCTGTTTGGACTATGTCTCTCAGGTAGCTGTTTATACAATATTACAGAACATATAATACAAGCAACACGTGCATTTCTACAAGAAATCCACACCACCACCTTCAGCACACTACAGAAACTAGGAAAAAAACTGTGGACTGTAATTTAAAGACCACAATGTTGTCTGAGCTTTGTGTGTGTTTGATATGTTAAACAAATGCACTGAATGACCATGAAATCAGTCGATTTACAGGAAACATTTTTAATGTATTAAATAATCTCACCACGTTTATACTGTATTTAGAGCTTCCTTCAGCTTTGGTAAACAAGAAATGAAAACTGGATTTAGGAAATTGGAATGTCACTACATTAAAAGAGCACTGAGTGTAAGTTAGTGTGTGTGAGATGAAAAGGTCTGGACACTGTATACATGTGTATGACAGGATCTCAGGAAGGAAGATTATTTATGTATTTGAACTAAATAGCAGAGTCAGAGTACATATACAGTACATGGCATTCATGGAGAATGTGCTAGAGAAAAACTCACTTTACTTCAGGCTGAATGTCTAAAATTAATTCTGATACAGTGTTGATTGAATTAAACGATTGTCAACTGATCAGCATTGGTGATGATTCGGATACAATGTACAAGGTGATTGCCATTTACTATTAAGACTGAGAGGACTGTATTGCAGTCACAGTAAAAGAGGCAGCATGTTCATAAAAGGTGCTTTCATTCAATCAAGAACTGTAGGAAATCCTGAAGGGCTGCAGCTAAAGCAATTGCAAAAGCAACTGATGTCTTCCAGTTTATCTTGCTGAGGTTACTATACTATTTAGAAGTGGGTGAATAGGTTTAAGCTGGCGGTAGTGGGTGAGGATTGCAGGTTGTTGAACCTATTTAAAATTGCTTTAAGATTTAGGACTCTGTCATTGTATCAGCAAACTGTAGGCAAGTTTGTGTTCCAATTATATAGGAAGCAAAACTTCATAGCACCTCAGGAAAAGCAAGTGTGATGGAGAGAAAACGTCATCCAGTTGAGTTCATTTGAGTTGGGTTGGAACACTGCAGGTTCTGTCCAGGCTGTGAGGGGATAGAGGAGTATGCTAATTTACATGTAGTGTAGCGATTTGAAGAAGGCTGCTTTTACCTTAGAAGGCACTAGCCTAGGGGTCTTTTCAATAAAAGTGCCCATAAAAGAGAGGTTAAAGCACATTATAATTGGTTTCATGTCCGAATAAAATAGGAATGTAAGTTTGAACTAGGCAATAAAGCATAACCTATGTTTCAAATGAAGCTCTCTGATTACAGCTGGAAGTGTCTTAATCCAACCAAGATATACAAATGTATACAGGCTGTAATATCATAAGGCATAGTGGCTACAAAAGTAGAACAGGTTGATGAGGCCCTGTATGTAATGAAGCTGAGGCTGATTAGCATAAATATGCTACACATGTTCTCCAGTGTCAAACTGTAACAGTACCTAATTGGGCTCTTTTGTAACAGTACCTAATTGGGCTCTTTTGTAACAGTACCTAATTGGGCTTTTGGCCCAATAAGATTAATGCTGGAGATGCAGTGAATACAGAAATACAAGAGTAGTGGAAAAGCATTTTAAAAAGATAAATGTCACCTGTGCTGCAACATTTACAGTACCAGAGATTGCAAAAGTACACACATCCTTCACTTACTCAAATACTCATGTTTCAAAAGACTCTGGTAAAAGTTGAAGTACTGACTACTTTAACTTAAATGAAAAACTGTAAAGAAGTTTGGGCTCTGATATGTACTTAAGTAAAAAGTAGTCATTACTACTACCTGTTTTGATGGTATCCTGGGTCCTGGACCTCTCATTATATTAATATATTAATACAAAAGAATTTCCAATGTTGTTACTTAGTGAATGTATCCAAGCAGAACCTCCACCATATAGAACACAAGCGGAGAAAAGATGATGTTGATCAGGTGATCAGGAATGTCTTTGTTCTTAGGCATGTTTACACCGCTGACTTCCTCTGTCTCATCCATGTTAGCGCATACTTCTAGTTGCCTTCTGTCCTGCTTCTTGTTAGCTTCATAGGCTAACCTGTGGTGTCTGTGGTGCGTGATAGCCTGGAAATGATACACTAGCGATAATTGAAAAGCAATAGGTTGAAAATGAAAATGGTGCTGAAAATGGTGCGTAATAATAAGAAAAAAATATTGACGATGTCACCAAATAGATTAAAACTCAAGTAACAAGCGGAAAATATCTAATGACTGAAAGTAGAATGTCCCCCAAAAAATAGTGAAGTAAAGTACTTTAGTGAAGGAACGAAGTATTTGTTTTTTGTTACTTTCCATCTCTGAACCTCCTACTGGGATTAAATAGAACCAACAACATGGTGATGTTTTACATCAACCATCACAGAGGCACAAAATCACACATATTGAGGTGGGAAAGTAGGTGAAAGTGGACGCATGCACACCATGAAGCCTTTATCTTACTTGCACAACATATTAGCGTAATTTTTCCCAAAGTTGACTAGAGATACCTTGTTGGGTTTAAGTTAGGTGTATGTGTCAGCATGGTCTGTTCACCTGGGAGCGGTTTCATTTCAATTGCTGGAAGCTCCCGTATAATTTCTTTAAATTGACAATTATATTAGTCACACGAGTAATTGCTTTGACCCGTCTAATAATGAAGGACGAACGTGGAGCCCGCTTACATGTTTTCTGCTGCTTGCTTTCACTCCAGCCCTGCATGTGGTTTCTTCTGTGCTACCTAGTTACCATTAACGCTCAAAAACCCAGCCTGTGCAATTCACCATAGGAAATTAATTTTCTCTGGCAAGGAATGGATTATTGATGGCACTGAGCCTTAAACAAGGAAGCACCCTGGCTATAAACTCTCACAACACTCACTTCTAGCACCTAATTAACAAGTAGAAGATGAACGAGTAAGTAGGTAGAGAAGATTGTGTTGCCTTAAATTGATAGGACATTGTCGGCCTCTGAGTTCTCTCACACACACACACGAAATAGGCTGGCTTTATAGATGCCAGTCTGGGTCATCAGTACATTCTGTTGAAAAGAGACAAACTAATCTCCTTTGGATGAAGAAGTTCCTTATGGACGAAGCTGAAGATTAATGGGCATTGTAGTTTCATTCAGACCTGATTAAGCATGACACCTGCCAGACTGGCGCGACAGACAGGAAACACGAGAGGGCTCTATATACATCTCCATTTTACATCCCGCCCCCACATTCATAAATTAGCCAAGAAGAAAATGAACCGATTATTTAATTAGGCACGGATCTGCACTACTGTCCAATATCCCACATCATCATTAGGGCAGGTAGGACAGTAAGAATATTAAAAATAACCCCATTACCCTTTATATCAGTGGAGTCACACCAGCCCTCCATTTTCAACATTCTATTTTATTGTTTAATATAAAACTGTTCCTGTTTCCTGTCCTGAAATGAAACCTTTAGCGGGATGTTGCTTGCATCGTCTGGTGTAAAGACATCACACGATAGCATCTCTTAATATATACTGTTACCTACAGCCTTTTCATTGTGGCATTATGGCACATAGAACTGTGCAATTGTGCATGTCTGGATTTTCTAAGTAACTATAAATGAGAAATAAGTTCACTAAGCATGTTTAAAATAGACATGTGTGGGTGTGAGTGTGTGGGTGAGAGAGAGAGATAGAGAGAGAGAGAGAAAGAGAGAGAGAGAGAGAGAGAGAGAGAGAGAGAGATTATCGGTAGTCAGCAATATAAAGGCTTGTTTTTCTTCCCCATGGCTGATAAATATGGTTCGGAGACCATGCATAACACACCACATGCAGAAACTTTGAACAAATGGATGAAATTTGTCCTGCTTTTGTCAATAAATTGAGCTGAAGCGGGGAAGTGCACATGACTTCACCATTATACTTGGCCTCTCGTAGTCCCCCATTGAGGCCCCTGTTTTTATTAAATCATTAAAAAACGCTTTTAAACAAATCCTAATATTACATTTATTAGATATTAATAATTAGTTATTTGAGCTCTTTCTTCTCTCAAATATATCAGCCATCGATGCTTGCACACAATATCCCAAAGTAAATAATAAACAAAAAAATATGTTTACAGGTTTATTGTATATAATAGTAATGTGCACAATGTTTTTTAATCAAATAAAACTATTTATAATAATTCAATTAAATATATTTTCGATGAAAAAGTACTGAGGATTCAAATAGTCCTAAAGATAAACTCAGTGCACTAAAACGTCCCAAATGTAACTGTAGTAATAAAGCCAACATCTTTAAGAAACTAAACACACACACACACACACACACACAAAAGATGCACGTCGTTGCTGTATTTGCCCAAACACACACATTTGCATACATTAACCTGAATGTATATGCACAGTGGCTTCACCAGCATCACACTCATGCAGAAGTGGTCAATTCACAGTTATTAACCTCAGGAGAAATCACAACATAGACAAAAAGCAAGTGAACCCTCTACTGTTTCTACTACTATCACATTCTATGCCCCCCAGTTCCCCTCTCAACCCCTAACCCAGCACCATGCCTTTGTGATAAAACAAGTATTAGATGTGACTTTTTAGGTTTCTTATGCCAGCCATGAGCTTACACTTTTTCTTTGTGCAACCTCCCTTGCCAAAAAAACAACAACCCAAAAACCCCCACAAGATTTTTTTTCTTTTCTTCCCCTATTTAGCTCTTGGTTTCCGAAAACACTTCCAAGCAAACTTCAGTATTATGCAGGGAACACTGCACTGGAGCCTGAGATCCCCCACTCTTTAAATGTAATACATTTTACAGCTGCCTTCTAATCAAGTCAGAACTGATTTGCATTTGGTAGAAGCTGGTATCCCACCCCTGCATGTCTGAATGGTTGGCACCCAGCCAGCAGACAGAGGAAGGAGGAACCTGAAGTGGGAAAAAAAATGAGACGAGGGAAAGGGAGATGGGGGAGGGGTAGGATGGTGGCACGGCAGCAGAAAGAGAAGAACAAGAAATATGAGATGAAATGAATAAAAGAGGGAAAGGGGGAAAACAAAACTGAGATGAATGGTGCAGATGTCTGCATAGAGGGTTGAGGAGGTGGAAGTTGCCCAGGCGATGATACAAAAACAAACACACGAGTCACTTTGGGATTAATTACAGAAAAATAAAATATTTGCAATAGCCATTCTCCAAAACAGTAGAAAGTAGAGCTATGATTATATACATATACACGTTTATGTGTGTGTGTGTGTGTGTGTATATATATATATATATATATATATATATACACACACACACACACACACACACACACACACACACACACAAACACACACACACAGTGAAAAAGTGTTTCCCGATTTCTTATTTATTTGCATGTTTTTCACACTAATGTTTTAGATCATCAAACTGATTTAAATATTAGTAAAAGATAACACAACATGCAGTTTTTAATGAAGGTTTTTATTATTGAGGGAAAACAAAATCTAAAACTACATGGCCCTGTGTGTAAAAGTGTTTGCCCCCCTGTTAAAAGTGTGGTTTATCACACTGAGTTAAATTTCGCTATTCACACCCAGGCCTGATTACTGCCACACCTGTTTACAATCAAGAAATCTCTTAAATAGGTCCTGCCTGACAAAATGAAGTAACAAAAGATTGACTTCATGCCGAGACCCAAAGAAATTTAGAAACAAATGAGAAAGTAAATAAGTAATCATGATCTATCGGCGTGGAAGAGGTTATAAAGCCAAACACTTTTTCACACCACTGTATGTATATATGGGATATGCCCCCTTCGTCCCAGCCTGCCTGGGTGAGATAGTGTTCTGTTTGTTTGTAGGCCACTCTGTGCAGCTGTGGATGGTTTCACATCAACGGCCTGGGGTTCCATAAAATTACGGAGTAAGAACATGAGCTTTGAGGGTGAATTTGGACTGTACTTCATGTCAACAGTCTGTTTCACTTACTCAGGACTACAGTTTACTTTTGATCATCACTGCACACCTCAACATCTTTTATCTGCAATAAACGGACATTCGGTGCCACACAGAAGAGGATGGTTCCCTGTTGAGTTTCCCACAAGGTTTCTTCCTTATGCCATCTTAGGGAGTGTTTTATTAAGAAAACAAATTTATAGCAATTAAAATGATATTAATAAAATTCACTGAAATAATGTTATTTACACTCCCACCAAATCAGGAGTGACTAAGTATCAAACTTTAATAACAAATTATTTCTAAAACTTTTACTTAGCCTACATGTAATTTAAAACAAAGAACTAAAACATATTCAACCATCAAGTAAATGTCTAGACTTTTAAGCCACATCCAGCAACAGGACCAGTACCGGGGGTTCAACTACTAAAGGTTTGATCAGAAGTGTACCATCCTTTCTCAGCTTTCTTTCTCCAAAACGTATTCTAACTCTTCTGACTAGGCCATCCATTGCAGTTTCAACAACTTCTGACATGCGCCATGAATTCCTGCGCAGTTCCTCTACCCTCTCCAATTATATCTCCAACCTGCATGTTCCTTCTTGGTGTAAGGCAGCATTGTATAATTGCTATGTTAGATGAGTACTCTCTTTTCCAACAACTCAATTCCTTATCACCACATAAGCTAAACTGCTTTGAGACAATGTTTATTGTGTAAAAGCGCTATACAAATAAAAATGAATTGAACAGAATTAAACTCCAAAACTGTTCTGCTAAGTATTGGACATGACACACGTTCTCCCTGACAAAACTACAGGGTGGTAGAGCTTGAGTAGTTTTTGAGGGGAGCAGATGATTAGGAGTTAGAGGCTCAGGACTACAGCGATCACTACAATTAGTGGACGGCTGTTTACAATGGCCATAGCCTCATAGAAGAAGGTTCGCAGAGAGAAATCATCTTCCAGGTGACTGGAACAGAGTGGACCGAAGAACACTTTTCGCAGTTCTAATCTGTCTCTCCCAATCTCCGCCGGTGTGACTTGAACGGGGTGAACTGATGACACGACACCCTATCACAATGGCCACAATGGTTTTATGCTAATAAATAATAAAGGTGTCCGTGGACATGTAGTCCAGCATCTCAATGTGGACAGCTCTGCAATAGAAACAGGTAAAAATTAGTCCATACCTCTTGTGCAATTTACACCCTTGTTTGGTGATAAATGGACCAAAACGGTCTATTCCACAGCTTGTGAATGGAGGAGATGGCTCTGTATGCTCTGGGGCAGATTGGCCATTCTTTGCTCTTCTGTGGGTCTGCGATGCTTGCAACATCTTACACACTGATGCTCAAAAGGGGCCACAGATTTATTCATTCCTTGAATCCAAAATCCTCTTGACCTGTTCTCATTTATGGTGAGGCCTTTATCTTGATGTCTTTTTTTCATGACAATCAGCAATCAGGAGCTTTGTAACCTGGTGTTCCTTTAAGTTATCATAGGGTGTTCAACAGAGATAGGAAAAAAGTCTTCAAAGTCTTCCTCCCACCTTGAACAATCTGTCACAATCTACAAAGGCATTAAGATGGTATAGCCTGTCGTGTTGTGTGAGATGCTTACCCCTGATCTCTAAGTGCATTTAACTCTGCAAGTCTTTGATAATGATGCACTTAGCATCTTTATGCTCTTTTACTGTACTTTGATCACTTGACTTGTCAGGATCTTCTGCGCACAGGGCAGCGTCCACTTCCAATTTTGCGGTGCGCACTTCCGGGTCAGCAGCCATCTTGCCGTTTTTCCTGCAAGTCCTGGTATTTAAGGACACACAAGACTTTAGCTCGAGGCCAGATTCTCACCTGAGATTACTCTTGCCACCCTGCCTGCTCTGGTTCCTGATCCTGTTCCTGATCTTGATACTGATCCCTATTCTGCTCTGCCTCCCTAGTTACCTGGTTTGGACTCTGGACTGTTTATTATTGGTTTTTGTTTCTGCTCTGCCTATGTTGCTCTGTTTGCTGGCTCTCTGAATTTTGGACTGTGTTTTATAATCTGGTTTTGTCTCTCCCTGCATTGCCCTGTTTGCCTGTTTAGACCCTGGACTGTTTTTGGACTTTGTGTTTGCCTTGCATTGTTTAAGTTGTTTCTTTTTTATTAAAGCCTGTTTTTTCCATACCCCTGTAACATGTGACCTAGTCCATTATTCCTGACAGAATAATCTGGCCAAAAGATGGAACCAGCAGATGCACTGAAGCGTTTGGGCTTGCTCCACCGCAGACCGGCTATTCAGAGACCCAACCAAGACTTCCAATATTTTGAAGCTCAGCCCCCAGCAGAGAACTGAGTATTTCCAGGTGCGTCAGGATCTCTGGCAAACCAGATGGTTTTAAATAACCTCCTGAGATGTCTGTCCCTCCAGCCCCTAAACTCTGCTGGGGGGCTGCCCAACCTCAGCCTTCCTGTCTGACTGGGGACGTCACCCAGCTCGTCTGCTCTTCTAAACATGCCCCCAAGCTTGTCTGCCCTGCGAGGATGCCCCCAAGCTTGTCCAGAGTCCCGCCGAGCGCCCAATCATTGCTGACTAGGTTGCTCCACCTCCGGGTTTCTCCAAGGTGTTCACCTGACCCCTGGGTTTTGCTGACGCGCCGCCTCATCCCATCGGCCAGAAAGTGCTTGGGGCAGCCACCTGGGGGCTCGCTCCATGCTACATCCGGCCTTTCCTGAAATCCAAGGCTACCCAGTGGCAGTTCACCTCAAGCCCATTGCCAAGTCCAATAAATATAAATATATTAATGCGATCAATGACAATTGCCTAGAAACAGTATTAAACAGTATATTGCTCGATGCAGGCAGCGTTTCTTTTGGATGTCCACCATGGCTGGGAGTGAAGTCCCTGTGATGCGCTGGGCAGTTTTCACCACCCGCTGCAGTGCCTTACACATAAACATTACATTTATTTAGCTCTTTTCTGCAGCACTCAAAGTGCTTTACATATGAAAGGGGGGATTCTCCTCAACCACCACCAATGTGCAGCATCCACCTGGATGGGTGTCGTGTGTGCCTCTTGACTGTTTCCTGAAGTCCACAATGAGCTCTTTTGTCTTGGAGGTGTTAAGGAGCAGGTCATTGTTTTTGCACCATGTGGCTAGGTGCTGGATCTCCTCCCAGTCGGCAGTCTTATCATTGTTGGTGATGAGACCGATCACAGTAGTCTCATCTGCAAACTTGATGATTGAGTTAGATCCAATCACAGGCCTGCAGTCGGAGGTGAAGAGGGATTAGAGGAAGGGACTTAGCACACAGCCCTGTGGTACACCAGTGTTGAGTGTGATGGTGTTGGAGCAGATAAAGCCAGATCAAACCTGCTGGGGTCTGTTGGTCAGAAAGTCCAAGATCCAGTTGCAGGTGGAGGTGTTAATGCCCAGATCTGCAAGTTTGGCAATTTACTTGGATGGAATGATGGTATTAAATGCTGAGCTGAAGTCAACAAACAGCATACAGATGATTGGCTTTTCCACTATAAAGACTTTTGCTTCGTCTCAGGGTTGTACCCGTAAACCTGTATTTTCTCACCGGTAATGATGGTGGGGATTGGTCCTAGATGATCGTTATTTTCAGGAGTTGAGCTCGTTGAAGGTCTTTCTGACCTCTCGTCGTCTTTTATTGATGTCCTTCCACTCTTGTAGCGTGCGTACCACACAAACCAAGTTGACCTACTCATTGCAGCATCTCCATAAACGTCAACTCATATCAAATGTCTCTTTGGCAGATTTACCCAGTTTCTTGCAGAATTTCATGTTTGCAGTTCTATGTTCTATTTTACTGTCCATGATGTGAGCGCCCGATGTACACAGGACAATGTCTTTAAGTTTACCAACCTATGAAGGTCAGTGCTCCCTGTGACTGTGTGTTCAGCTTGTGCTGCCATCTGTTGCCATGTTACAAAACTAATCTCAACTTTTTATACCAACTCATATACTAATGCTGGAGTGTTAATATCATATTAATTATAATTAACACAGCATTTAGACGCTGCGCTCTGAGAATTGGCACACTGAAAACACATGGACACACACAATAATACAATAACACATCGCACAATAACTCCTAGGAAAAATACTGAATCCGACTCCGGTCGCTATTAAAAAGCCAACATGCAAATTAATTCACAATGATGTGAAACCTGCAATGTACAGTGTATGGGACTACTTTTATTACACTTGTGAGCTGAGCTACATTAATCCAAAGCTGTCGGTCCAGACAGGGCTCCTAGATGTGTGCAGAAGAACCGTGTTGAACAGCCGAAAGCATTTTTCACCAACCTGCTCAACATTTTACTTGCGTAGACTACAGTCCCAGTGTGCCTCAACACAGAAACGTGCATTTTAATGCCAAAATAGCTGTAATGAGTCCGAATGATTACAGCTGTGAGAAAATGTGAGAAAAAGTAATAGCCATTTATCGCTCCGGACCCCACGCTGGACCAACCACACACTGCTTGCTACTATTTCTCTGTGAAATCTATTCTGCCTATAGTCTCAGGACAACAACCTGGCCCTCAAGATCAAGAAAGCCAAAAACCTGTTCATAGACTTTAGAAAACATTGCATAAGAGCCAATCAGTCATCTGAGACAGTCCACAGTTTCAAGTTTCTCCAGATTATTGATTACCCATCATGATCTATTAACATTTACAATTACGGCATTTAGCAGACGTACAAAAGTGCTTTGAATCTCTAGTAATGAATAAAATCTACACTGGTAAACCAGATTACAAGCTTAATATAAATATAACCCTAGAATTCTACAAACTTGGAAAGTGCTAATTTAAGTGTACACAATGTTATCGGTTAAAAGAAAAAGGAAAGCACACGTTCCCAAAAATCTCATCAGTGCGTCATCAAATCCACTTTCACAGCATCTCATCCCACTGCCACACATTAACTCCACCCCTGAACATGAACTCTCATCTTCACCAGTAGTGTCCAGGCCAACTTTTCCTCACCTAGTTCCATCTCATTGTTTCCAAACTGCTGAGCAAGACTGGATATTCCACAGCAACACTATTATCTCTGTACAATTTAAAATGCTATTACCTCCACGGTATTACATAATCGTGAGGAATATTTAGGAGTGTATATTGCATTTATTTTGGTTTAACTTTGTGTTTAGTTTATTAAGTGCAGTTAATTGCACTGTGGACTATTGTATATTAAATATATTCTTTATCTCGATTTATATATTTATTTAAGTGCAGTAACTCCACTGGGCAATACTGTATATCAATTACATGTATATACCACTAAGCTGTTTAGTGCACTGTTCAGTATCCTTTATTATTCAATCAACTGCACTTTTTCTCCCTATGCATTAATACTCTGGAACACCCCCATACATCTGCATTTTTATAAACTGTGCAATTTATTTTTTGGATAACAGATTTTTGTATAATAAGCGAAAACTTATGACTAATTCCATCACTCACTTGGGATTTAGTCCTTTATGTGCTTTAGCAGCAAGTGATTGTGGAATTCTGTAAAATATATTATACGGTGTCTATTCTACATAACCAATTGTAGGCGAAGGAAACAATGGAAAAGATGTTACACAGACACCTTTGGGAAATAAAATTAAAAAAAAAATTTAATGGTGCTCATAAATCTCTGGTGAGGAAATGATTGAGAATTAAACAAATACTGTATATAGATTACATGTAGGAAAGAGTTTTCCGTTGCCACTTTAGACCTTATCCATTGATCTCAGTTCTATATAAAGGAGAAAATCCTGCTGAAGGCTGTGAGGATGTTCACAGTTAAAGTGAAAAACAATAGAAAATACATTCAGGTGTTTTTTTTTTTAGTCTACTGGAATACATTTTATACTCAAGGATAATAATGACAAGGGGGGAAAAAAGCAGAAATTAAATTTTCCATCTTTATTTCTTTAAAATAGCAGATATCAAAGATACTCTTAATATCAGTAGAAACAAACAAAATGACTATGAAAATACATCACAGAACGACAAGGCTGACGTTTTTCCTCCAAGTTAAAGCAGTTTAAAGGTTTGGAGACACCTGTAAAGCCGTACAATGTGTGTTTGTGTGTGTTTGTGGGGGGGCAACGACTTCTGTTCGGACTGCAAAGATGCTTCAGTCATGACTTCTTTAAAACATGAAAAGGAAAAAAGTAGATATAATAAGGCACAGTAAAACACACTGGAATTTGAAAGTCACTGACGATACAGTGAGGGATATAATACATAACGCAACAGGAAGCTGTCTCTAATCTTAACTGCAGCACCGGACAGCGTCCAATGTCCTGGTGAGACGAGCAGTTGTTGCACTCCCGGGCCGTAGCAGAATACGTTCAGTCATCCAGCACAAAAAAAAACAAAAAAAAACACAAAAGGGTCTAAAAATGCTTATAAGATCTTTCAGCTGGACCGCGTGACCTCTTTATTAAACAGAAACATGTCATAATGAATAAAAAGCAATATTTCCCCTCGGACATTATATCAGCGTTCACTATACCACCAACCTGTATGAGTTCGGAACACTGTTTTAGGTTATAAGGCATGCACTCAAAGAGAAAGAGATCATTCTGTCAATGTTCTGTGTGTGTTTGTAATCTGATGTCCCGAATAATAACATAATATAACCGAATAATAAAATAATAATAATATAACCCGAATACTATGCTTCATTTTCATACACACAGATGTATATATTACCCTGTTACTTTAAGCTGTTGCAACGACATACACCCAAGTTTTGGATTTATACGAATAATATTTAACACTACTATCATTACTGACTGGAAATACTGGCTTTTATTCATTATTTCTGATAAGATTATTAATAAAGTGGTCACTCACTCATGCAAACAAAAAAAAAAGAGAAAAAAGAAGACACATGCATATCCATCTGAATTTGGACCTGTTTCCACCATTAAGTGCATTAAAGCAGGTGGGCTCCTGAATGACTGAAGTCCACAGAGCTTGGACTTTCACATTTTTGACAAAGCAGCACAGCAAAATAAAATAAAAAACAAAACAAAAACTCAGTAAGAATAAAAAGAGGTGGTTTATATGAAGTGCTGATTGTAATATCAAAAGCAAGAAGTGTATATATATTACAAGTCTGCTGACTCACATGAACTCAAGCTGTGGTTTAGTCAGAGACCCGAAACATGGGGCATGTGGATGCATTCAGTGTGGAAGCACTGAAATGTGTGTGTGTGTGTGTGTGTGTGTGTGTAAGAGAGACTTCTACAGTCTCAAGTCTGTGAGTAAGAGAAGGTATGGGATGTGTGCTGTACTTTGTTGGGAATAATGTTATAATAACATGCCCTTCTCAGGGGAACTAATTGACTCGATTTCATGCTGGATCTGGCAGGAAAAAAAGAAAAAAAAGCATAGATTGGAATGAGCGGCAGGTGGAGTGCAGGGTGGAGAAGTGAAGAGAAGGATAATAGAGGGAGAAAGGGGTGGGGTGTAGGGGTGGGTGAAGGCACTAGATTTCGTGTGAGGCTGGGTGGTGCTCAGAAAGCCCATTGGCCTGCATGTTGTTCTCGTTAAGGCGACGCACACGGTACATTTCGTAGTGAATGCTGCTGGTGATGTCCTTAATGTTCTGCATGTGGGTTCTGAAAACAACAACAGGAGAAACACACACACACACACAAAAAAAGGACAGACATTTTTTACACAAGGACTCAACAACATTCAAAGTAACCATTACTGCTCTTCTCAATGAAGTGAATAAAGAGTGTGAGCTTCATGCACCTGATAAGGAGGTCCCGCAGGTAGGCAAACTCACAGTGAGCGATGTTCTCAACTGCACAGACAAACACACAGAGCAAGTTCTTTATATGACATGAAAAACATGCATGTCTCTTATAAATGTTCTTTCCTGCAAGTTGTCAGATTTGCCACTAGAGGGCAGGAGAAGCAAACGTCTTCGATTATTGAATCAACATCAAGAGAGCATGGACATAAAGCAACAGACTGGAAACTTCTGCAAACAAGAATGGAAGGAATTCTATATAGAGAGTTTTGAAAGAGAACAGCCATTCCACACCACAAATTGAAAATCGATACACATGAAAGTATTAGGGCTCCTGACTACTTCCAGCCATTTGTGCTTCTTTCCCAAACTTGGCACAAAGCTTGAGGAACACAATTGTATAGGATGAAACTTGGCATGAAACTTGGGAGACTCAAACCAGGAATTTTTTTGTTCATGTCACATCATGTACAGTAACTTACTAGTTTCAATAAAAGGTCACTTTGTGTCTGGAACAAAACGATGTACATGGGGCTGTTTTTAAATCCAAATCTTTCATCTTTTAGCCCTGACCTACACTTTAGCTTACATATGTGCGATATGAATTCTGTCTGTGCAACTATTTGTTTTTGACTCTCTTTAGGGTTAATGTACACAGTCCTACCTGATAGCATTAGAACAGCAAGGCCAAATCTCTTATTTTGACTGTACGAATTTCAGCATTGGAACAGACAAAAGCAGCTTTTTGGAAGCTTTTACACACTCGCATCTGTTTTCAAAGGTTTCCTGCTTTCCTGAAAATTCCTCTTCAGGTGAAATGGATTCCCTAAATGGGATAAAGTCTGGCCAGTCTAAAATACTCCTTCCCCTGAGGAGTCCTTTGTTGTCTTGCTACATTATAAAGATCCTCCTAATTCGATTGAAAGTTGATCGCCGCAAACTGGCAGGCAGAACATTTCTGTAGACTTTTTTTATTCATGCTGCTGCTTCCATCAATGAGTAATATTCCATAAGGATTACTCTACCAGGTAAGCAGTTATGCTAGCCCAAGCCATAAGCCATGGCTGTTTCATGGTTTGCTTTTCTTTCATAGATGGCCTCCCGGGTTTTCATGCGTGTTTATCATTGCAAACCTCTGGTTTTGTAAACCACTCCATGCAACTGGGGATGGTTCCACATCTACAGCCAAAGATCCATGAAGCTGCTGAGCAACTCAAGAATGACTGATTCGGACTGTAATTAATATCAACAGTCTGCTACAATGGCTCAGGACCACAAGTTGTATGAAAAGTTCTCAATTTACACACCTATTACTGCACACCTCAACAATGGAACTGCAATGAATGGGCCACCCAGATGAGGACGTGTTCCCTGTTGAGTCTGGCTCCTCTCAAGGTTTCTTCCTCACCACATTTTCAGCCACTGGTACACTTATCAGGGATAAACATTTGCACTTTATGTGGTGAGGACACTTACTATTCCTTAGCCCTGTGTTTTCTGTTATGTAGCTTTATGTTGTTTTATGTAGCACCAGGGTTCAGGAGGAACATTGTTTCATTTCACTGTGTACTGCGTCAGAATAAAAGCTTCTTGACTTGAAAGAAAAAAAACGTCTAGACAATTCACTTACGCATTCTTTATTATAACCTTATTACCGCTTTATCTGTGTAAAGCTGCTTTAAGACGATGTCTATTGTAAAAAGTGCTACACAAATAAAATTGAATTGAATTAAACAAATGCAGTCTTCACAGGTGAAACCCAAGATCGAAATGCGAGTAACAAGACACGAAAAATCGTTGGTTTAAAAAAAAAAAAATAAATGGTGCCATTTTTTTTTTTTTTTTTTTTTTAGATTTGATTTATTGTGATTGTGCATGTAGGGTACATGTAGAGAGCTAATAGAATGCAGGTAAGCAGAAGTGCATAAGGTGCCTATTTATAATAAATAACAACATGTTAAATAAGGTACAGGGTTGAACGTGATTAATGTACAGTGTAATGTTTTTAGTGTATTGGTAAAAATAATGTGTCTTGCCATTCTGATACTTTTGGACTGGACTGTATATCGTGAAAAAGCTGCTTAAATATGAGTCACTACCTTCTATGGTTCCCCATTTGGTTTTCCTTCCTAAGAGTCTCCTCCCATTGACCTGGTACTCTTGGTCGCTCCCCACCACTGCGAATGGAATCATCTCCTGGAGCGTCACAGGAAAAACACAACAATCATCCATCTGCACTTTTACACTTTATATGAAACGGTATCCTCCATGTTCTCATACTTCTGTTCATCAAATCAACAAATGTTTCAAGGATTCAACATTTGATTAAATAAACCTGCACCAGGAGTCTGCACTTACTCTTATTTTCTCGTTGATCAGTCTGTCCTCTGTATCCTCGTCGAACTCTTTCTGTGGGTAGACGTCAATGTTGTTGGCCCTCAGTTCTTCCCTGATCTACAAAAACACAAATCATATCAGAAAACACCACAGCAGACATACCCCATTTCCCTGAGGACACATTATATTCATATTGGATCAGTATTACACTAAGAAATGGACTATTTATAACTATATATCACGAGGAGCTCTGGGATTTGAGTCTCAATTGGTCTCATCGTACATTTCCAACGAATGCAGATGCACGCTTTTCCTCGGACAATGGCGTATTTGACTTTTCTTAATAAAAAAATTGTTTTAAATGCCCCCCCAGGTAAAATACTGTATATACACTGACATGGTGGTAAACCATGAAGACTGGCTCTTTTCTATCATCGACACATAAAGAGCATTAAATGAGAAGCTGTCAGGAGAGCACAAGGCTCTGCTGAGTGTGCGTGTGTGGAGTGAAGGGATCGCTTATTGTGTGTAACTATAGAAACCTCTCTCCTTATAACACCATGACTTGCAGAAGTATAGAACACTGAAGTGTATTCATTATAAAAATATGCACTATATAGCCAAAAGATCATGAACCCCTGACCACAGTTGGTCCTCATTTGCTGTAATTGTAACCTCCACTTTTCTGGGAAGGTGCTCCACTAGATTTTGGAGTGCGCCTGTGGAGATTTGTGATCATTCAGCTACAAGACCGTTAGCGATGTAAAGAATTCTGGGGTGCAGTCCGCATTCCAATTCATCAGCAGGGTCAAGGTCAGAGATCTATAGCAGTAGATCTTCCACTCCAACCCATGTAAAGCATATCATCATGGAGCTGGGCAATCTGGAAAAGTTTTTGGGTCTGGAGGAAAATGATGTCTGAACAGAAAACTCTCAGCTGAGTAACACCACTGGAAAGAATGCTATGCGTGTCTCCCTAAGTTTTCACTCCCAGGTCTTCCTCCCAGTGTACGGCAGCACTGATCATTTCACGGGGAATCATAGGTCTTTCACGTGTGCTTTTCCCACAAATCTCCCTTGTACACCCTCTGGCAAAATCCCTCATTTGTGCTTAATAGTGCAAAACAAACTTCCTTTGCACTAATGAACATACTTGGCTCACCCAAACCACAAAGATGGATCCTAAAGATCCTGCCCATGAAAGTGAATTATCTACTGGCCAATAAAGCAGCAAGCATTGATTTGAGCTTGAGCCAGAAAAGCTCTACTGTATTTCCTGCTGCTGTGGAAGAAAGCTCGGCGGGATTCCTGAAAAACAGAGCGAAATATCTGCTGTCAAAGCATGGGTCCTCCTCTCCGAGTGAAGCTGGCCAGAACAAACACAACCAATGATTAACACTAAACACTACAACATTGAAGAGTGCAGGAACAATGAGCCCCTTTCCTATCGGCATGCCACGTGTCAACTCGACACATCTGTACCATATCCACAGAGCTTCTTCATACGGGTTTTGAAATCCCGAAGCAAACAGGAAGTCCCTACTGGCTGATATTAAGGGGAACATGCACCAAGTAATGCATAAAACATCCTATGATAGCTGGGTTCTTGGAATGTAACTACGTGCTTCTACACACAAACCAGGAAAACACAATCCTGAATGCATATAAAGATTTTTTTTAAATGTTAGTTTTAGTGAAAGGTCACTCTGTGTCTGGAACACAACACTATACATGGGGCTGCTTTTTAACCCGATTTTTTTAACCCTGACCTTCACCTCGTAGGAAAACACAATCCTAAAACCTTCCAAAAATAGTTGCACTGACACACACACACACACACACACACACACACACACACACACAGATATATACTGTCTAAAGAACAAGCAGCAGTTTTTTATAATACAGAAAAAGTGAAGCTACTCACCTTTTTCTTGAAGAAGTCCCTCTCTTCTAGAGTCAAGGTGTCAGCCTTGGCAATAACCGGGACAATGTTCACCACTTTACTCAGACGTCTCATAAACTCCACGTCCAAAGGCCTCAGACTGAAAGAAAAGACAGAGTTGTATGAAATTACTAAAAAAGTCAGGGTTTGCCACGGGTAACTTTTTAAATGATTTTTCTTTCAGGAGGCACATTTAAAAATATAGGTTCCTAAATGGTTCTTTGTCATGGTACAAGGTTCTGTAAAGAAGAACCCATCCATAGAACTGCACAGTGAAAGCCCAAAGTTTGCGGACAATTGACCACATTTGGATTGAGCACTGACCTCAACTAACCCTCTTCAAGCGGTCACTTCATACAGGGGGGGGGTCTCCTAAAGGGCTAAATAATACCAAGGAGTTCCAAACTGTAAATTATTCTAAAGGTTGACATTATTGAGGCAGTTCTTTGGTGTATTTTAAAGTGAAAAAACAAACAAAACGCCAAAGTTAAAATGTGGAGAGATTTCACAAAGACTAAATGTTTGTGGTCATTTAAAATGACGGCGGAAACTTTCCAAAAATAAAAAAAAGATTAATGCGCTGGTCTCACGATACAAAAACGTGCCCCATTTTAAAGATGAGTCATGTTTATGACCAAGAATCAAAACTTGAGTGTCAGTCCATAAACATAGCTCAGATCTGCTGTGGTGTGTGTTTGGTGGAGCCAAAACAGTGACCTTTAAGAAACGGCAGAAAAGGCAGGGAAACTCCCTTTTTAATAAATTCAAACCAGTCTTTGGCCTAAACCAGGATGAGATGTGTATACTCTCTAAAGTCTGGGCTTTGGGTTTAAACGCTGTGCTACCTATTCGAGGTGTTCGAAGCCAAACTGCAGCTGCACACACATCTGTAGCACTGCATAAACAACAATCAGCCTTTCATCACATTATACAAACACTCAAATGCCTGCAACTGACACACATCAAGGTGTGCGGCTCAAAAATCTCCTTCTGACACGAACCATGATGAGAGTGTCTGTATGGATTTGTGTGAACAGAAATGAAGGAGAAAACAAAAAAAAAAAACATTCTCCTCGAACCTTATACACTTGCAAACAGAGTAAATGAGTATATTGCCATAGCAACAGGAACAAAGAATATTCTGGAAGATAAAAAACAGGCCAGGAAGTCTGCTGAGATACTGAGAAGACTCTGGTTTGGACATCACTGTCACTGCTGGCAGACTGTCAGAAGCTATTTCCTCCGGCAGAGCTACTTGATGAAAGGTATGTGTCGGTTTTTATCCTAAAGATCTTTTGAAGCAAACACACACACACACACACACAGTTGAGTAAAATATCCTAAAATCTGTTGTCACAAAATCTGAGGCACACAATTGTATAGGATGCCTTTGGATGTAGTAGCATAAAATGACAGGAACCTCAAACCTGTTCCAGCATGAAAACATGAAAACGCCCCTGTGCACTTGGCCAGCTCCATGAAGATATGCTTTACATGGGTTTGGAGTGAGGTGAGGAGGACTGGTGTGCAGACGGCGTTCCAAATCATACCAAAGGTGTTTAATAGGGTTGAGGTCAGAGCTCAACCACAAATGTGGTCAAATGTCTACAAACTTGTCGATATAGTTCAGAGTTCCATTCTCCTTCATATCATGGCATACCCTTCACTCCTCTTTTCCTTCTCTTCCTGTCACCTCTCTCTCTCTCTCTCTCTCTCTCTCTCGTTAAACATGCTCCTGAGATTTCAGTGATTACTGTGCCTGCCGCTCCCCCCCTCCATGGATCTTCCCACTTCCTCCAGGCCTGCCTCTGGATAGTGTTCTCTTCGACTGGAGGCCACTCTGTGCAGCTTGGGATAGTTTCTCATCAACACCTTGGGTGGTTCCATGAAATTCCGGAGTAAGAACGTTTGCTTTGAGGATGGATTGGACTGTAGTTAATGTAAACAGTCTGCTACACTGACTCGGGAGTGCAGTTCGCTTCTGATCATCAGCACTGCACCCCGCAACATCGTATATCTGCTATAAATGGACATTTGGTGCACCCCAGATGAGGATGGGTTCCCTCTTAAATCTGGTTCCTCTGAAGGTTTCTTCCTTATGCCATCTCTGGGAGTTTTTCCTTGACACAATCACCACCAGCGTGTTCATCACGGACAAACTTACTTATAGAGAACATATTCACTTTCAATCACCACATTATCTGTGTAAAGCTGCTTTGAGACAATGTTCATTGTTAAAAGCGCTATACAAATAAAAATTAGTTCAATTCAACTGAACTCTCGGCAGAACCATGGGGCTACGCTTGTGCTCTCTAGACAGCTTTTTATTTGTTTCAGTGTTCTTCTCTAAGTATCTGCCTGATTCATCCTGATGACCTACATTTGTATGGGATTCCTGTCAATTGGACAGCACTCTGGATGCCTGAAGATGGTTCTACATAAACAGCTTAAAGATCCATGAAGTTACTGAGCAACTTGGATGGATTTACACCTTAACTAATGTCTCATAAAATGGCATAGGACTGCAGTGTGCATGAACAGTTCTGCATTTTAGCATCCATCACTGAACAGTACACTTTCTGTAATGTAGTGAAGTAAAAAGTGAGAAATCCAATAACCAAATACTCATATAATGGATTCCGTCACTCCACAGTAGAAGTTGCTGCAGCATTTACACAGTGAAACGGACGCTCTACTTATTAAATTGTTTAATTTTGCCCACTCTTGGGGGGTTAGTAAGCAGGGTGTTCAAATGTGAGATCAAGTAATCAAAAAAAAGACTTCAAAACTAATAATAATAACCATATAAAGAGTTTTTTTTCCAGGCTGCCAGCCATGAACGTAAGAGGAAACAGGTAAAGTTTTGCATTTGGTTTTGCATGCACAATACAGTAAAATAAAAAAAAAGGAAGGGGAAAAAAAAGGAAAGAGTACTGACCAATGTCCTGTGGGTGGGATAAAATATATGCAGCAGTGAACTCGTGAGTCAGGGATTCGCTTCTTCCTGTTAATGTTGATCTCCTCCTGAAGGTATTGCTCATACTGCTCGTTAATGAACTTCATGATGGGCTGCCAGCTGTAATCAAGTAGAGCAAGCAAAAATAAACAAGTGTCATTTATAAAAAGGACAAGGTTTGTAGGGGTTATTTGAATGTTTTTATTTATTTTTACCAGTTCTCATTGTTGATCTGATCCCCAAAGCCTGGTGTGTCTATGACGGTCAGCTTCATCCTTACGCCTTTCTCTTCGATATCTGCACAAAAGCAATTCCAACACTTCACAACCCAGCAGAATTATTTACTCAAAACATATGAAATCAGATGTAATGCAAATTGATTGTCTTTTATGCGCAAATTTAACCAATCACATAATTGTGTGATGGATTTATTCACATTCTTCATTACATTTAAAGCATTCTTGTGCAAGATTTCAATCCAACCCATTGATCATAATTTATCTGCATCTTAAACAAGAGAAAGAAAAATTCATGAAGAAAAAAAAATGTAATAACGGGCCAAAATGTACAGATTTTAATATCCTTAACGAAAAACACTGATCTGAACGATTGAAAGATTGTCTTATATTGTTGTTAAGGCCACTAAAAGCCATTTTAGGATTTTCTTTATGTTTTCTAGCACAAGAGTGTACATGCTTTACCATGGCTGATGGACTTGATCTCAATAGTCTTAGGTATGCGTTCCTCAGCCGTTCCCATGACCGACTTTCGGCTGACTTTAGACTTGAAGAGGGTGTTCATCAGTGTGGATTTTCCCAAACCACTTTGACCTGGATGGACCACCCCACACACACACACACACAATACTAATTGAAATGGCTCTTATCAAACAGCTTATGGAAACAAACCGGATAGGTTGTTAGTGTAACAGAGGCAGGAAGAGATAGCAAGCACACACATTAATAAAGTCAAAGACCTCAAAAATACACATGATAAGCAAGCATCCAAGACCATACGGTACCTGATGCCTCAAAAAAACACAAATAAAACTTTAGCCAGGCCCAATTACAGTTACAGGCATGCTTTCCTAGTGCTGGAGTCTGTGGACTGATATATCGCTACCTTTTTATCTTTATTTCTCTAAAACGATTGTGTTTTTCAGACTATCAGCAAATTGCAGCCCATCATCCACACACTGGACTCTCTCAAGGCTGTTCTGGGAGAGGCTGTATGTATGTATTGGCAGGGTTGTGTCTTTGTAAGCTGGAGTACAGTTGGCTCATGTATACCGAAATGAACCCAGCTGACAGTTAATCATCTGTAAAAGTACAGTTGCCCTGCCCTCTTTTAAAAACACTCGGGCCACTCCTACCCACTCCCACAGTTATTTCCAAAATGCATTTTCCCAAAAATATAGACATACATATGTAAGTTAATCCCAGTGAACTGTTTGCTAGCCAAGGACATTATAAACCCTGATGGATAACATAAAACAAGTAGATGTGCTGTTAGCTATGGGAAGGTAATTTCTTTGTACATTTGATTTAAAACAGTTCTCTCTTTGGATTGCAATTTTTAACTTTGTACACTGACTCTCACGCACATTACAATGAAAATTTCTAGACCCACAGTTTAAAGGTCAAACTGACAAACTGGAGCTTGTTCACGCACCTGCATTCATCCATGCGTTTGCTGCCACATACTGTACTTATATCTAGTAAAGTTTTCTTAGATTATGTACTGCAATTTGTTAATGTAACTAACAGTTAATTTTTCTGCCCCATACTGATCACTATTCTTCACGACTTCTAGGTAGGCTAGGCAATCACTTGACTGTCAAAATATTGTTAAGTTACAATGGGGTCATTGGAACGCATCTCCATAGTAACAGACAGACAGACAGCCTCCATCCATCCATAGTGTGTGTGTAAGAATAATGAAAAGAAAAAGGTTTAAGTGGGAGAAAAACTTGCACACAGTATGGCAGCATCTAGGCACATCTAACAACATGTAACTTCTTTGATTAGAACTCACCCACTACCATGATGTTAAGTTCGAAGCCCTGCTTCATGGCCTTCCTCCTCATCTGTTCTAAGATGGCATCGATCCCCACATAGCTGAAGTCCACACTTGGCCTCTCTGGGCATGCGGCCGGGGGCATTTCAGAGATCACCGGCTCTGCCATACTGCTGTTGCTGCTATTGTAACTGTGGCTGGAAATGACCTCTGACCCTGAAGAGAGAAAACCAGATAAGTGTCACTACGTGAGCATTGAGAGTATGAAACGTACTGCAACCCCACAAACTTTGAAGAAGCCTAACAACTATGTCATCCGAGCTGAAGGCCAAAAGAAAACTTCACTTCTGACACTTGTGTCAGAGCTGAACAAAGTATTTATCTTATCCAGAGTCTGTACTGCAAGAACTTGACTGCTCCACACATGTATAGCAGATTAAAGAAACACAGGAAGTGATTAAACATGGACGTTTTGGCTAGGGCTTGATCTCTCCACCGTTCTTGCACTCAGTGATTTGTGTTCCACTGCTCACATTTGGTCCCAAGTTCTCCGTCCAAAAATGTTCTCATTCTTCCACCTGATGTAGGACTGATTTATGACAGGGGAGCTGGCTGATTTAACATTAAATAAAGACGTCTAGTCAAATCCATGAAGGTTATTCCTATTACATCATGAGTGGTGTATGCCAAACACAGATGCACAACATGCAAGCGAAGAAATGTACGTTTTTCAGCTTTTCTCGGAGACAGCCTTTTCATTTACGACCTTGTGGTACAGCTCAGATACTCAGGAGCCACTTTTAAATACCTAAAAAAAATACCCTGAATAGGGGTTGCTGCTAGGTTCTGTTAACAGAAAGGAAACCACTTCCTGATGTTCTTTGATAACATTATAACTTACTGTACAGTAACACTAATAAGCACCTCAGCTGTAAAGCTAAATACACTATATTGCCAAGGGTATAGGGACATGCGAATTTTCCAGACATATGCGGTTCTTTTCCAAACTGTTCGCACAAAGCCAACTCTATGAAGATATGCTTTACATGGATTGGAGTGGAATATCTTCTCCAATACAGCTCTGACCTCAAGCCTATTGAACAAGTTTGAGATGAATTGGAACCTCATCTCACCTACATTAGTACCTGACTTAACTCCTGTGTGGCTGCAAAATCTAGTGTAACATCCTTCCAGATGAGAGGAGGTTATAATAACAGCAAATGGGGACTAAACATATAATGGGATGTTCAAAACCCTCAAATCAAGCTTATGCTTAGCTGTCCTTAAAGGTTTGGCTATATAATGCATATTTTGTTCTGCTTAATTGTTTGGTTGAAAGGTACTGTAGTGAACATCTATGTTGATACATCAAGACCAATTTGAACCCTTGGAAAATCCCTCTATTTACATAAAATATCATCTCTAAAGAATGCCAACTATTTAGTTCGTATTAACAAATGCAGAACATTGAAACAGCTCTAAACATATGAAGACTGTGAAGCAACTTTCAAGACATAACTAGACGAAGACCAAGAAAAGACCCTGTTAAGACAGGAACGGCAGGGTAAAAAAAAAAAATCCCCAGGCCCGTAACCTGAGCCACTGGCAGCCCTTCACACTTGGCACTCACTACTCAGAATCTCTGTCAGCTCCTCACAGAGCAGTTAGTTACAGCAGCCAACAAAACCATAGCAGTGGAGGAGGGAAAAAAAGAACCATTTTACATCCTCAGCAGTCTTATAATACAATACAGGACAGCACAGGTGAGCCGAGCCAGAATGTCAATCATCTAGCAAATGTAGAACAGAGCTGAGAGCACAGCAGCAAGACGACAAACATGCAGAGAGGAAGAATTAAAGGAAAGACTAGACTTTGACATATACTGATAAATTAAATATTACAACTGTCGAAAGTTAGAAAAAACCAATCATGTTTAACATACAAGTCTATATGTTTAATTTATTGTAGAAGCGATAACGTAATAGAACAAGTGCATTAATTGAGAACTCCAATTTGAATTCCAGCTGGCACTACTGTCAGAGTCATGCTGTTCCTGAAAAAATCACCAATAATCAACACCTGCTTACGTTAAAATGGAGAACTCCAAAGCAGTGTGCTTAAAGCGCTTCTTCAACATTGAATAATCAGAGAATGATGGATGCTGTGAAAATCTTAATTTGGATCATGGGCTCGATTACATGTGATTTATTTATGCACATGCAACATGCATATCATTCAAACTGTTAAGTGCACAGGTATACTACATGGCCTATGGTTTGTGGTGCTTTTAAACCTCTCATTTAATTCCCATTTGCTGTTATGATATGCTCCACTCATCTGGTAAGATGTTCCTCTAGATTTTGGAAACAAATGCGTTAATAAAGTCAGGTACTGATGAAGTGACTTGAGAAGAGCCTTGGCTGCGGTCTGCGTTCCGGTTTGAGGTTGGAAATCAGAGCTTTAAAGCAGGAGATCTTCCACTTTAACCCATGCAAAGCACAGGGGCATCACCTCCTGCATTCTGCATTAAAATTGCGTAATACACAGACAGCTAGCCTGAATTAAGCGATTAAGCCCTCTGGATATGAGACATACTATTAAAAAAAAAAAAAAAGATTTCTGCATAAGAAACAACAGCAATAATTGCCTGGGTCAATTTCTGTTACACGCCATTAGATAACCAGTGAAAGTGCCTACGCTTATTGTGCACTTTTACATATTTTGGCCAAAAGTAAAATAAAAATAAATGGGGAGAAAATGTGTATATTTTGTAATATAAAAGTACATACCCATACTAACATCATTACACTACAAAATTGTGTTTAATGTCAAAATAATCCACATTTTCAAAAATTATACTGAAAGCACAGAGCCATATTTTTGCAGCTTGTTGGTAGAAGTTGTGGTCTAGAGAGCAGAATGAAACCGAAGAAAACCAGGGGAAAAAACCAAACAAACAAAAAAGTGATTCCAGTTGTTTAGATTCAACCTGATTGCTGACTTGTGATACAAAGTTCAGCTCCACGGCGATATTTAGTCCTAAACCACACCAGCACGTCTGCATGACATTAAGGAAAATCTAGATGCATTGTAATACCAGTTTTTTTTATTTCTTTTACAAATGGACTGCAGTTACAATTTTAAATACATTTATTTTTTTTAGTTTGACTAAACTTTTCCAGGTGCTCATTCATACATTTTACTGGCAAACTAATACATCGTTCACCAGGTGTTTCCAGCGTGTGTTGGAACCAGTGGTTCAAGGCTTTTTTCCCCCCATTATACTGTATGTACCGGCACTTCAAATAAACACCCAGTGCACTGCTTTAGTCGTGTCTCATACGGACCGAAGAACATATTTCTTTGGCTACAAACCCAATAATAATAATATAATTTATTCAGGACAGTATATACAACTACTTAAACCTAACAGCTCATTTAATGTATATAATATTTACATACTATTAATATAGAATATTATAAACATCTCTATACAATTCAATATTTAGGTAAAAGATAGTCCTGCTGTGAGGGGGTTAAACTGACTGCACATTTAGCTCTACAATCTGCAGAGGCTGTTGTCCTAATGGACGAATAATAAACCCTTATCATGTGTTATTTAAGTGGGACTAAACGCACAGATCACAATCACACACACACACACACACAGGATTTCTTGGCCTCAATGCACTTTTTCCAAATCAATACCATGCACTGCCCATGTGACAAACATCAGAAGACCAATGCTATCAATCAATGATCCCAAACTAGCAACACAAGCCTTCACTGCTACGAGAAATTACTTTGGTGACAAGTCGTATTTGTTTCAGCTGGTTTCATGCAGCTGTGCATAGTGAGGAGTAGGTGTGGCCCAGCTATGGCATGAAATGTTTGGAATTGCTATATAAAAAAATAAATAAAAAATGAATAAAGCATACACATTCAGATGGGACAATATTTCAGATAAGGAAAAGGACCAAAATGAATATTTTTGTATTTAAGTTCATTCACATTAAAGCAAAACAATTCATTTTGACCACTGCAGCTGAAAGCAGCTATTGGTTCTTTCCCAAAGCCGATTTATTTATTTATTTTTTTAGTCCTCCTGCGCCATCAGGGACTTGTCAGGTTGGTATCTTAATGCCAACCCTCCTCCTTTCTCAGCCGGGGTTGGGGCAGTCCATAGCGGAGTACTTTATCCCCATTCCCACAACTGAGCACCCATGGGGGTAAGGGCCTTGCTCAAGGGCCCAAGAGTGGTAGCCTTGCATGGCCAGGACTCGAACCCACAACCCCAGTATAAAAAAGTCCAAAGCCTTAACCACTAGTCCAACCCTGGCTTTGTTGTGTATGTTTTCGAATTTAATAACAATTGTAACATTTGTACATTTTGCACGCAAATATGTGTACGGTTACACCCCTAATATACACAAAACGTCATCGACACCTAAGCATAAGATTTGTATATGCCTTTTGAACATTCCATTCCACCTTCAATCCCTTTTTGCAGTTATAATAAACTTCACTCTACCTGGAAGATTTTCCACTAGGTTTTGGAGTGTGTTTATGAGCATTGTATTAGAATCTAACTGAACGTGCATTTACTGATTAAAAAAAATGATTAAAATGATTTGTCAATGGCTTAGCTTGCAAATGCAAAGCTTCAAATAAACACCTCAACAATATTATATGTGATTTGAAGGTATTAACATTGCTTATTTTTCAATGTGTGGTCATTTTTATGTAAATGTCTGATGAACATAACATGATGTCTGATTGGTCTAAGTGAAATCTCTGTTTCTTCCTTATTCTTAATGATGTGTAATTGTTACCCATATAATTAAAAAATATCTTTTGAACAAACCCAGGCCTTTATTCATAGGCACAGAGCTGCACGAGCCATGATTCATACTTTCCCCCTACTGCTGTTTTCCATGAGATGGCACACCTAGCTAATATCTCACATGGCCAAAAAACTACTTCCTCCCCTCTCTGTTGCCTTTTATACTACAAACAGCCTCACACAAAGCTTTGCACACAAAATGTCCAGGCAGCAGTATTATACTGTGGAGGTCTGCACTGTTATAGATTCTGAACAGAATCAGTTATGGCTTGTGTAAGAAGTTACAGTATCTCGACAACATCAGGGTCTCTCCTACGGTGTAACGTGTATACTTTTGTATGAACGGTTGCTTTTCTTTGAAACCCAAGCTGAAATCTGGCATAAACACAGTACAGGTAGTCCTCTACTTACGATGGAGACATGTTACGACGACCCCATCGTAAGTCAAAAATATCGTAAGTTGAAGACCGTGATAGCCTTTCCTGCTTTATGTTCCTCCAAAACCCTGGTGCTACATTAAACATCATAGCGCTACAACACACAACATAAAGCTACATAAAGTGCATCAAGTGCAAACGAGTACAAACAGTGCAGACAAAAAACAGTGCAGACAGACAACACAAGACAGTGTGGAAAAAATATTGCACAACACAAAATACTAAATAGGGCCGACAAGTAAAACCTAATCTATACATTATTATAGTATACATACACACACACACACACACACACACATATACATATACATACACACAGTGAAATATTGTTCTTCGCATATCCTAGCTTGCTCGGAAGCTGGGGTCAGAGAGCAGGGTCAGCCATGATACAACGCCCCTGGACACAGAGGGTTAAGGGCTTGAACCCCCGACCTTTTAATCAGTAATCCAGCGCCTTAACCCCCCCATGTACCTAAATGTACCTAAATCTTTTAAAATGGCAGTTATCAACCCCCTAATTAAAAAACCTGACCATGACCTATATAGGCCAATATCAAATATAGGCCAATATCAAACCTCCCCCTTATCTCCAAGATTCCAGAACAGGGTGTAGCACAGCAGTTATGCTAACACCTACGTAGGATCAGTCGGGATTTAGGCCTCATCATAGCAGCGCTGGTTAAGGTGGTAAATGGCTATATATCAGGGCTGTGTCTCCTTACTTGATCTTAGTGCTGCTTTTGACACCACTAATTATAATATCCTCCTTGCTAGACTAGAAAATGTTGTTGGATGTTTTTGGAATAAAAGGAAAAGCTCTCTCACTCTCTGAGGTAAAGTTTGGTGTTCTGCAAGGATCTGTCTTAGGCCCATTGCTTTTCTCTTTATATCTGCTGCCTCTCAGTGAAATTATACATAAACATGGTAATCAATTCCATTGCTATGCTAATAAAACACAGTTGTATATTTCAGCAAAGCCAGATGAGAGAGATCATCTTAACAATATTGAGTAAAAAAGTGTGTGTAAAGGACATTAGACAGTGAATCAACTCGGATAAGACGGAAGTACTTTTACTAGGACCACATGTGGCTAGAAGTAAACTTTACGATTACGTAGCATCTCTGAATGGTCTTTCTGCCTCAGTGTGTACAGCAGTCAAATACCTGACCCTAATCTTTCCTTTGAGGCTCATGTGACTAACATTACCAGGTAAGTCTTCTTTCACCTTAGAAATATTGCTAAAATTAGAAATATGATGTCGTTACAGGATGCAGAAAAATTTGTTCATGCTTTTATTACATCTAGATTAGACTAGATGTCTAGTCTAGATGACTAGACTGTCAGGGAGTTCGAGTAAGCTTCAGTTAGTCCAGAATGCAGCAGCAAAAATCTTAAGCATAACCAGGAAATATGACCACATCACCCCTCTTTTAATCAGTCTACACTGGCTCCCAATTAAATTTTGCATTGATTACTAAATACTACTACTGACGTATAAAGCACTTAATGGTCTTGTGACGCAGTATTTGAGCAAACTTTTGATAAATTATGATCCAGCAAGCCTACTTAGAGCAAAAGGTGCAGGCTATTTGTTGGTACCTAAAATAATAAAGACTACAGCAGGGGGCAGATCTTTCTCTTACAAAGCCTTACAGTTATGAAACAGCCTTCCAATCATTGTTTAAGTTGAGACTGAAAACAAATTTATTTAGTTGAGCATATTGTCAGTAGGTCCTAGATCTTTTCTTACACCCTAATCACACTGTACAGTTTTCTTAAACAGTTAAACAATGAAAATGCTTAATAATCCTTATTCCTGTCCTTATTCCATCTCTCTCTCTCTCTCTCTCTCTGTCTGTCTGTCTGTCTGTCTGTCTGTCTGTCTGTCTGTCTGTCTGTCGAATAAACATGCCCCTTTGGGTTTAGTGACCAGTGTCCTTTCTTCTCTTCGGATCTGCCCGTTTAATTCAGATGTCCTACCTCTAGATGGAGTTCTTCTTAATTGAAGACCACTCTGTGCTGCTGGGAATGGTTTCACATCTACAGCCTAATAATCCATGAAGCTGATGAGCAACTCCTGAACTTTGAAGACTGATTCAGACTTTAATTAATATCAACAGTCTACTATAATGGCTCAGAACCACAGGTTGCATGAATAGTTTAACATTTACGCACCTATTACTGCACACCTCAAAACGTTACTGCAAATGAATGAACAGTCAGTGCCTCTCGGATAAGACCCTTTTGAGTTTGGTTCCTCTCAAGCTCTCTCCCTCATGCCATCTCAGTTTTTCCACGCCACAGTCACCACTGGTTCACTCATCAGGAAAAAACTATTAGAAGGAACTAACGTATATGCAATAAACGTACACATTCTTTAATATAATCGTATTACCGATTTATCTGTGTAAAGCTACATTGAGACAATGTCCACTGTAAAATGCGCTATACAAATCGTCGCCTCGGCTTGCTCATCAGGGACAAATTCACACCTTCACCTTCACTGTTGATTTGTGTAAAGCTGCTTTGAGACAATGTCTATTGTGAAAAGCGCTATACAAATAAACTTGACTTGACAAATAAAACTGAATTCGATTAAAATTTTGTGCATAAAAATACAGGTTTTACAATTCTGTCTTTGGCTCCAGCGGTTAGGGGGAGTGGTGGCTCCAGCGGTTAAGGCGCTGGGTTACCGATTGGAAGGTCGGGGGTTCAAGCCCCGGTATCGCCAAGCTTCCACTCTTGAGCCCTTGAGCAAGGCCCTTAACCCTCTATGCTCCAGGGGCGCCGTATCATGGCCGACCCTGCGCTCTGACCCCAGCTTCTAAGTTTGCTGGGATATGCGAAGAACAAATTTCACTGTGCTGTAATGTATATGTGACAAATAAAGGCTATTCTTCTTCCTCTTCTTCTTCTTCTTATTCGAAACTCTGAAACTGACTTAATTTTGGCTCCTTTTTAATTTTTTTGTGTACAAAACTAAATAAATCAAATATTGTTCAATATTGAAAATAACTGTTTTACAGGTTGATCTTACAAGATCTTATCTTACAAATAAATTAACAAATGTACATATTTCTTATTTATAGTCTCAGGCTCGAGGAAAATGTCAAATTGAAACATGATGAGCTCTGTAGCAGTGCCCGAGGCGCCATTTTACCTGAAAATAGAACTCCACAAGTGGCTAACATGCCCGAGTTTCGCAATCATATTGTCATGCTCTGAAGATCACAGGTGCAGAGCTGGTAGACTCTAGTGCTATTGGTCAGTGTGTCTTTCATATAACTTTAAGGCTTTTATAGCCCTAGATATCTAAAGCATTAGATGCATACTTCTATTTCGACAATGTAAAGTCACACATTCCCATGATGCACAGAGTGTTTTATTACTATGCAACTGCCATACACCATGCAGAATCATTACATCTCTGAGTAATATGCTTTTATTTATACAGCTGCTGCTTCACATTGGCCATGCAGACCACAAGCATTAAACCTTTTTTTGTTGTAGATTCATGGTGTATGTTTAAAATAAATTTGAAGACAAAAAAAAAAAACATTTTACAACAATTTTATATCATCTATTGCAGCACATTTATTGTCGTAAAATGCTATTATTGATTAGTTGGGCTGCTCAAGTTACGTGTTAGCATGACTGTAAGATAACACAGCCACTTGCGAAAGGAAAAAAATTTAATTTAAATAAACACTAGTGTCCAAGATGAAGGTAAAACTTGATCAGGAAGCAGAAACTGTATAATCCTCATCATATAAAATTGGTGTAGTTTATTGAAGTACTAGTGTGCTTGTTTGATAACTTCGGGACAGTTGCACTGGATCTGTTCTGTCGTGACTCGCGAGCATCAGCTCAGATTCAATCGAAACAGTGCGAACAAACACTAAATCTAAAAGCAGCAAACGATTACATTTTTAGTCACTGTTGTGGTTTTCAGCGAATGCTTATGCACTTGTACACTAATGCATATTTTTTCCTTTTTTTAAAGTCTCTTAATTTGCTGCGTTTCTTCGTTCCATTCTGTTTGTATAGCATTTGTCTGCTATAACAGTAAACATCTGTATTCAATTGTGATTTCCTGCGACTTTACTACGCAAAAATGCTGGTTTTCGAAGTTTGTATTTAATTCATGCATATATTTTTTTATTATTATACAAAATTACATTCTTAAATAAAGGCATATATATCTTCACAACTAAACAAATGTTTATTTTTTTAAGCATGGTTGTCAAACTTGCCATCTGCAATTATCATTCAAAACAATTCAAATGCTGATTTACACAATTTACATCAAATGCTATTTATTTATTTTTTTTACAGAAAAAGTATGAGTGCATTTGTTTAAAGGAGAAATCCCCCCACGCACTGCTCAACAAGCAGCCACTATAAGCTTTAAAATGTCAAAATTAAAGATGGTTAAACTTAATACGTGGATTTAA
The DNA here is from genome assembly GCA_024362625.1 of Silurus asotus. Classification (NCBI taxonomy): domain Eukaryota; kingdom Metazoa; phylum Chordata; class Actinopteri; order Siluriformes; family Siluridae; genus Silurus; species Silurus asotus. The sequence continues at coordinate 601,992 of MU541276.1, read as the reverse complement.
CATTTTTTAACGTACACTTTTACACATAAATACTCTAAATTAGGGTTCTATGTAGTTATAATAAGCAGATTTATTTACCAAATTAATCAGAAAGACAATCGTCTGATCAATCATCAATTATGATGGTTAGTAATAATCGTTGTTGCAGAGACAGTTCCCTCTTAAAATATGACGTCGTTTGTAATAAAAGAATTTTAAAAAATAGGTTTCTCATGCTACATTTTAGCAGCTCATGTGCGACAACCTTCTAACGCCAACGAAACATGATAATCTGCTTAACTAAAACAAAGTAGTCTTTTCCACTGTGTAATAATAATAAACCAGAATAAAACTTCATCCATATAAAAACTCAGGCCACTGCTTTCTGCTTTTATTACTATCGGCCTGATTATGGTTAGAGGGTGGGTGGAGATTATGTGGTTTCACTGGGTTGTAGTTCTCTACTTATTAAACCAAACATACAGCATGGGAACTTCCAAAGGGGAATACAACCAAGCACTGGTCCCATACTCTTAAATATAATGGTTCCTAAATGGTTCTTTCTAAGGTGTATGGTTCTGTGAGGAACCTTTAACATCCATGGAGTTACACAAAAGGTTTGTCTGAAAGTGAAAGAGTTTTCACACTCAATCTACCAAAGCTGGAAAAAAAAAAAAAGAGGAAATGATAAATAATGTGGAAAAAAAACCAAAAACGGATTGTATAACAGTTTCATCAACACGCATATAAGTCGGTTTTATTCATTCACATTTCAAAACCAAAATAATTATATTTGCAAAAACTTGTTGAGCCAAGAGATGTAAATGTGAATCATACTGAAACTGAAACTTTAGGGTATGAATTAGATCCTGGCTACAGTACACAAGGTGAGTTTATTCATTTTGAATATGATCAAGGTCAGGAGCTTCTTGGAGCAATCAGGTGGGGTCATTGAAGCGTTCTTATGAGTGAAAAATCGCTTGGAGAAACCCTTTATGGTTTTTCCTGGCACTTTCATTTTATGAGTAAATACACATTAGCTGTAAATGGACCTTGAAATCACCTTGTCTAACAAATAATAAAATTCCAAACAGACCTCGCTCATATCTCGTCGCATATCTCCAAGCTCAAAAAGAAGGAAGGAAATTTGAAGGTCAGTGGAAACGGCGTACAAGAAAGAGCCTTTAAAAACACAATGCACACTGACAACGTCATGAAATCCTGATAAACACAAAGTTGTGTTTTACTGACTGTGCACAATGTTATAACAACTCTGACGTAAAGATAATAAAAGGATCATATAGTTAAGGTATATAGTGAAGGTATATGGGACACTTCTTGGCCAGAGCATGGAAAGCAAACCAGGTATTAATCATCGGGACTGCGCTGAAAGCTCTTGAACTCTCTGACATGCAGAAGAACAAGAGAGGAACAAGCAGATACAAGCACATCTACAAATGATTTCCCGTCCATCCTGAGGGCAGAATGAGGGTTTCCTCAGTGACATGAAAAAATTTAAAGTAAAACAACCACATTTCCTGTCCTCCAGTGTATGGAATCCTGACCTGTATACAAAAGTGTTTTGCATATATGAAAGATTTAATTGACTGAAAATAATTTTTTTGAGTTTAAAGTTCTAGAAATCATTGAGAAAAGTACTGTCTTTAGAGCAGAATGTTATGACTATGGTTTGGAAGTTACCACAGCAACAGCAAACACTTGGGGAACATTATATGGTGAGTTTGAAGGTCTGTTCAGCAATATGAAGGAATAATGACCAAAAAGAAAGTTTCATGGATGTGGTGAGGGAAGACATGCAGGTAGTTGGTTTGAAAGAGGCAGATGTTGAGGACAGAGTTGTATAGAGACAGATGATCCGCTGTGGTGACCCCTAATGGGAGCAGCCGAAAGAAGAAATGTAGTATAAAAGTATAGAAAATGGGTTCTAAACTAGTAGCAAGTTGGCCGGGTTTTTAAATGTCCAACCACCAGTTTTCCTCAGGAAAAAAAATAACATTGACTAAAAAGATTATTCAAGATGGACAAGATGCAAAATACACATCTCACAGTTTAGATATATATCTGCTGTCTCAGTCTATTCAGCATGGATGAGCTTCCAAAAAATATATAAACCACAAAAAATCAGCGGTACAGTATATATTTAAACCGTGTGAGAACTCCAGCTTTGAACTGAATTCATGTCACCATTTGGTTTCTGTCACTTCTCACTTCTCAATCAGAAAAGGAAGTGTGCAGACTGACAGGTCTGAGGACATCCACCGCTCCTGGCACTACACCCATCATAAGATAACAACCTGTCCAAACCAAACAACAGCAGGATGGGCTGAGAGGAGAACGGGGATGACAGATGTGCTTTTGTTTCTGGATTGGAGGAGTTAAAGAAGCAGAGATTTGCTAAACCACCAACCCCCCCTCAGCCCACCACCCTGCACCACCCCAACATACCCCAAATAAATAAAGAATTTCCAGCAATCACCAATTGCACCATATGTAGTTGGGCTAAACTGAACAGAAACAACCTCCATTTTTTTATTAGTGCAAGTAGAAAACATTCAAAAAAAAAAAAAACAAAACAAAAAAAAAAAAAAAAAAAAAAAAAAAAAAAAATAGCTCAGATAATAGAAACCTCTGCCTCATTGTTGGAAGCGGCTCCAATACTAAACTGAATTTTCCTCAAGTTGCACTGATTAAAGGGAACGGCTGAGCGGTGCCTTAACTACGAGTAAAAAAATGAGATCTCAGAGCTGAAATGAAACAAGACTTCATTCTCTGCTTCCAATTAAAGATACATAAGCTTTCCCCTTCGTTTCTGAATCGCTAGGAGCTATGCACTGAAAACGGACGCCAGTAACCCAAAAACCACAGAAATGAGGTGGAATGAGGAAGCAAAGTTGGAACCTTTTGTTTGTTTTATACAGTACAGGCAGAGAAAATCAATTTAAACAAAAATAATAATAGTAATAAAAAAGTAATAATTAAAAAAAAAAAAAAAAAAACTTGTAAGTTGATTAAAGAGCTGGACAGGCTTCATGACTTTGCATTTAAAAGGACCTCGAGAAGTTTGTTGTCCCTGTGAGCAAAATCACCTGTGATTTTAGAAAAACTATAATAAGAATACCTAGCTAGATTTTTTCTCTTTTTGTAGAGCTTCTACACACTCCTGAAATACCAGTGATGCTGTAACTGCTACCAGTCGTCATCACGCCCTACTTCTGAATGCAGTTCTATTCAGTTGGAACTAACTGCTGATGCTAGGATTCAGGAAGATGGATTTGCACTCTAATATAAACAGCCTGCTGCATTGGTTTAGATATAATCGCCATGAGCAGCTTTACACTCGAGTCTCCATCAGTGTCCATCTGCGACCTTCAACCTGCCTGAAAACCACATCAGTGGTTGTGGGTTTTATGCATTTGTACACAAAGCATATTTTGTACATTTTTTTGTGTGTTTTTTTAAACCTGTTTGCTTGCTGCGTTTCTCTGTTTCATTCTCTTTTTATAGCATTTGTCTGCTACAACAAATGTAACTAATTACATATTCTAAATGCTTATATCTTCACATCTGAACCAAATTCTGTATTTTTTTTCCAAATTGTCAAAACAATGTAGTATATTTTAGATAGATTTTTTTAAACATGGTTGTCAACTTGTCATCTGCACAATACAATACAAATATTGATTCACACAAATTGCTTCACCATGCATATCCAAATGCGTTTTTCTTTGTTTGTTTTTTACAGAAACAAAGGAGAGTTCTAAAGGAGAGAAATCTCCTCAACAAGCAGCCACTATAAGCTTTAAAATGTTAAAAATAGTTAAACTCAATATCCGATTAATGTGAAAAAAAAGAACCGCCTGATTCGTTGATTCGCAAAACAATCGTTAGTTGCAGCCCAACTCTACTGAGCAAGACAGAGGTGACCATGGTGTGTAAGATTCCTGAGTAGACACCAGGAAAAAACCTCTTTTTTTCAAGGGGACACCAGAAAGAGAGATTAGAAATTGTTCCTCTTTTAGAATTGTATAGTACAGTATAGAGTACAGCAGCACTAAATATACTTAATGGATAAGTAAATTGTGCGAGTGTGCTGGGATGAGCACATGGGGTCAGATAAGATTATTATTATTATTATTATTATATTCTCCTAAATGAGACTTCTAGCCAAAAGTCTATCACACTTCCCAAACAATTTAAGGTTTGCTTCTCAGACGAATCAGTTGGGGGGTTAAAGCATCATGAGTGGATCAACCAAGAAGCTTTGTAAAGAACAATTTACTGAAATGTTCTTCAGGAAACCAAAAAACAGCTCTTCAGCAGCATTACTGTGAGAACACTTTTATGGAGAGTGGATGGCTTCTAGTGTGGCTTTACTTGAAGCTGTGACACCAGGCGAAAGAGGAAGAGGACTTGAAAGAGCCTAAATGCAATGTCAAATCTCAAGTTGAATTCATTCCACACTCTGCACCTGTTGATTTGTCGGTTCCACATATACAGATTAGTATTTTGTCACTTACGGAAACGTCCTCCTTAATCGAGCATCAAAACAAAATTTACAACATACATTCTTACATATAAACAAACAAATAACAAAAAATGTATTCATAAATGATATTACCACAGCAGCAAGAGAACATGTAATGGCAACGTTTCATTTGTTGAAATCATTCAAGAAAACCAATCTGTTTTGAGGATGTTGATGGAGAAGTAAAGAGAAGATTAGAATTTGTTGCATTGTGTGTTTGTGGATTTGGAGAAAGCGTACGACAGAGTGCCGAGAGAGGAGTTGTGTTATTGTATGAGGAAGTCAGGTGTGTCAGAGAAGTATGTGAGGGTGGTGCAGGACATGTATGAGGACAGTGTGACAGCAGTGAAGTGTGGAGTAGGAACGACAAACTGCATCAAGGATCGGCTCTGAGCCCTTTCCTGTTTGCAGTGGTGATGGACAAGTTAATTGACAAGGTCAGACAGGAGTCTCCATGGACTATGATGTTTGCGGATGATATTGTGCTTTGTGGTGAAAGTAGGGAGCAGGTTGAGAAGAGCCTGGAGAGGTGGAGGTGTGCGCTGGCGAGAAGGGGAATGAAAGTCATTAGGAGTAAGACAGAGTACATGTGTGTGAATGAGAGGGAGAGTGGTGCGGTTGCAGGTAGAAGAGGTGGAGATGGTGGAGGAGTTCAGGTACCTGGGGTCAACAGTGCAAAGTAATGGAGAGTGTGTTAGAGAAGTGAAGAAAAGAGTGCAGGCAGGGTGGAGTGGGTGGAGAAGAGTGACAGGAGTGATTTGTGATAGTGGGGTATCTGCAGGAATGAAAGGGAAAGTTTATAGGACTGTGGTGAGACCTGAGATGTTGTATGGTTTAGAGACAGTGGCATTGAGTAAAAGACAGGAGGTGGAGCTGGAGGTAGCAGAGCTGAAGATGTTGAGATTTTTGTTGGAAGTGACGACGATGGACAGGATTAAAAATGAGTTTCTTAGAGGGACAGCCCATGTAGGACGTTTTCGGTGCAAAGTGAGGGAGGCGCAATTAAAGATAGTTTGGACATGTGCAGAGGAGGGAGGATGCTGAGGATGGAGCCACCAGGAAGGAGGAAAAGCGGAAGAACAAGGAGGAGGTTTATGAATGTGGTGAATGAAGACATGCAGGTAGTTGGTTTGAAAAAGGCAGATGTAGAGGACAGGGGGGTATGGAGATGGATGATTCGCTGTGGTGAAGCCGAAAGAAGAAGATTCCAGTAAACTAAGTAAGTTCCGTAAAGGTTTTTACTCCATCTACTAAATTACTGTTCATTTTTTAAAAGTACCCCAAAATATTCCTTGTCACAAATAAACTAAATGACCAAAACGCTAAAAGATTGTTAGAGCCTCTTGAACATCCCATTTCACATTTAGTTCCAGTTTGCTGTTATAATAAACTCCACTCTGATCTTATGTATCTTATTTACTGCAAATGTGAGAATTTATATTGCACAATCTATTCTTATTGTGACAAATTGTTCAGTATTATTGTGCTACAGCGAACAGAACTGCCTGCTCACACCTCTGGAGTCTGTGGAGTCTTCTCAGCGTTCTCATAAAAGATGTGGATTTTCTCCTATAAGAAGGCCCTAGGTGCGAGAAGCGTGTGCCCTGACTTCCCATCCAGGGTTGGCTAAAACTCTACAATAACTCTGACCAGGGTAAATCAGTTAATCAGGCAAATCAGATCATTTAATGACTGAATTAGAACATGCTGCAACTCCTGCACAATTTTAATGAAACGTATCTACTGGTCCAATCAACAGAACACCTGGTTATTATAGTGATTCCTGGATATTTTTCTAGAAGAAGTAACATAGTGTAGGTTTTACTTCGTTTTCCTCTACTCCTAGCCTGTTGTTTGGCAGGAAGTCAAAAGCAGAAAAAAAAAAAGACATTGAAATCCTGCATTTCAGAGAAGTGATGATGAACATCTTCTATCCCCCAGAAAACCAAGCTGTTATCCAGACCCATATGTGGCAACAGTTAGATGATTATTATAATAAACATTTTGATGACCTGCTTAGTGCAGAGAGTCACATCCCGGGTATCACATTGACGCCGCGTGAAGACGGCGTTAACAGATAGAATTGGGAAACTCTGGCAGCGTGGCCATGTGACAGTTCAAAACGCTCAGAACAGTGTGGAGAATTGAATGCTGGGTAACGTAGTGTCCTGCCTGTACAGAAAATACTGAGGGAACATAGATGTGTGACATGTCAAATCACTCAGCACGCGAAGGATTGTCACTTTGTACATTTTGACCTGACAATGATGAATCAGCGCGTCAAATTTTGCACAGTCAAGCACGTCAGGAAATCATATTAATAGGTTATTAATTTTTAAAGCATTTTTACAAAAGGAGGTAACAAACTTCAGCTTGGTATAGTATATTAAATGAATTAGCCACTTGAAACCCATGCAAAAATCAGGAAATCCAGGTATCTACATTAAAAACAAAGATGTTGGCCCTGGAGAGGCGAGTGGGCCAGCAGTAAAGCCTTAAGCCAAACTTCCTATCATGTCATCACACAACAGTCCACTGCTAGTAGCAGTGTGTATCAATAACTCACAACCCTTACTTACACAACAAAATGTCTGCTTTCACGCGGAGTTATCCGGATAATTCTCCGGTAACCGTGTATACAGCCAATTTTTAGAACCGAGACATTACTGGGAAGAGTCAAACATGTGGCCTGTAACATCAGAGCAAAAGGCTGTGACATTACACAGCTGCTCCATAGTTTATCACCCCATGGAATGCTGCCTATCTCCCCCTGGGTTGCAAAAAAATAAACCCGAAGATATGGAGCGAGTGAATATCGAGTGTTCTGTGCTGACAACACTTGAACAGTGCTAACGTATAGATGGAAAAGGTCAGAGGCGAACACAGCTGGATGTGAAAGTCTATACGCTGGACAGGAGATGGCTACAGTATTGCACGGTGAGACGATCAGATGATGCACTTCGGCTGGAGAATACAGGGCGGTGGATCAAAGAGGAAACTCCACCATAAAGAAGGAGAGGAGGCGGTAAGGAAAGGTGAAATTACAGAGAATGCCAGAATAAGGAATTGCTGCCAGCCCTGTAACCTGCACACAGTAATTACAAGGCCTGGAGTGAAGGTGCAGAGAGTGAGAGAGAGAGAGAAAGAGAAAGAGAGAGAGAGTGCTGGGGATGGGTAAATAAAAAGGAGCATTGGAATCCAACAGTCCTCCCCACCACCACCACCCACACACACACACACACACACCCACCCACCTCCCCTTTCTTCCGTACAACAGAAGGCTAAACACTAAATAAAGTGTTCAAACAGGAAGAAGAAAACTTACTTTGCAAAGACGACGACACACACACACACACACACACACACACACACACACACACACGTTTGCATGTTCTTCATACACTCAGTATCCAGCTACATTCAGATCCACACCAGCACAAGCATTTACAACCCAGTAGTTTAGGCAAAACAACAACAGCATAAAAGAGAAGAATAGACAATGCAAGCGAGAGAGAGAAAGAGGTAAAGAAAGAGGCAGAGGTAGAGAACATGGAAGCTGGAGGAGGAAAATGTACAAGAGATTGCAAACTCACCCGTCTGCTCAGGCTTATCCTCCAGTGTGAAACACAGTCAGAGCCACTCAGCCTCTTACAGGCTCCACCCACTAGCCAGCTCATGTGAGCTGCTCTATTTCTTTCTCACTCACACACACACACACACACACACACACACACACACACACACACACACACACACACACACACACACACACACCACTCCCCTCTCCACTTCCACAGGATAAGGGGAAAAAAGCTAGGGAAGAATAGGGATAGGGAAGAAGCTCTTAAGCAAACAAACACGCACACATTTTCTCTCTCCTCCAGTGCAAGGGAAAATTTCCTCAAATTTCAGAGAGGTCATGAAATCACCAACAGTTTGCAAATACACTTAATGAAAGCAGAACAAGTGTGTATGTGATGCCTATAAAACAAAAACGAAAATCAGTGTCCCAAAAAAACCCCCAAATAAACACATTTGACAAACAAAAGCTCTGACAATCATCATCATCATTATCATCATCTTAAAAATTATTTAGAATATTACCAGTTTAAAATAAAGGAAAAGGGAAAAAAAAGATTGTCATTGAGGGAGACCATCATCATCATCATCATCATCACGTCCCTCTATTTCTTCCCAGCGCATGCTTCCTTCCGAGACACAACACATAGGAGAACTGAACTAAAGCCAGTGTTCCACAGAATTCGGTAGAAACAAGTGACAATCAAAACGACTGGGTTGAAAAAAACGGGATAAATAAAAATCATACATCTATAAAGTGTAAAGTGTTCCTGAGACCGGACAAATAATCCATACCAACGCACAAACACATTCTCTCACACACACACATTCAGAAACTATGGAACTCCAGGCATGAAGAATCGTAAAACATAGGCCACAACACTCTTGGAATCCCAACCAACTTCCTGTCCACCAGGGTTTCAAGTTTCAGCATTGGGTTTTATAAGGCAACATAAAAAAAAATGCTTGATGTTTGGAGAAGTTTACTGTGGCTTGTAGCGCGAGTGTTTCAGTGGGAACGCCGCAATATGCACTTCCCTTTCTTCTGCGAAAGCCTTTTTTTTTTTTAAGTAATGAATGCATTAATATAATATTAACATTAATATTTATATATCTGCTATAAATGGACATTCGGTGCAACCCAGATGAGGATGGGTTTCCTCTTGAGTCTGGTTCCTCTCAAGGTTTCTTCCTTATGCCATCTCTGGGAGTTTTTCCTTGACACAGTCGACACCGGCTCGCTCATCAGGGACAAACTTACTTATAGAGAACATATTCACTTTTAATCACCACATTATCTGTGTAAAGCTGCTTTGAGACAATGTTCATTGTTAAAAGCGCAATACAAATACAAATTTATTAAATTAAATTAATTTTTGATAAGAGCATTTACACAAGAAATGTGGTCTTCATGGAAATTTGTGGAAAATTATTGAGTTTACTGAAGATATGCTGTACAAAGAATTGGAGTGGAAGATCTCCTGCTATAGAATAGAGACCGGCACAGGACCCGTTCCCGCAAGGTTCTGTCCCTCTCCCACAAAAAATATATTCTTTTCTCCTGCACGCAATATTTAAGTTTTGTCCCGCACGCAAAAGCCCACAGGTAAGATGTCCAAGTAGTTTTACTTCCAATGCACTTTGAGTTTAACTTTTTTGTGTAAATGATGGACAAGGCACTTTTCGGCACATAGAACATCATCTGAAACAATATCTGATTAAAAAAAAAAAAAAAAAAAACAGGCCAAGGTTTTGTTGTGTTGTATGTTCCTTTCTTTAATAATGAACACGCAACAGTTCGCTTCCGACCTGTAAGCAGTTTTAGTTTACTTTATTGGCCATTGCTGATTTTTTGCAATAGATACAGATCAGTTTATTTCGTTCTAGAATTTTTTTCATCTGTGCTGTTTTGCTGTTAAACACACACACACACACACACACACACACACACACACACACACACACACACACACACAGACCACAAATGACTGTAAATGACTGTAGAAAGGACACTACTCATAATCTTATACTCCAGTGCTCATGTTAGTTCTCACTCTCCAGTGTTCTGTATTGTTTAAAGACTATAATCACACTCTTGATGTCACCCAAATGAGGATGGGTTCCCCTTTTGAGTCTGGTTCCTCTCGAGGTTTCTTCCTCATAACATCTAAGAGAGTTGTTTCCTTGCCACAGTCCCCATGGCTGCTCATCAGGGATAAATGCACACCATTCACCTTAACTGTTAATTTCTGTAAAGCTGCTTTGAAACAATGTCTGTTGTGAAAAGCGCTATAGAAATAAACTTCTCTCTCTCACACACACACACACACACACACACACATTAATTTAATGGGACGGACATCAGTCTAAAAAGAACAAAATAGATTCTTGTTACTGTTTATCTGTCGTTTGTGTGAATATGATGTGAATGCTGCCTTTTACGGACTTTTGTGGACATCAGGAAATGCAAAAATAGGCTCCATCAATGTTTCTGAATCTTCTGTAAACTAGAATTGCTTCTGTTTAGGATGCATTACGCTCAGAAAGCTCTACTCATTCCTTACTTTTTACTACTTACTGAGCGGTTACATTTGAAGGAAAGTAAAATTGTGTAAATCTCACCCCTGGACTATCCCTTTTAGAGAGAGTAAACTGTGCGCTTTGGAATACCCAGTCCTCGAACACCCCACCCCCCATGTCTGTTCATTTCCGTCCCATTTACAGCTGCTCAAGTTTTTCCAGCTGTGTACTTTAGGGGTTTAGAGAGAGAGAGAAAAAAAACAAGCTTCTTTCAACTGTACTCAGAGCAGTGTAGCAGTCATGTTGATGATCTGTGAAAATCTCGCATGTGCACAAATCCGGCAGAAGTGGCTTCAGTATTACGTGATAATACGTGTTACCAAAGGATCTTAATCTTCCTGATCTGCATACATCTGAACTTGACTTGTACGGGTCATGGTCCCAGTGGATCCTGAAATGTTTCTGGGAACGCTGGAAGCAAGTCAGACAAATCTAACATGCTTTGGAAATCCTCTCTCTAGTACACACACACACACACACACACACACATACACACATACACACATACACACATACACACACACACACACACACACGCGTTATAGAATAACTGCAAAACTATCCCACCAATCACTGAAACCCTCACGCCCTCGTTTCCTCTCGGAATTAATACAACCGAAAAAACAGGCTTGTGTCTGGGAAACCTGAAAGCGCAATCCCCGGTCCTGTGACAAACTTACTGACACACACACACACACACACACACACACAGTATGACCCACAAACGTGCCGACACTGATGACTCCTTCCATTTGAGATAAACATCACCCTGCAGAAAGCATAATTATACATCGATCTTTGTTATAGAACACTTTATTATCGACATCAGTGCAGGATAATGTGCCGTACACGTTCCACGTCTCTGTGAACCGGCGCTTACTACAATAACAAATGCTGCACATTACTACAGTTATGAAAATATTTAGATATTTATGTTTTGTGCTCGACACTGAAATAATCTACAGTAAGGCTGTAAAGATTCCTCGAGTATTTAAATTACAAAATTCCTTGAAACTTTGTTTTGTCCATTTGGCTACACACCGTGTTTCCCACAGACCGTTATTACCAACCCACCGGCCACTAAACTCTGGGGCACGCTGGACAGGTAACACAGATATGAACGCAGAATGAACAACGGAGAAACGTGAAGAAAACAACGAGAGGTGAGGAGAAGATTCGGGCCAAAGAAAAAGTTTGCGATCATATCAAACTAAAACATAAAGAAAGTGTGATTACGGTTTTTGAAGTATTTTGAAATAGATTTCTATATACAGTGGAACCCGGTTATCTCGACCTCAGTTAACTTGACAACCCTATTAAGTCGACGTTTTTGAAGTGGAACCGCCAAATTCTCGTTTTCTAAGCATTTTTTATCGGTTATGATAACTATTTTTTATGTCGCCGAACCCTAATATCTCGAGCACAAGGGGGGAAAAAATTTGCCATTTAACGTTGGTTATCTCGGTGCAGCCGCAGAAGTGGCGGAAAAATCAAGTCTTACAGCTGCTACAGGTGTTGTATTGTATACTGGTGAATCTCTGCTGTTAGTTAGTGCACATATGCCTTTTGTTGTTAAATGTTATGCGATGAACGGGAGGCGAAAGCCGAACGTGGGATGAGCAAAAGCATAGAATGGACAACGGCAGGATCGGGGGGAATCCGCAGTGCTCTTTGGGAAGAAAAGAGCAGCCGTTGAGAGAGTGCCGGTGGGAAGGCAAGTACCAGGATACGCATGATCGATAACAACGACCGCCGTGAACCAACATATACCAACAATAACGGACAGTGAGAGAGTGAAAGTGTAAATAGGAGCTGGTGATGATGATAAAAAATCCAATAACTTAATTTTTTCACTCTTTTATTTATTATTCAAACTTTCTTTCAGCTTCTCCCATTAGGGGTCGCCACAGCGGATCATCCGCATGTTAGAGGCGATAAGCAGAGGAGGAAAAACTCGTTTTTTACTATCACTCCTGTACACTACGTATCTCTAAACGTTATTTTTTTTTTCTTTGCTTATCTTAATTTTCAAAACAATCTTTGCTTTTCGGCTTCACTTCGCTATCCAGCAGCGGCGTCTCGAGTTTGTACCTCAAATTTTTTGCTCGCGTAACAAAGCAAAAAAAATTCGACCGAGTGACCGCTCGTACCTCGAAAAACTCGTACATTAATGCACTCGTAGGTAAAAGTACCACTGTACTCGATTACTATAATACGATATACTATAATCGATAGCAACACTAATCTACAGTGTTTATAGACCATTATGCCATTATGGTTTATAGACCATTATTTATTCTCACTGTAAGCCACCAACAGGGTTCGGTGGGACAGTTCTTGTCGTAAATATCACTATAACCAATTAAAAAAAACGCTTTACAAATCATTCACTCGCTCGATCGACTGTTGCGCCTGGATAGCGAGGCCGCACTTTTTTTCATTTATGGTGTGTTTATTAAAGCTAACCGACTCTTCTCCTGGAACGAATGCCAACCTCATGTTCGGTAACACAATAGGAATTCTCTCGCTCGCTCTCTTTTTCTCTCTCACACAAACGCAGATCGTGAGCTGACGTGTCACAGCAGCACTCCAGCTGTGTTAGCAATGTGCTATGATGACCCGTAACAGCCTTCGCACACAAACCCTGTTTATCATCATTATTCCAGTGGTGTGCGATGCGATACTGCTCTCACTGAAGCACTTTAAAATAAGAAAAGACTCAAGGTTCCAGTTACTTTTTCTGTAAAATGTCTTAATTATACAGTAGCAGCCTTTTAAAAAAACAAAAGAAATCCAGACCTTGCAAATTTGTTTGAGCCATTGAGCAAGTCAGCTCTAATTTGCCGTTTCATGCTAGCTGGGACAAGGCAGTTGAACATAACCACAAAATCTCCAGAAATCTTTGTTCTTGCTGTGACTTTCATGTCCCTGCAGGCTGTCTGGGTGAGCTGTGGCCTCCAGAAGATTGACCGTCTCAGAGGAACGTGTTGGCACAATGACTTCCTGGCTTTAAATGAAACATAGCTGGCAAAGACGTGGTCAGCATAGTGCAAATACCCAACAAAAGTGAACACGAGAGTTGTCAAACATGTGGTCATGTGGTCAGCACAGCAATGATTTTGGAATCACTGTACGCTTTATAATCAAGCCTTCGCTTGATTGGAGGATTTCAAACAACACTGGTGTTCTTTATTTCAGTAAGGGACAAAAACAACCAATAAACTTAGCAACCATATTTTCAACCAAAAGAACAAATGTTAGATGTTTACATTTCAGATTAATTATAAAAGACAGTGAAAGGACTTTTGCTCATTCATCCCAGCAGACATGAACTAGAACCCACTTGCTATAGCTGATGAAGACTCCACATGAACAGCCTTCAGATCCATGAGCTTACTGTGAAAGGTTAAGGAATTTAGGAACCATGAGGGTGGATCTGGACTGGACTTTATTAACATAAACAATTGTTTAGGACTACAATCGTCATGAACAGTTTCACACACAAATCTCTCTCAGTGAACACCTAAAAAAAAAATTAGAATGAATGGACCTTCACTAATGAGGATGATTTTTTCACCTCACCTGAATCAGCACCATCACACTCATTAGGGACAAACTTATAGGAACTCATTTATGCTGCTAAAATATCGATGTGTAATCTATTCATTAGGCTGCTTTGGGACAAGGTTCAGCATTAAAAGTGCTATACAAAGAACACTGAAGCGAATTGTAATGCAGCCCAATAGAGCCTCAAACCACAGCCTGAGACAATCATACACGCTCGTGGCATTTAAATATTAATATTTAAATAAAAGCTGCATTCGTGCTTAGCGCCCACACGTTTACATGAAGGGTGGACAAAGAAATACAGCCTATGGGCATTATATTGAAAGATATAGCAGGGATCATGCATGATAATAAAGCTTCATTTTAATAAGCAGACAAATATTCGTAAGCATATTCAGGATCATTTTGAATAACTGCCTCACTAAACATAAGCAGGGCAGATTAGAGTGTGAGCTCGAGTGGACAATGGTGCTTTGCTCTCACCGACTGCTGCACGGTCACTGTGACTGAGCAAGTTGGAGGAAACGGAGGCGGCTGAGAAAGGCTAAGTGAAAAGCTCGTTTGTCAGGGTGAAGAAAGCTTTCCATTTCATGATGCCAACATCGTCCTCACCATAGAAGCAATGCAGGAAATATGCTTACTAATGTTCTGAACTTAAGGGAGGATTCTCTCCAGTAAAAGCCCAGAATAAACATTCCCCCCGAGCATGTTCCTTCTTCATGTTCATCACACTGGAAGTTATTAGTAACGGAACACATTATTTTTAAGTCAAGTTTATTTCTAGATCACTTTCCACAATGGACATTGTCTCCCAACAGAATCAGAGTATTGAAGTGAATGATGTGTATTTATCCCTGATGAGCAGCCTGGGGGGACTGTGGCAGGGAAAAACTGTCTTAGATGTTATGAGGAAGAAACCTTGAGAGGAACCAGACTCAAAAGGGAACTCATCCTCATTCGGGTGAAAAAGAGTGTGATTATAAATCTTTAAAACAATACAACACTGGAGAGTGAAAACTACCAGGAGCACTGGAATGTAAGATTGTGAGCAATGTTCCTTCTACAGTCTTATACAGTCATTGGCATTATGGAACCAGGAGCTTCTAAACCACTCAAGAAATCGCTCAACATTTGAGATCATCATAAATCCAACACCAGCTTCAGAGCTTTTAAACACTCACAGAAGGTCCAATGTCCAAACTCTACATGAAGTGAGATCCAAATAGTGCTGGAACATCTCTAGATGGTATGGTTTTGTTTTATTACATGACTCTTATCTACATGTTGGTCTGTTTTTAGTTTAATTTTAATCTAGAATGCACACAACATCGAACTCTCTGACCAGCTCGTCCGTACTCTCTGCTCAAACAGATCAGCTTCCCAACCTCCAACTGACACGCGAATGCCATCAACAGCATCGTTTTCTCCAGCTCATTTTCTCACAGATCGATAACCATCCTGGCTGAGACCAATGTATTATATGGTACTACATATTGTTAATTTTCTAAGTGAATGTACTGATCTGAAGTGAACTTTGACTGAAAAACATGCCACGGATCAGAGGGAAATTTAACATCTAAACTCTTCATTCTACATCTGCACAATGCACGGTGTTGTAATCATTGTTTTTGGTCCGTTGTACCTCCATTACATGTTGTTCTTTGTACTTCCTTTGCACGC
Organism: Silurus asotus; assembly: GCA_024362625.1. Classification (NCBI taxonomy): domain Eukaryota; kingdom Metazoa; phylum Chordata; class Actinopteri; order Siluriformes; family Siluridae; genus Silurus; species Silurus asotus. Next base: position 586,061 of record MU541276.1, on the reverse strand, counting down.
CTAAATATATTTTGCACTATTTTTGTGAATACCACCGATTATTATATAATATAATTTCTCATGTCTTCTCGTACTTCATTTTTCTTCATATTTTATACCTTAATTATTGCACGATTTAGCGGTCGATCGGGTTTTCATTTCACTGCTAGTTGTATCCTGACAAACAAAAGAAATCTTGTTCGATCTTTCTTTTCATAAGATCCTCAAGTCCTTCTATGGAAGCTTGTCCCTAAGACTTGTTCTATCCAGATGCTATATAAAGTGCTCAAGAAAGTCTATTAAAGAGCAGACCATCACGAGTGACCGTTGCATCAATGTGTGCTTTTTGAACATCCTATTCCACATGCAGTTTGCAAATCGCTTTTACATTCACCCTTCTTGGAAGATTTTATTAGATTTTGTGGGGATTTTTGCTCAAGCTAGAAGGGCGTTAGTAAAGGCAGATACTGGTGTTGATGAGGTGAGGAGGTCTGGGGTACCGTCAGCTTTCACATTCATCCAAAAGGTTTCAATAGGGTGCAGGGTCAGAGCTCAGAGTATTAGTTAACCATGTGCTCATGAACCTTTGTGTACTGGGCAATTGTAATGCTGGAACATGTTTGGACCTCTTGAATCTTAAGTTTTCAGGGAATTCTTTACAGCGGCAGTGTCCAAACGCCACCGGTCAACTGTTAGCCTTTTCTTCTCTTATAAAATAAACAGTGTAAACAGAATGTTTCCTGTCAGCTGAAGATGAGCTTTGAATTTTTTATCACGTCTCTGCAGTTGAAACCAGCTGCATTATATCGTACTAAAGACATCCTATACATCTGTGTACTTCAGTCACATGGCTACAGTTTAGTGACGGCTCTCACATGGGCCTGTTGGTCAGGAGTTGAGAATCTTCAAGTCCAGTGCTTATAGTCTCCTCAAATTTTCCATTGGACTTCTCATTAATTATGACAGTGAACTCTGCTGGAAATAGCGAGAATCCTGACCATCATCAATTATGTTTAAGATGGTTGATTGTGAGAGTGCAGGCAGGGTGGAGTGGGTGAAGAAGAGAGGCAGGAGTGATTTGTGATAGTAGGGTATCTGCAAGAATGCAAGGGAAAGTTTAGAGGACTGTGGTGAGACCTGCGATGTTGTATGGTTTAGAGACAGTGGCACTAAGTAAAAGACGGGAGGTGGAGTTGGAGGTAGCAGAGCTGAAGATGTTGAGGTTGTCATTGGGAGCGACGAGGATGGACAGGATTAGAAACAAGTTTATTAGAAGAACCGCGCAGGTAAGACGGCAGACAGGGTGAGAGAGGCACGATTGAGATGCTTTGGTCAGGTGCAGAGGAAGGACATGTGGTATGCAGGTAGAAGAACGCTGAAGATGGAGCCCTAAAGAAAAAAAGAATCACTAACCATCATGTAATGGGAATCATTGGCAACGTGGCCACTGAGCCCATTAAGACATGTAAACCCTCAACTGAATATTCTTGAATCGGATTCCGCATGCTTCATATAGAGACGGCATATGTAACTGTGACTTTTAAAAAGCGCCACCTGCAGTGCTGGAGCGACTGCGTGGTGGGGTTACGTTTGTTTGGATAAAAACAATGATTTGAAGAAAACAATAGAAAGGTATAAGGAGAGAATGTTGTCGTTTGACTGTTGATTGGACAAAACTAAACAGAACGGTAGTAAAAGATGGATTTTATCGAAAAAACATTTTTAAACATTTGCCATTTGTTGGAGTGATATTGAAATAAAAATGTTGTGGTTCTCATTTACAGTGCACACAAATATTTAAATGCTTTTTAGGGAAACAGCACCCTGATTTTTGTACATGCAATTCTAACAGCATAAGCAGTGCCTCTGCGAAACTGAGGATCTGTCATTCTTACCTGTAACAGAGAATCGCACGGCTCTTTACCTGACTAACAGCTACTCCTGCTGGAGCTGAGTGGAGCTGCACATTTATTGGGTAAGGAACTAAAAAAAAAAGTGATATGGTTGTGACAATCCTATATTCAATAAATTGTAATTGTTAGTGTGACTGTAAGTGTTTGACCGCTATGAACACCTATTTGAAGCTACATAATCATTCAAGCAAAAAAATAAAAAATTATAATAATATTTATTGCTTTGCTATTCTAAAGGGATTCATTGGTGTAATGATGCAATGAATTTCAATTGTGTGAGAGGTTATTGGATCATTTGCATAATTATTTTACATTGTATGATTTCAGTAATACATTTAAATAACTTTTTCCCCCATTATTTTACTATTGCTGTTGGATTTAAAATGCAACAACATCTAAGAAAAAGTACAACAGATAAAACCGTTTTAAAAGACAAAAAGATTTACAGACTTTGAATGTACATGTGTCACAAACCTTTAGTGTAAATAACAACCAAGACTAAGATGGTGAATTTATCCTTTTCTTACCCACTTCCTTAACTCGTTCTTTTGTGGTAAACTCTACTAAGTACTAGCAAATCCTATTTTTGCATTACATTTTTCACAGTTCACGTCTGAAATCTTTATTTTTTTTTACTTCTACTAAAAGCTATTATTCTAAATTCTATTATTATATATAATAAAATACAATAAAAATACAATCAATTCAACGTAATGTAAGTAGCTAGTTTCTGTAAACCTACTGTGTGTCTACACACAACACTTATACTAAGTAGCCAATCACATGCCCTCTATTTATTAGCCACTGAAGCGCAGAAGATGGCACACATGGGCACCACAAATACTGAGAAAAGTGCTAGAATGAATCATTGTGCTCTCATGTTGGCATCTGGATTTAACTTTTGCCTTCAGCAAGTTAAATAAGTAAACAAGTGGCTAAGGTCCTGTGATAACACAACATTCCAATTCCTTCTAAAGAATGCTTGGGGTCACTGTACAACTACTTAAAATTCACCCTGTTGCTTTTCTCAGCACACACGTCAGAAAACCCAAGGAAAACAAATCCACTAGCAGTCGTCCACACTAGTGCATTTAGATGAAGTAGTGTGCTTCAGATCATGAACAGTTCCTTTCCTTCTCTATACTCTTGACATTATTTAGACACAAGTTGACCCATGTCCATATAATTTTGTTCCATAAACATTTAATTTATCAGAAGTAAAATTTACCACAGAAATGCACTCCTGGTGGATATCCTTAATCTAACCAACTGTTGTATTCTAGCGTTTACAGATTTAGTGTACCTGCACTCACCAATGCATTCAGCCACTCCTAATGTTTTTGCAATTGTTCTCATGTGTTTGTTTTTTTATTTTTATTTTTTGCTCACTTTCAGTGACAGTTCTTTAGGTTTAATATACAGATTCTATAATTAAATCTCACACATGATCAGCCCTTTTATACACTAACTTGTGTGTAAAATAACAAGTTAGTAGTGCAAACATGGCCATTAAAATGCTAAGCAACCAATTGTCCGATGACTTTTGGTAACCTTAGTACACACACACACACACACACACACACACACACACACACACACACACACACACACACACACACACACACACACACAAATAAAATTCTCCACATCAGACAAATGTCCATTGTTTTTGATATCCAAGTAACAAATAAAAATTAATGAACTGTAGTAATCTCCCGAACCAGAGCCTCTCTTTGTCATTTAATGTCAAAGACTTTTATTCACTTCTGTCCTCTTGAATATTCCTCCCTCTCTGCTTCCGACTGGTTGCTGCTAGTAATTTCCCAAAGCACAAACTACAAAATTTATCACTTGCTCTCATGTGACAAGCGCAAGTTCCACTCCCTCTGCCTAGTGGGAGCCTCTGTGTGCGAGATAAAGAGGTTTAAGTGAATCATCACAAGCAAAGGGGTCATTCGGCTCAAAGCGTGGAGTCACGTTGCCTCAGTCTCTGGAAAGCTTGCGTTATTTACTTTCCAAAGGACGCCTCATGGTCTCGATTCCTGTTGTTGACAGAGGGGTTTGATGAGTCAGAAGAATGTCCGTCCCAGACAAAGTAAATGGACAGAGATGACTTCCTGGCTTTTTCACTGTGCTCTGGAATGCACTCCTACTCCGCTCACCCCTCCAACACAGGTCAGACACGCACATCTGGAGCACATGGAGAGCAGTCGAGTACGAAAATACCTCCCCTGCTCTCAGAACTGAAAAGTCTCCAACATTAACTAAGTGCTAAACTAATGACAGCATCTGGTCCAACATTTTGATTTCATTTTCCTTCAGTGTAACTGACTGTAAGGTTCAATGTGCAGCAAATCCATAATGTCCAAATGTAAAGACAGTGTCTTGTTTCATTCTCAAGTTCCAGCATGCACATATGATGAGCCTCCAGGCAACGAGCGCAAGAGAATGCAACAAATATATATTTAAATAATAATGTAATCAGTATCGGGTGTCTTCTTGCTGCTGCTGCTGCTCTGATTCGACTCGCAGTCTGGCTGAACTGAGAGATTTTTCTTTCTTTTTTTTTCCTTAATTATAGCAACAGACGTGTAATAGTTCTGTATTATATATATGCCTGTTGTTAAAACAATGGAAAAAATCTGAGTGCAGACCACAGGAATAGCATGGTGACGCTACTCAATTCCCTTTGAGGGTGTTTTCACACTTGAACGCTCGACTCCACACCCTTGACGAATTCAAGGGTCCTTTGGAGGAGGGGCTCGTAATAGCAGGTTTGCTTTCACAGTGAGAACGCCTTTTGATTGCGTAATGCTGTATGTCCCACCTGTGTGTCCATGCGGTGTATTTTTGTACAGCAGAACTGCAAGGATCCAGCTGTAAAGTGTGAATCCTGTTTCGTTCACAATCCCTGCTCCCCTTAGTGTATTTTTTTTCTCAATTGAACTCTGGCGCAGTCCACATTACGGGTCCCCTTTAGGACCTGCACATATCCATAGTTTTGTGCATGAACATGACCATGCATGCAGGAGCTTACTGGTAAACATATCAGGATAAACATATCACTGATTTTAGTGCACCGACTTGCAGACAGAACACACACATGGAGTGTTAAATCCTGATCTATAGATCAATTGGGATGGTGTTTTCTTCAAGCATTTGGCACACGCAGCTTGTGAAATCGGTGGATTTTGTTTGATGTCTGTTCATGGGCAGAATGCCTTACTGATACATAAAATCTGACTTTCAGAGGACCAGAGAATGATCATTAGCTTTTCTTCCTGTTGAGAGAGCAGTTCAAATGAACAAATTCTGGCCTGTAATCAACAATAAAATGATTAATGATAAATGTTCAAAACTAAGGTTTTTTTTTTTTGCGCAATAGATGCACGGTTCGGATGAAAGTCTTCTGTGGGATATTAAAAAAGAACCCTGAATCAGTCCCGGGTGCAGCCGTGAGTACTGGCCCCAAGTGTGAACACTGCGTAGATCTTAAAACAAATACTCCATTCTACATCCATCAGATTGATCAGGACATGATTAATGCATTAATTTGCCCACTGGACACTAGCTTCAGTGTGCTAGCAAGGTCCTGCCAAAGAAGTGAAAATGACTAGCATATGTGCTAACAACTAAAGTGAATTAATGTGGACTAAGGGAGAAAAATTATTCCTCTAGTATCAAAGTTTCCAACGTAGCAAATCATATTTATGGGCAACAAGTTAAAAAGAGGTCATGGCTATAAGAAAGAAAAATTAAAAAATTTATAAAATAAAATAAAACAGGAATAATTTCCGTCATTAAACATTTTTAAAAAAAAGTTGGGCTAAGTAGATCTTTCTATGATCTTTTTTAAAGTGGTAAGGTTGGTCCTATATCGGTGTATTTACAGTGGTGTGAAAAAGTGTTTGACCCCTTCCTGATTTCTTTTGTTTTTTCTTTTTTTTTGCATGTGTGTCACACTTTAATGTTTCAGATCATGAAAATTATTTAAATATTAGTAAAAGATATTGGATGTTGTTATCCCTCAATAATAATAACCCTTATTTGCAAAGTGCATGTTGTGTTCACTTGTGTTATCTATTAATAATAATTAAAATAGTTTGATGATCTGAAACAACATTAAAGTGTGACAAACATGCAAAAGAATAAGAAATCGGGAAAGGGGAAAACACTTTCTCACACAACTGTGTATATAAACCTAAAACCTTGTAAATGTAAGCCAAGTTAAATGTACACTGACAGATCTTTTGCAACCTCATACTATTCTCTATTAACACTTATAGAAAAGAAAAAAAGAGCGCATGACTTTCAGGCTGCATCACTTATCATAGAGAGCAAGCGACTGTAGATTAAACTGCCAATTGGCTCTTCACCCACGTCATTACGGAGACCCAGCTGGCAGGTCTGATGTGATAAAATAATCAGTGTAAATGTCAAAGAATATTATTGCAGAGTGATATGTAGTGATTAAATCATCATATCAGACAAGCCTTCCATGATCTGTGGTGTCCTCACATCACATAATAGCATGTAAATCTGTCCAGCTTTATGTTTAACCACAAAGTGTATATACACACACACACACACACACACACACACACACACACGCACACGCACACGCACACGCACACGCACACGCACACGCACACGCACACGCACAGTCTGTCAGCCAGGCACATTAATTAATATTTTAGTATTTACTCTGCTTGGAAAAATGGAATTATAGTACAAACAATGGAGCCGCTGTTTGTTAAATTTACTTTTCTGCCAGGCAACTATAGAGTGATTGGTCATGGTCCTTCTTGAACAAAAAGCTCTTACATAACCTACAGGTGTGTTTGCGATCATTGTCCTGTTGTAAAACAAAGGATGGCCCCACTAAGTGCAAACCAGATAGGATGACATGTCACTTCAAAATGCTGTGGTAGCCATGCTGGTTAATACACCCTCGAATTTTGACTAAATCACCAGCACGGTTCCCAGCAAAGCACGCCCACACCATCACACCATTACACTGGAAACCACACATTCACAAACCACCTGTTCACCCCCTATAGGTAAAGAAAAAAAAAGACACGCTGGTTAAGAACCAAAACTCTCCAAACAGGACTCTCCAGACCAAAGAACAGTTTTCTACTGATCTAAATGTCAATTTTTTGTGCTTTTTGGCCCAAGCAAGTCTCCTTGCTTGTTGTTCTTCTGAAGTAATAGTTTCTTTGCTGCAATACGACCATGAAGGCCTGACTCACACAGTCCCCCTGAACAGTTGCTTTTGAAATATGTCTGCCCAATCGAGGCTGGTAATTCTGAAAAATGTATCCTCTGCAGCAGAAGTAGCTCTTCATCTTCTTTTTGTGGGACGACTGAGATTGCACTTAATGGTACATTTAAAGTTCTTGAGATGCTTTTGGATAGACTGACATTCTTTTTTTTTTTTTTAAGTTATAATAAACTGTCCTTGTTTTGAGTGTTTCCTGCTAACCCAGCCATTATGGATGCACAAACCAGTGCACTCTTAGTGCCGGTCCCAAGCCCGGGTAAATGGGGAGGGTTGCGTTAGGAAGGGCATCCAGCGTAAAACATGCGCCAAATCAAATATGCAGATCACAAACGAGAATTTCATACCGGATCGGTCGAGGCCCGGTTTTAACAAGGCCCGCCACAGGTATCGTTTGCCAATTTCAGGTGGAAATTGGGCTACTGTTGGCCAAAGGAGGAGAAGGAGAGGAGAAAGATGTCTACAGAGACGGCAGGGAAAGGAGAAGTGTAGGAGAGTGGAGGTTCGGATTGGTACTTTAAATGTGTGTACTATGACGGGTAAAGGGAGAGAAGTAGCTGATATGATGGAGAGGAGAAAGGTAGATATTTTGTGTTTTCAGGAGACCAAGTGGTAAGGGAGTAAGGCCAGGAACATTGGAGGTGGGTTTAAACTGTTTTATCATGGTGTGGATGAAAAGAGAAGTGGTGTAGGGGCGATTCTGTAGAAAAAGTACAGTAAGAGTGTAGTGGAGGTGAAGAAAGTTTCTGATAGGGTGATGATCGTGAAGGTGGAAGTTGAAGGGATGATGATAAATGTCATCAGTGCCTATGCTCCACAAGTTGGCTGTAATATGAAGGAGAAGGAAAGATTCTGGAGTGAACTAGATTCTAGGAAAGAATGATTGGTGATTGGGGCAGACTTTAATGGGCATGTAGGTGAAGGGAACAGAGGTGAAGAGGAGGTGATGGGTAGGTATGGTTTTAAGAAAAGGAATGTGGAAGGGCAGATGGTGGTAGATTTTGCTAAAAGGATGGAAATGACAGTGGTGAACACTTATTTTAAGAAGAAGGAGGATCATAGGGTGACGTATAAGAGTGGAGGAAGGTGCACACAGGTAAACTATGTGCTATGCAGGAGATGCAACCTGAAGGAGATTGGAGACTGTAAGGTGTTGGCAGGGGACAGTGTAGCTAGACAGAGTACGACAGAATGCCAAGAGAGGAGTTGTGGTATTGTATGAGGAAGTCAGGTGTGTCAAAAAAGTATGTGAGGGTGGTGCAGGACATGTATGAGGACAGTCTGACGGCAGTGAAGTGTGCAGTGGGTAGGACAGACTGGTTCAGGGTGAAGGTTGGACTGCATCAAGGATCGGCCCTGAGCCCTTTCCTGTTTGCAGTGGTGATGGACAGGTTGACAGAGGAGGTCAGACAGGAGTCTCCCTCGACTATGATGTTTGCAGATGATATTGTGATTTGTAGTAAGAGTAGGGAGCACGTTGAGAAGAGCCTGGAGAGGTGGAGGTATGCGCTGGAGAGAAGGGGAATGAAAGTCAGTAGGAGTAAGACAGAGTACATGTGTGTGAATGAGAGGGAGGGCAGTGGAGTGATACGGTTGCAAGGAGAAGAGGTGGAGAAGGTGGAGGAGTTCAGGTACCTGGGGTCAACAGTGCAAAGTAATGGAGAGTGTGTTAAAGAAGTAAGAAACGAGTGCAGGCAGGGTGGAGTGGGTGGAGAAGAGTGACAGGAGTGATTTGTGATAGTAGAGTATCTGCAAGAATGAAAGGGAAAGTTTATAGGTCTGTGGTGAGACCTGCAATGTTGTATGGTTTAGAGACAGAGGCATTGAGTAAAAGACAGGGGGTGGAGCTGGAGGCGTTAAGGTTTTCGTTGGGAGTGGGGAGAGTTGAAGATGTTAAGGTTTTCGTTGGGAGGGACGAGGATGGACAGGATTAGAAATGAGTTTATTAGAGGGACAGCGTATGTAGGATGTTTTGGTGACAAAGTGAGGGGGGCGAGATTGAGATGGTTTGGACATGTGCAGAGGTGGGACACGAATTATATTGGTAGAAGAATGCTGAGGATGGAGCCACCAGGTAGGAGAAAAAAGAGGAGGGCCAAGGAGGAGGTTCATATATGTGGTGAGGGAAGACATGCAGGTAGTTGGTGTGACAAAGGCAGATGTAGAGGACAGGGTGGTATGGAGACAAATGATCCGCTGTGGCGACCCCTAATGGGAGCAGCCGAAAGAAGAAGAAGAGGTTTTGAGTGTTTCCTGCCATAAATATGCATTGTTGTTGTAGCACTAACAGGGCTATTGTTTCTGTACTCGCAGGACAGAGGGGTATGGAGACAGATGATCCGCTGTGGTGACCCCTAATGGCAGAAGCCGGAAGAAGAAGCCGAAAGAAGATGATGATCTCAACATCATATTAAGCATTTCATCAAAATCATCTTGTGCCTTAATCCATTTATCCAAATTGCCATTCACTATAAGTTACACGACTCTTATATAGCTCATATCACTCCTGTAGTGAAGTAATAAGAAAGTGTGTAAAACAGCTGAACAACACACTGAATGCGACTAAACCGTCCAGCAACACATACTTGCTTGTCCAATTACTTTAAAATATTGAGGAACTATACAAAAAAACTTTAATACATAAATCATATCTTGATCGTTTCAAAATCGATGGTGGTGGTGTAGAGGGACAACGATGTATGGACTCGACTGTAGGATTGAATCCTGTTCACATTTTCAAAAGTAATAGTTTTATGCTGTGGTGTTGAATATATGGCTTAGAGAAAACCCAGACACCGTAAAAAAACAAAAAACAAAAAACCTTTTCAAGATGTGAGCAAGGCAACATTTGAGTTCAATTACCGCTCACTGTCAAACTCAGCATGGTCACATCTTTCTCCTTGTTCTGCCAGAGTGTATGAGTGTGCGGAAATAGGTTCCTGTAACAGGACTGATTCAAAAGAATATTTGAGAAACCATGTCTGCAGGTCTGATTCAGCTCTCAGCTCTCATGGTTTGTATATTCGGTTTGAGTTTCCATTTGTCTCACACGACTTTGCAAAACACAATAGTTCTGGAGAACTGGTTATGTCTAAAGACTCATATAGTTGGTAAGCATACTCTATTCTGATTGGTAAATATATTAATAAATAATAGTGACTAAACTGACAAGAATTCTCTACAAATAAACACGGTAAACAGTTCTGGTCAGTTTGGTCACCATATTTGTAAATACACTTATTTGACTAATAGCTTTTAGATCATTTTCAATACTTTTATCTCGAACAGTCCTTACAAATCTTTTAAGTCTTTCCCTCTTTCTGATCACTCATTCAGATTCGGACATCACAAACATGTACAGCTGTAAATGACAAGCCTTCTATTTTTATGATCACACATTTCTAGAAGGTCACACCTTCCAGCAGTCCTTCAAGCCTCACTGATTACATGCACATTCCTTATGGAAAAGTGCCCAACCTCTTGGCGAAGAACCTCAAAGTATCTTTAAGTAAGCCAAGACGCAATGATTAAACAAAAACGTTGCCAAGAAATCATCACACCACAACATTAAAGCCGTCCTGTGCAAACAGATTCGATCTCATCCAGCTCAGACAAAATCACAATTATCTGGCTTAGTCAGTACAGCAACAGCCAGAGATTCCACATGCATCAACATTTACGCACGAATACACGCTTTTAATTCCTTTACCACTCACTTTATTGGAATGTATACCATCAGTTTAGTGTTCCAGGGGCATTGCTTTTCCATGCTGGAACAAAAAGCATTTATATATATACACACACACGTATACATACATAAACACAATATTGCCAAGAGTATTGGGTCACCTGGTCATAAGTACGGTATGTGATTTTTGAGCATTGCCTTCCACATTTAGTCCCATTTTGCTCTTATAATTCCTTCCACTTTTCTGTGAAGCTGTTCCACTAGCCTTTGGAGTGTGCTTATGGATATTTTTGTTTATCAGCCACAAGGGTGTTACGAAAGTCAGGTACTGATGTAGGTGAGGAGACCTGGGGTGCAGTCAGCGTTCCAATTCATCCCAAAGGTGTTCAGTAGGGATGAGATCAGAGCTCTATAGCAGGCCACTCAAGATCTTCCTCTACAAATCATGTAAACCAGATCTTCAATTTGGCAAAAAAATCTACTTTTGGCAATATAGTGTATATATAAGCTAATATAAGTTACATATAATTTAATGATTGATTTTAGTGCATTAAGTCACAACCCACTTTCATATAAAACACATTCCTAAGTTTATCTGCAGGCATCTGCTTCACCAAACCCAAGAGTGCAAACAAATTACTCAGGCAGAGGGTCAAGATCAGTATAAAACAGCGGTCACAAATCACTTTTCACTCCATTGACTCCTGGTGAACGTATATGAACAGAAAAGATTTGAAACACAAGCACAATGTGAAGAATTTTTGCATGTTGCTGCACCCCAAAATCCATGTTTGGTGATATCGGAGTTGTGCGACTAACAGGAGGTCGATACGCCAAAGGGTGACCTAAACAAGTGTTCTCAAGTGTTTAAAGACTAAACACTGGTTATAGCATAATCGCCAAAATTTTCTGTGTTCAATGTCAAGTGTGAACACAGCCTTAGTCAAGCTCTATCCCTGACTTCCAGAACAAACGACCAAAAATCTTAAAAAAAAAAAAAAAAATTAATAAAAAAGGGTTATTCTTTGTTTTGCCAGGAGAATAGAGTTTTGTTGAAAACTTAGACCTCAAATAACAAAGGGAATCCATTTATCATGAAAACAATAATGGCCCATTTTTTTATAGACTGATGGAGTCCAAACCTGCTCTAGGTAGCAAAACTCCTAGCTGCAGAAGTTTCCATTAATACTGAATACCTAATAAATAACAAAACCTAAATCAACAGAAAGACAGCAATGAATCGGGTCAGCGTGTGGACTGTTCGCATACTGTCCTGATAATTATAAAAACACTTTCAGTTGTGGAAAAACAAAAGGTTGGAAAAAGAAAAAGGAAAAGCTTCGAGCGCAATGGTTTCTCCGTGGCTGTGAGCCGAGCACAAGTTTCTGCACCTCAGTCCTTCCCCATCACATGCTAGCTGCCTGACGTCACCCTGCTCCAGAGCTCCACAGGGCAAATTAGTTTCTATAAGAGACTCCTGTTCTTCTCATCTGCACAGGATTTTTTTTTGTCTGTCTCATTGGTAACCATTCAGTCTGAAGCACACCTAAGAAGATTTCCTTAACCAAAGCAACATTAACTATTTCAATTCAAAGCAGGGCAAATAAAAACGGATAAAATAGTAGCTCACTGGAAAACATATGTCTTTTACAGACTTCGGCAATCTTCTAAGTTAATTACACATCACAGTGGACGTGTATGTAGATTAGTGCTGTTATCGATTATTTTAGTATTCGAGTATTCTAACGATTATTCCAGCAATTCATTGAGTAATTGGATAAGAAGTAATGTTTATTTCTTTATTAAAGAACAATACTAAATACTACAATATTTTTTTTATTTGAGAAAAATTGTCATTTTTATTGCCAAAATTACTTACAAGAATCAGAGAAAACTAAACCTATTTAGTGCATTTAATTGCAATATTACATAAAAAAAAACAAATACAGTTTTGTTTAAAAAGTCACTCTGCAGTGGCCGTGTGAAGAAGGTTGCAGGAAAAGATTTGTTTAATGTGACTCAATTATTTTTACTTATGCATTTATTTATTAAATTAAGTACTTCATGGCAGCTACTTAATCATAAGGGCTACATTACAAGTTATTATAGGACTTATGAGGGACGAATGTAAAAAACTGAAGAAAAAAAAAACAAAGTTAAAAGTTATATATAACATTATGGTGGCCAATAAATGAAGAGCATTGAAAAGGGTATAGAAGTTAGATTTTTCATTTCTACTATGGAATTACTTTCCGTTTTCTCTGAATAAAGTCTATTTTATTGTACCACAACCCTGAACTTTCTTCCGATTAGCCATTACACCGTCTTAGTTGCCATGAGTGTTTTTTTTTTTTTTTTTTAATTATAGTTGAATTTCAGTTATCAATTTACTTGAAAATGATTTTCTCAGCATTATGAAAGGTACTGAATAAATAAAGACGTCTGACCAGCAGAAACGAGCCGAATATGATCCAGGAGAGGAACATGCTAAAGTTCATAGAACAAAAAGTCACAATATCTACTGCATACAGAACAATAAAACAATTATTATGCCTATAATCACTTTAACAATCTGCTGCTGTTGCAAACACCTTACATTGGTAAGTTTGTTGAAATCGCTGCACTTTATTCAGGGTTTCCATACTACAAAATTAAGAAGTACCACAGAAGAAATCACTCATACACTGCAGGCAATGTAATCCCCCAAAATAATCCCCTAACTGTAAGGTGGACATGATCATGTTGGCTATTTCGCTACAAGTTTAACTCTCTGGATACCATTTTATTGATTTATTTACTGACGAGATTAAAGTGCCATTCTACTCAACAAAATGGACCCATATATTTGTTTTCAAGCACTTTCCAGGCCTTCAATCCATGTGTCTAAAATTCAAGTACTTTCAAAAAGTGTAGGAACCCTGTTTAGTGCACATTATGGCCAATAAACTCACAGAAGAACATGGCATTGATGGCAAAAAATGTAAAAGTAAAAGTCGTCAGTAAGCTCAGGTTAGATCACATAGGCTAAAACAAATAAAAAAACACGATTGACTCACTGTCTGAAGCCCGGCTGGAATTCTCCTGAGCTGATGGTGGGGTTTTATATTCAGTGAAGCTGGGGGTCATGCTGGCCTCTATAGAGGGACTGTTCTCTGACTCTCTGGATTGAGATGGAGTCTCCGTCTGCCTGTTAACCAGCGGCTCGGTCCGTCTGCTTAGCAGTGATGAACTGTCCGCTGTGCTTGGAGACTCAGCCTTCCTCTGAACAGGTTCAGGAATTCGTGCGGCTGAGGAAGGCACATCAGCTCTACGGTAGGCAGCTAAGGGTTCCTGCGCTCTGGAAAGGGTGATCTCTGCCCTCCTGGGAGAGCCCGGCTCTGGGATTCTGTTATGAAGTGAGACCTCCGGCCGCCTCAGACCGTAGCGGTTAACGCCAGGGCTGGGCAAGCTGTCCACCTGTTTGGAGGAGATGTCGATGGAGATTTCGGTGCGGCGTGAAAGATCTATGCGCCCCCTGCCGCTCTTGGGAGAGCGCTGACCGCTGGATGAGGATTCCGAGCCATGTCTGGAGGAATTTTCCGAGTTGCGAGATCCCAGTTCATGAAATCGACTCGTTGCTGAAGAGCGAAGGGGATTGACATTTCGGCGTGAAAGCGGCGAAGGATTTGTGGGCGAATCGACCTCCTCGACTTCGAACGACCGTTTAAGAGCTGCAGAAAAGAAAGAGAAAAAAGTGAGACTTTCATTGTATGGCTAAGGAAGAATTCCAAAGATATCAAACATGTTCTGTGTATTTGAGGGTGTAAATTGGAGTCAAGATTATTCATTGGAGTCAAGATATTTCATATATCCTATCATATACTCTGTCTATCTTCACCTGTCTCAGCTGGACTGGGCACAACTATCAGCGTCCCCAGTCCCCTCAACCCACCCACCCGTCTGTTTACAAATAAATTATCAAAACAAATCATGACAATTCAGAAACAAACTACCCAGAACATTCACATATAAAAAAACAGCATTAAAAGCCTAAATCATTGCTTTTCTAGAAGTTTACCCATCTAAAATAACATAAGCCATCTCTGCTGAAAAATAAACACTGTACAAACTCTCAACTTTTAATGTTTTAATGTATACTCTTATGGTCCATGTGAGTCTCTGCTAGTCATTTCTTGTCTTCTATGGTGGCATGTTATAAATAATACCATTACAGGCCAGACTGCAAGATGGCATCTACTGGAAACCAACAGGGACCATTAAGACACCGACACCATCAAGCATCTAGATTCCAATACATTTCGTCAATGGTTTCTTTGGTTTTGTTGATTTCTGCAAACAGAGTATGAAATTTAAGGGCTACCAGTTCATGGTGTTTGTAGTGGAAACCATTAGAATTTCTGAGATGGTTCTTTGTTTGTGTCGTTTTTCGGGCGTTTGGGTGCAAGAATACCAAAGCCACAGAATCAGATCATCATAAAGTCCTAATTTCTTTTAATTATTTCTAGTTATTATATAAATTGCTGTTTGTCTCAAAACACAATGGAAATGAGCAGTTGATTGACACCAGTTCCAAAAGTATATCAAAATGAAACCTGAAATACCAACAACGCGGCAGTTTATAAAACAGACCTACCCGATTTGACACGCTTCACGTGTTTTGACAACATCGCCGCCATGATGGAAACACGTCAACACGCCAGCGCGAGCGCAGCCCTTTCACGCCGCGGATAATGTCACTTGCATGACTGATAGGACATACAGTGATGGTGTGATGTTTCAGAACACATGCATAAGGTCAACTAAAAGATTTAAGTGAATTACAATGGTTTAAATTACACACACTGCCGCGTTTAGCTTAATATGTCCGAAAAGTTATAATGCGCTCTGAATGGATACTCGATTCTGATTGGCTGGAAGTTCTGCGGTCCAACACATGAGTGAATACAAAAGTAGTTCCGGTATGTTTAAGAACCGTTCTAGATAAATGCGCTGAACGCCATCATTGAAAATTAAAGCCATCATTATGAGACTACAATAGACTGGACTTCTTCTTCACTTCTTTTTTTTTAATGGTCGCACCCCCATGGCCCCCCCCCCCCCCCCCCTTTTATGTTTATTTATTATAAATAAATAAACATAAAAGAGGGGAAATTAAAACCTTTAACACAATACATATTCACAATGTCCATTCTTTACTCGGCAAATTTTAAAAAATCTGACGCGCCAAGTCAAGCAACAAAACCTGCCAATGTACACATCCAGCAATTAAAACTGTCCATATGGAAACATAGCAAAGTTCAGTTTGGTGTATAAATAGAAGGTGCAGAGCAGAAGGTGGCAGAGTTGATGCTGCGATTTTTATTGGGATTGAAAAGGATGGACAGGAAAAGAGATGAGAGACAAGGTGAGAGAGGTGCAATTGAGATGGTTCAATCATGTGCAGAGAAGGGACATTGGGTATATAAATAGAAGAATGCTGAGGATTTATGGATTTGGTGAGGGAAGACATGCAGGTTGGTTCACAGCCCCAACGGAGCTACCAGATCCAGAATGCTTTTACCTCTGGACAATTAGGTTTGGCTAAGCACTCTAATTCCATTGCAATGTTTCAGCAGAGATATCAACACCTAAAAGGCACTCTTTTACAGCCAATTGACAAAGTACATCGCCTCCTTTTTATAGGAGCAGACCATCCTCACCTGATTACAACTATTGAGTTGAGACTTAAACCAATCCAGTTTACTTTCAGCTAAGGACTATATGACATCAGAACATCTTCTCTACCGTAACATCTAACAAGACAGCTTTCCAGAGGAATACAAACAACTAAAAGCCGATTACTCACTTTAGCCCCAGAGTTTGACAAATCCAGTCAGCTTATACGGGTCGGGGGACGTCTACGTCGTGCCGAAGGATAGGAACTCATTAATCTACCAGAGATAACTGATGAGGATGACACCAATAATAAACCCAAAGACTTTTAACCTTGATTCAGAGACAAATATGCCTTGCATATTTGAGGGTGACCGTGTAGGAAAGCATTCCCCTTCAGTTGTATTTCCACCCTCATTTCCTTCCTTACATTTTATCCTTCAAACCAGATTGTGAAACTTCCTTACAATCAATCAATCAATCAATCAATCAATCTATCTATCTATCTATCTATCTATCTATCTATCTGCTTTACTAGTTCCTTTGATGTTGTCTCGGGGGATCAGCTCAAACCTTTCAGGCCAAAACGATACCGTCCTGGTAGTAAATTAGTGCTTCTTTCCTGAAAGATGTCTGTGTGGTCCCAAGATGTTTATATTTGGATACAGCTGTTTGTACAGAAGTTTGTGGTACCTTCAATTGTTTGTAAATTATTCCTAAGGAAGATCCAGACTTACTTTTTTTAAGTTGCTTAGATTCCTCTGGCATTAAGGGCAAAAAAAACACTATGTCTAATTGTAGACCATTTTACAAACACAGGTATAGTTTCATTAACTCCTAATGTTGACATTTAGCCAATCAGACGTTTATAAAACTCATTGGATCAATTTCTGGAATCTAGATCTGAATCTAAATCTGTAGATAAAGTAGATGCCAAAAGAAATGTGTGGTAGCCTGAAATGCATGAAACATGAATTGTGAAAATGGGAGTGAATTTCTGGGGCTTGTTTTTACTGGCCTCAGGTGTACTTCACTGACCTTGGTTTGTGTTGGATATTTCCCACTGTATGTGTGGTGTGTATATTTATGTCTGATTGGCTCAAAGATGTGTTGCATATCAGGTACGGGACAAATGAAAGATGTTTGTATACTATTTCGGTGAACAGATTTAGAAAGTGCACTGAAACTCTATTCAATAAGAACAAATTTAACTTCAAAAGACATAACTAGATATTTGTGGCTGTGCCATTAGGTAAATACGTTATTGAAAAAGTGACAGCTCAGGTGTTAAGACACTGGATATTCTGTTCAGAAGGTTATGAGTTTAAATCCTGCAAATGTAAAGCTCTTGAGCTAGGCCTTTGACCCTCAGATGGTTAAAAGTAGATTGCTCTGTATAGTAAGTTGCTCTGGATAAGCATTCATTATGCTAAAATTTAGATCTTGACCTACATAGTGCACTGCCTTATTGTTAATACTGTTTCACTTTTTCGTTGTCTTCCTCCAAAAATGAATATGAAGACCGAAACCGATGTAACCGATCAATGCAGTTTAAATTTAATCAGGATGAGCACATTCTCTTTCAAATCCCTTGGTGCATTTGTACCTATTATGTTCTAATATGAATAGAACATAATGTTCTAATATGAATAGGGTCCCTGGTGGTCTAGTTGTTAGGATGCGGCACTCTCGCTGCTGCGGCCCGGGTTCGATCACCGGTCAGGGAACCAACACCAGCCACTCTTAGTGCCGGTCCCAAGCCCGGATAAATGAGAAGGGTTGCGTTAGGAAGTGCATCCAGCGTAAAAACATGTGCCAAATCAAACATGTGGATGATCCGCTGTGGCGACCCCTAATGGGAGAAGCCGAAAGAATGTTTATGTTCTAATATGAATTCTTTAAAGTAATTTATTTTGTATTGATGTAAAATAAAAAACTTGCTTTACACAGGTTAATATAACAAATAAATCTGTGCTACTTGGGAGCCACCTCTATTTATCCCAATAACCTGTAATTTGCCATATACCAAATTAACTTTAAAATGTAACTAAATTATGGGGTCTTATTAGTCTGGGTATATTACTACAGTTACTATATTTTCCTGATATATGATTAGCTTATGACTGCACAGTGCTGGATACAAATTTATACATGAAACTATTTTTCAGTTTACACAATGAACAAAATTCCTGAACATGCAAAAACCTAATTCACCTGGGTAGTCAGCTTTACAAGAAAAGAATTTTATGTGTATATGATTAACTGCAGCAGTTGTGTCTCTCACCACCACTAGAACTGAACTGGTTCTTATAAATTTGGGAAACATCTGCCTGTGTCCAGTTTCCACATGCTTATTCCACAGCTGGTGTACATGGGGTATTTTGTGAGGTCTTGGTAAAGCTCTTTCATAGGTATCTATTTGCAGGCTTTTCAACAGAGTAGGTGCTCATAATGCTTTACAAAGATGTCTAAAGGTTTGGAACTATAGCTCCTTTACCTTAAGCAGCTGAGCAATGGTGTGCTTAAAAAAGCAGAACATGTCAATCAAACACATGTGGGTTTAGATTCTTTTCAGCACACAAAAACACTGATTTAGTCTGTGCAGGAACCTGAGAATCGAGAAGTGACAGCAACACACTTGTGCTCATAGATAAGATTAAAAAAATAATCCAACAAATGGTTTGTGTGTGAATGAGTCTGAAAGCAGAAATTGCAAGTGTTATTTAAAACCTGGCTAGAGTTAAGGGTTATCTGACTGTCAAAACTAAACCTCAGAGCTCAGGCATTTTTGGGTTTGCGGTGCTCACTCACGATTTAGCGGCCATCTTTTCATTTTTCTTGCGCCACCACTTATTTAAGGACACCAGAGACACTAACTGGCTGCGACAATATCTCACTCACTCTGAGTCCCTGTAATTATATTCTTGCCTTTCTGCCTGTATCATATCCTGGACCTTAAACCAGCAAGTCATATACACAGTCGAGATCTTTGAAAGCTAGCTTTGGATCTCCCGCTGTGTCCGACACTAGCACCAACCTTCCTCGAACCCGGCTCAAGGACGTTCATGCCTGGCTAGTAGTTAGTTGCACCAGACCCACCTGCCTCTTCTGTCCGTCGCCTCTTACTCCCCAGACTATGTTCCTGCCTCTGCTACAGTGCCCTGTTGCCCATGCTCACTCAGTCCTTAGCCCTTTGTTTTCTGTTTCTGTGACTGTTGTTGTATGTAGCATAAGGGTTCAGGAGTAACGTTGTTTCATTTCACTGTGTACTGCGTCAGCTATATATGGTTGAAATGACAATAAAAGCTTCTTGACTTGACTAGACTTGACTTGTTATTAGTTTTCAGATGCCTTTATCTTTTCTCTTTCCTATTCATTAAAGACTGTAGGGCTGAAGCTATCAATTATTTTAGTAATCGAGTATTTTGACGATTATTCCATCAATTATTTGAGTAATCGGATAAGAAGAACTTTTTCTTTAATAAAAAGAAATACTAAATATACAAAAGGAAAAATAAGTCTCTTGCAATTCTGACTTTATTCCTCCCAATTGCAACGTTATTCCTCATAAACATCCATCATGTCTGGTGCATCCACCGGTAACCATGTTGTCAGCCTGAAGTTTGAAACTGTTGGTGTATGAACAAGGCTCCTCTGTTTTATCTGTCTTGTTTTGTCTCCTCCAGAGCTGATTGTTAGACAGAGTTCTCTTCAGGGATCGAACGCTTAGTTTAATACCATGCAATTCTTTTGATTGTAGCCTATTTCATTTTCAATGTGTAATGCTTTCTGGAACTACAGGGGGGTGACGCTGCCCGACTGGCTAAAAAGAAAACAGAGAATTGCTAGAAATAAAGTCAGAAGAAAATTAATTAGGCAAACATTTTTTTTATGTGGCAGAAACAGGCTTATCTGCTTAAATGTATTTGTATTAGAATTACTCAAGTAATCGTTTCAGCGCCAAAATACTGTTTATCTATGCTTCAGTTGCGTCCTGCATTTTGGGTCCTTCCAGTCGAGTTCCTTACATGGTCCTTACTGCTGTTTGAGTTTATCTCAGAAACCTTTTCACGGTCTGGACAAATGCAGTATGACAACATATTTGCATCAGCAAAAAATGTTGATTATCGTTTGATAGTTCACCTGTTGCCAGCTATGAAATGTTATAAAGGTAAGTACCTGCAGTAAATTACCAGGTACAAAATCCCAAGAAGTGAAAAGATCAATCCAAAAAAAAAGAGAATTTGTAAACAGTTTTGTAGCTAAAGACTCTAATGATCATTCATTACATACACGATTACATTCAATTCAGTGTTTTGAAAATATTGAGCACACATATTGATGTCATGACCTTTTTAATCTATAATTAAAAAACTCTCAACCTTAAAAACTTAATAACCTTTATGAGCCAGATGATCTGTCAGGTCAACAGTATATAGAAAACCCTTATACATTAACTCTTATACCACAGCAGTATGACAGTAGTGACAGCAGTGTGACAATATGACAGTCGGACCAAGGAGTCAAGACTTCTGAACTTAGTTTTCATAAGATTTGGAAATGAATATTATGCCAATGAGCTACACGTCTAACTAGTTTAGGAATTTGGTCTCAGTTTCACATCAAAAATCGTTCATCATTCAGAAAACGTGTAGTTCTATGCCTTTTTATGAATATCCTTTAGAAATGTCAGGAGGTACAAACTTTGAACTTGTATAATGTCTTGTTAGCATGTCCACAATTTCCCTGAGAAGTGTGTGCTGCTCCAGCTTTAAAAAGTGGTGAACTGGGTCTGCACAGTTACAATGCTCCCTGTGCACACACTCTTTCTGCAGCGAGTGCTCAGCTGTAAGGTAAACACATAGACACACACAGATCTGTCAGTGTTCTGGCTGCTCCATACCGTATCTCACACCATACAAATATGGTATGCCTGTGTGCATGAGTGTGCATGTTTATCATTTCAAACATGCAAAGCTTGTATTCCTGTAACTCGACCCATTTAATATGTTAGAACAGATTCATGTTTATTGCAGCTTTTTTTTTTTTACCTAGAAAGACAGTGGACAGAATATTTAGTATGAGATATTTATGTCCAGTTCACCCCAGATATAGAATATAGTATGTCCTATGTGGGCCTGACTTTCACAGCTTTGAACATCATATTGATATTGTCTAATAGCATATATCACATGCACTCAGCTACTTTTATGAAACATATAGGATTTCCTATTTGTGTAATATAATAATATAAACGATCAGTTTAATGCTGTGTTTATATGAGGGAGCAAGAAACAGCCATTCATTCTGTGTAACACTTAACTGCAGTTTGGACAGTTACGTTTTTTGCACTCTTCCATATACAGTACATGAGCTCACAGATTCTAGATTGGCTAGAGGCAGTATGCAAGCCCACCCATTCAGCACGGCCAGTTTAGCTGTTTTGTATCCTGGTCACAATCCGCTATCGCATCATGAGGGGGAATTGTGTTGTTTTGTGGAAGCAGTTAAGTTACCCAAACCCCAGCTCATAACCAGCTTGTATATGCATAGAAAACAGTTTCACATGCTGCAATGGATATGTGACAAATAAAGGCTTCTATTTCTATTCTATGAATCTGCTTGCTAGTTAGAGAACTAAGAGGTAACTGGTCAAGCTCTTTAATTATAAAACAATTATAAAACTAATAAACTGTAATACTTTGACTGCATTAAGGAACATCACTAATTAATAACATACCAAAAGCATGATTAAGCTTTTAATTATATTTAGTAAAATCAAATTAGACCAACATGCTCTAAATACAAAATGAAAGGGTCTAACTTGAGCATTTTACGGAAGAATGGAAGGTCTTTATCTCCTTAGTTGCAGTTTAGAATCCGCAAATGCGAATTCTCAAGCGCTCAACTCATACACCAAGGCAGATGCAAATAAAGAGTAGTCATTCTTTGCACTAACGTAAGAGAGACATCTGGCATGGACTTTTAGGGGCCTTGTCTGGCCATGGGCAGGAATTTTAGTCTATGAGTCCAAAAAAGAAAAAAAACAAAGAGCAGCAGCAGCAATAAGCACACCCAACTATAAGTCTCACTTTGCTGAAGGAGCCTGAGCTACACACTATTAGTGTGGAGACAGAAAAGCTGGAAATAGGGCAGGAGCTGATATCTTTGTTAAGTCTGACAGACTAAATGATTATCAGCCTTCAGCTGATGGGATTAGCGTGCAGGTTTATCAGCAGAGAAATTTATTTGGTGCTTCGATTGATATAAATAATCATTTGATATTTAATCTGTGGTATCAGCATTCAACTGTTGTGGAGGAAGGTGTTTCTGAGATGAACCAAGATTCGATGTTATTTCTAAGCTGAACATGTTTCTACAGTGGAGAGTACAGAACGTCGCAAAAACACTGTATGCTTAAACAGCATATTTGGCTTTGCAGTGCGGTCAGTCCGGTGTATAGACTCCACAAATAGTCAGGTTTAATCGTGCACTTTAACTGGCCATCAAAAATCAAGGTCGCCAGCAGACTAAATAGCTGCATGATGAGGGGTTATGTCATGCTTTTACAGTTTAATAGCGATGCCAGACCCTATCCTTATATTCCTTAAAAAAAAAAAAGCTAATTTAGGACTTTACAGAAGGACAGCTTGTAATTCTGTGAGACAGAATTAGCATTATTATAAAAAAATAAAAATAAAATGCTGTATAAATTTAAAATAAATGCAAAAGTTCTCCTTTCACAGAGTTAATAGTCTGGTGCTTTTATGGTGAATCTGTGTTTATAGGGCACTTCTTGGGGTAGTATTTACTATCCAAACACTTGACACTTCCTGTGTAATTTTGCCCACTAAATGTTTTTCCTCTCTCGTGCTCCCCCTCCATGTTTCATCATTAGGTCACGTCTCATTTTGAAAGAGCGAAGTAACAGAAACTTGTACCTTCTGCACTCCCTGGTGCTTTAGGAACAAACCAAGTGATATATAATGCAGCAGGTGAATGCACTGCCCTAAGTGTGTGTGTGCGTGTGTGTGTGTGTGTGTGTGTGTGTGTGTGTGTGTGTGTGCCCGTGTTTATGTACACATTTGTCAATGAAGGTGTGTGTGTGTTTGTGTGTGAAAGAGAGCGAGAGTGTGTGTGTGTGTGTGTTTATGTAGACATATGTCAGTGCAGGGGTGTGTGTGTGTCAGTCAGGTGAATAGGGTGAATGGGGTGCTGAGAGAAAAGAACCGCAGGGGGATAAAAGAGATGTCAGAGAAAGAATGCTTAGTATTTCTGTGTTATTCCGACACTTATGATTCATGAGGAAAGGTCTACAGAGGGTAGATAATTTCTAATTTTAAAGAAGTTTTTTTGCTCACTGTCAGGGTGGAGACATAAACTAGACTAGATGTAATTAGTAAGAATACACTCACACTCTTTGTCCTCCACAAGAATATAGAACAAAATTCCAATATGATTTATGTCATTAATCCCAGTTGGAAGGGAAACACAAAACAAGAGGCAGACCACCGAAAAAAGGGGCTCAGAATATTAAAAGAGGCTGAGATTATTAATCGGTAATTCGGTAGATTGATTTTTACAGTGATTTGGTTAAAAAGATAAATGAAAACATTAATGTACTTATATATGCATATAGACATCAACACATCTGCATATACACATCAGCACAAATAAACGCCGTTCAAGTAAAAGTAGTGAAAACTGGTCCAGACAGCCAGAAGCTTATGAATTTAATGCAAGAATTCAAACACTAACCTTCAAAGTCTGAAATGATCCCCTCCAAGTGAGCATTAACAGTGGAATCAGACATTTTAGGAGTGAAGATCAATGCTCGGGATTCTGTTTCCAAGCAAGGCAATCTCTCACAGATGCACTCAAGGCTCTGGCCGCCAAACAAATCCCAAATTAGGAGGCACCGGGAGGGAGGGGGGAGCTACGAGATCGCCGCTATCCACAGATCCGAGCCCCCTGCTTTCTTAAAAGACAAACTTCTTCTGCTTCCTCGTGCACTCAGAAGGCAGCAGTGTGCAGTGACAACCCCCACCCCCCACCCTTGACTCGCTCTCTTTCTCTTGCTTTCACTCTCTCCCTCTTTTCCTTGCTCCTCCCTATTGCTGTGTAGTTTTTGCTCTGAAACAGGGTTCTTCCATAGAGCTCAGCATGTATTCAGCATGTCCACCTTACACGTACGAATGCGAATGTAAACACATACCGGCATGTACACATGCTCAGGGGATTCATACAGTTGTGGGGTTGAGAATTTGAGTTCACAGACCTCTATAAATCTCCAGCTCCGGATCTACAAGGTCTGTGTCTGCCTTCACCTCCACATGAATCCCAGACTTATAATGCATAATGCAAACCACCATTTCTGGTTGAGGTCACTGCTGATTCAGATCATCGGGGGAATGAAGGAGTATTCCTGTAGTTTATTTTTGCCTTATGTGGCATTTTTACTCATTCGCTCCTCAACTAAGCATCCAAAACGCACAAATCCACCACTTTTTCCTTTGGGATGCAAAAACTTACCATTAAAGACTAAAATAAGCATCACATCCTCTTAGTGCTGGTTTTGGAAAATGTACTCATTGCACCAACAATGCTACCTAAAAGCTCAAACTGATCTTCTACATCTATTATGGCTGTAATTCCACAGCTTATAAAATTTTTTTATAGAAAAGCTGTGAGGTATTTGGCCTATCATTTGGAGTTCAATTTGAGGGATCAGATTTAAACAGTGGATGGAATTCTTTCCCTCATCAGATCAACAATAGCCAATAGTGTGCATCTGTGGGTATGTAGAAGAGCACAGTGCACTTTTTTCTGAGTTGGTTTTGCTGCCCAGTGTTGAAGCATATCCAGCATGCCACATGGTACCATACGATAAAGATGCGTTCAGATGACCCCATGGTTCAGGTAACTTGAAAATATTGTAGGCATGGCCTAGCTTACCCAGGATTCTTAAAGAATGGCGATCAATATAGGGTAGTATATAATAACTGAACAAATTACAGTACACAATTTAGTAATACAGAGCTATACAAACAGTACTGTAATGTATAAACTACACTGTGTAAATGAGAGAGACAAAAGCTAATATTGTGCTTTGAAACACAAAAAACACTGGAAAAAATACATGCTCTAACACCATGCATCCTATCAGCATCCCAACGTATCATACTGCTTGCCTGCCGTGCAAAAAGTAAAATTTTGTCGTATCGTCTTCGAACAAACTCAAGTCGAAATATTGTGCAAATTATAAGACCATGTGATTCAGGTGTCAGTGATCAGTGACATGTGACTAGGTCATGTGACTCATAAAGAATGATCGGAGATATAGCCATGTATTCCACCCTCCTCTTTTCTTTCAGGTCAAAGTTTATGAAACACTGGTGAACTTTGGAGCTTGCACTAACTTATTCAAAGTGCTGATTTCATTACTGATTATACTATTGTGTAGTAAACCTTCTAAAGAACCTTCTAAAACACTTCTGAACATCTTAGAGTTTGTTCCAAAGGGCCTTAGTTTCATGTGAGAGAACATACAGAAATTACCTTTCTTCCTTTGAGCTTTTTTCATACTTGAAAATTATGGAAATTAATGTTACTCTGTCTATTTGTACTCTTTACACACAATTTTCACCCACAACCTTAACTACACTAACAATCTTGCCAATATTCATCATTAATGTGTGATTTACTTGTGTCATGCTTTCTCCTGATTTCCTTAACCAAATCCATTTTCAGAACTATCTTCATCTTACGCCTTCTTTCATACGGATTCCATAGACACTTTGGCGAAATTCCAACATTGAGCTATTTCCTTTCCATCACCACTTCAAGGATATCTAGCGAATTCTTACACAGGTGCAGTTGAAGATTACACCATTGCCAAGAGAACTATCTCTCTGACCCTGACCTGTAGGGGCAGGAATAACACTGCTTTAAATAGCGTGAACTGACAAATGGTGTCAAGACGGTGTCAAATGAAAGGAAATGTTGTAAATCAATGAACAGGAAATAAAAATAATTGAGTATTACTGTACGATGTGTTCGTGCATTCGTGAATTAGAATCTTATTTCGTGTTTTTATTTATAGCAATGCTACAAGGTTTTATGAAAATCTATTACGGCTCCATTGGAATATACTGAATATAATTCATTTATATTATTTTGCAAACATCAGAATACGTATGATAATAATGTTAGTGTTTATTATTCACATTTCGAATTTAATATTTGACTGCATTCAATGGACATTAGGTGGGTCAGCAAATTGAAAGAAACCCTAATGGTGCTGAGGTAATGCATGTCAAATAAAGAAGATAAAAAAATACATTTTGACTGCATCAATGAGCCTTAATAATTTGCCATCCAGACCTTAGTATCTCCATAGACTTTCCATAAAACTCAAATAATGTGCAAGGTAAATATGCCACACAGAATCACCAATAGCTACCAGTCACTGATTTCTGTTTTTCTCTATCTATTCTAAGGACTGCTAATCATTTTCTCAAAGTTCTCCAGGTTATAACATTTTTTTTTGTATCACTCTTACTCTGCACCTCCCCAGATAACATACACCAAAACACCTAGCACTTGGCATTAAATGCAGTTGTCTTACTGCATTCACTGGCCAAAGATGCTTCTCCAGACCTACACCGCAGAAACAGTCGCACTCAATTATCCAGGAGTGTTTCAGACATGTTGGCATCAATTTAATTGGTTTGCTACTAGCAGGGTATAAGCTCTTTAATATACTGGTCAAAAATGTGTTGTAAATGACTGTTATAGCTGGAAGTAAGTGCTTTTTATTGCAGTATCTGCTAAGGCGTAAAATGTTTCTTTTCAGGAAGCATCACTCGTGTGTTCCATGTCACATCGTGAAATCTAATCCAGGTTTATCACATTCAAATCAACCGTTTCCTAGTCTGTCTGTTTAGGCCACATGCCTCCAGAATAATGGGAACTGAGTGTGTGAAAAAAGGCACGCAAGGTTGCCAGCCAAGAAAGTATTTAAGTGAGAACAGATTCTCAGTTTCGGTCAGGTCTGACACACACATACATCTAGGGACACAAACACATTCTATTCCCATCTAGTCAAGCTCATGAATTACTTCCTATGTGCTCTCTGGATGTTTTTTCACTCTTGGTTTAGTTTTACCTTTTAAACAGGACCATATTAGCACAACAGTACAATATTTCAGACTGACACACACACACAAAGAAAGGGTAGGATTCTTCATCTGTTCCTTTCCTTTTTCTCTCGCCTGCCTTTTCAAGTTAATGTCCTACTGTGAACTGACAGTGAACCAGCAGAATAGCAACTTTATGAACTTGTTTTCGGGGAAACGGTTGTCTTTGTCACTGCACAACCGATTCCAAGTCAAGACAAATAACAGGAATGATAGATTTCTTCAGCAGGGTGGGTGGTGGTGGTGGTGGTTAAGGAAGCCACATATATGCAGAATATCATTTGGAAAATTTGTAGAACCTGTAGAAATGTATAAATAGGGAGCTGGGTTGGGGGCACTGGTGTATGCAAGATCATACATTACAATAGAAATAGCAAAGCTTTGGGAATAAGCCATTACCTGATGATGGAACACTAATTATATATTTTTTGTAAGTGAACAAACTAATAATCGATTTTATGAAACATGAATACTATATTGGCTTTTAGACATATGCCATATGGTTTTATGCAACATTAGAACCATTTTATCTCTGTAAATCTGCTTTTAGACAAATAAAAATTAATTGATTTAAATATGTTTTCATACATTGTCGGTCTTATGCCATATTACATTACACATGTCCAAACATTGGTGCATATCTGTATACATAACCCAAACAAAAGCATCATTCTCCACTGTTTACATACATTGAAAAGCCAAAGTGGGTTAGGAAAGGATCCATTCATGATCCAAAACCTACAAGTTCATTGGTCATGCATGGTGGAAGTGGGATTGAACTTGCATAGCTGTAAATTATATTGGTAACAGCAGAATGAGTTCAAATGACTGCAATGAAATGCACCGAATGTAAATGGGCGGAACTTAATCATGAAGCATGGCAACGATGGCCAAACGCAATGCTAACACGACAAAAGACTTCTTCAAGTGAAAGGTTTTTGACTGGACAAGACAGTTCCCAGACCATGTCCTAATTGAGGATAGATTTCACCTCCTGAAGAGGAAACTGAAGGAACAAACAGGGACCTATAAAGTAAACAACACCCAAAAGAAGCTGTGGTACAAGCCTGAAAATCTATCACAAAAAAAGAATTCTACAGATGTGAATGGGTCAGTGGCATGGTGCAGAGTTGTGAAGAGTTCGGGGAACCAACCCCAGCCATTAGGGTTGCACAAGCCAGTGCTCTCTTAGCGCCGGTCCCAAGCCTGGATGAATAGGGAGGGTTGCGTTAGGAAGGGCATCCAGCGTAAAAACATGTGCCAAATTCGAACATGCGGATCATGAATACAGATGATCCGCTGTGGCGACCCCTTAGAGGAGAAGCCGAAAGAAAGAAAGTTTATTAGGTTATTAACTTTCATTTATTTTGACTATCTGTTCCATGCTGTCAGGTTCTCTGCCACCAAAATTGTGACACTCTAAATAGTTTAACATGGCTAAATACCAAGAAATAAAAGCAGAATGAGCAAAATTCATTCATTTCATTCATACGTACAGCTTCCAGTCTTCTCCCTGCTGCACATCCTCTGCATTAGTGTCAAAGTGAAACACTCGACTCGCAAAGAATCAAGGCATCTTATTTGAAATCTTCACTCTACTCTCTCACTCTCTTTACAGGATAATTTTTTTCTCTAAATAAAATTAACTGAAATTTCACCAATTGGGACAGAAGACAACCTTCTGCTGCAGGTCTACAGTTTGGAGGGCAACATTGCCACCTTGTGCAGTCCTCAAGCAAACAACATGCAGCAAGCTCCCAAAAAGCATGACGCTGAATTAGTGGGTGTGCATAACCCGTCTGCAGGCCACATAACCACATGAAGATGAAAAGACATTTATCATCAATACTTCAAATAAACAGAAAGAGAGGGAGAAAACAGATGGAAAAGGATTCCAATAAGACACAAAATGTTTTTGAAATTATACGTGTGTGTGTGTGTGTGTGTGTGTGTGTGTATATATATATATATATATATATATATATATATATATATATATATATATATATACAGAAAACACACCTCTTTTTTTATCCGTGTGTAT